>BSBK01009754.1:222500-562483 GCA_027943335.1 Chamaecyparis obtusa
TTACTTGTATATGTGTAACTTTAGTTGAGTAATCACGTCTTTAAAAAAAATTTGGTGTGTTTTGCCCATAGATTTTGGGCATGATAAGAGAGCACTAAGCAAAACATATTTACAGGGGAAAACCAAACAAAAGCAAACACACCACACTACACACAAAATTTACAAAATATACAGAACCTAACTACTATTCATGGAGAAAGATACCTTCAGCACAAGTATTTCTTCAAAAATTGTCCATGAATGGGAAATTCCTGAATATCACCAGAAAGTTCCTTGATGATGTATGAATCTTGACCCCATTTTTCATGAATCAAATAAGGTCCTAGCCAAACAGGATCAAACTTTCCATGTTTTCTTTGTCTTCTAATCTAACATTCCATAATAACACCAAATCATTTATTTCAAACTTCCTTTCCACAACTCTTTTTTCATACAAGTTTTTCACTTGTAATTGCATTTTTTTCATTTTTTGCAATTGATTCTCTTCTACTTTCATCCAACTAAATTAAATCTTCAATTCTCAATTGCATCTCATCTTCTAGATCCTCATCATATTTTGGACAAATTTGTACATCTCCAACAAATTATTTTGGGGTATCCTTGCTTGTATTCCATACACCAAGTAAAAAGGTGCACATCCAATAGCCTTCTTAATAGTTACCCGATCAACCCATACAACCAATGGAAACTTTGAATTCCATGCCTTTTTATTTTTCTCAAGGATCCTTTTAAGAATTTTTATCAAGCTTTTGTTGGTATATTCTGCATGTCCATTACCTTGCGGATGGTATGGAGATGAATATGACATTTGAATTCTCAAATTTTCATAGAACTCCTTATACTCATAGGATCTAAAACACATTGCATTATCCCATACTATTCTTTTAGGGCAACCAAATCTAGTAACAACGTTATTCAACAAGAAATCAGTTACAACTTTGCTAGTTGTATTCCTTGTGGGAATAGCTTCTACCCACTTTGTGAAGTAATCAATGGAAACTAGAACCCAAGAGTGTCATCCACTTGATTTATTTGGTATCTCACCTATTAAATCCATTCCCTATTGTTGGAAAGGAGCTTGCACCTCCACTAGTTTTAATGGTACATTTCCTGAGAATTTTAACTTACCAGAGAATCTTTGACATGCATCATAATTTCTTACTAACCTCTCAATATCCTCAAAAATTGTAGGCCACCAAGATCCTTCTCTCAAAACCTTATGAGTAGTAGTTTTACCCATGTAATCTCCCCCACAAATTCCTTCATGCATTTCTTTCAACAAGTTATTAGCTTGATTTTCACTAACACATTTCAGTAAAATACAAACTAGGTTTCTTCCCCATAATTTAGAATTGATGACAACATACTTGATAGCTTGTAACTTCAAGGCCCTTCTTTTATTTTCATCTAGTCCTGGTGGACATTTCATGTTCTTCAAGTAGTAAATGACATCCTGATACCAAATGCATCCATCCCTATCTAAAGTGCAATCAATTTCCATTTGATTGACTTGATTAACATCCAAATTAGATTGGGCCATCAAATTTACTAATCCCTAACATATGACCAACTTGGTAATTTGAATGTCAATGTTAAATTCCTTGGTCCTGTTTATCCATCTGCATCTTCTTCCAGATACTTCATGTTGTGAGAAAATGTATTTGACTATAGCACTTGGTACAAAAGCAATCACTATTACTCCCATAAGATAACATCTAAAAGCTTTAATAGCCTTTACAAGTGCATATGTCTATTTTCAATTTATATCATACTTCAATTTAGTAGCTTGAAATGACTTGCTAAAAAATGCAATAGGTTGTTCAAAGCCTTCAACATTTTTTTGCAACAATAGTGTGTAAATAATCAAATAAAAATATATTCTTGGGAACAGTGTAATTTGGTGCCTTGAGTACAGGTGCATCTTTAAAAGCTTGCTTGATGTTTCTAAAAGCATCATTAGGTTCACCATCCCACTTAATTTCAAACTCTTTCTTTAACATCTTTAAAATGTAACACACGAGTCAATACTATGGTCCGAGAGTCTTTTAAACCAATCCCTGACATCTTCAACTAAGGACTAAACAAACAACTTCATAACTACATGGTCTTCAAATAAGAAATATTTAAATATCTGAAATCCACACACAACCCGATATCTCCATTCTTCTTCCTGACAAGCACTAAGTTTGATACCCAAGAAGAATGCCTTATAGGTTTTATGATTCCAACATCTCTCAGCTTCATCAATTCTTCTTGCATCTTAGGTGCCAAGGTGAGATTGATTGGCCTTTGTTTTTTCCTAAAAGGCTTAGTATCTATTTTCAAAGGAACGACATGTTGAAAAAGATCCTCTTTATAAACCTTCAAATCATCATAGGACCATGCAAAAACATGCCTATATTTTTTTGATAACTCAATCATAGATCTTCTTACCTTTGGAGAGATCTCTTTTCCAATGTACACCTTCTTAGGTACTTCCTTTGTTCCAAGGTTAATTTCTTCTAAATCCATCTGGTCTCTCTTTTTTGTGTCCATCTAGGCTCTATAATGACCATCAAAGATAGTTTACAAAACAACAAGTCCCTTAGGAACCTTATTTGTCTTAAGCCGTATGAATTCATTCCAAGGATAGTTTCCTTCCCATCAATAGTTTCTACCAAATCTGCACAATCAAGCTCTTGGCCATAATATCAATCTTCATAATTTAGAAATCTTAAAATATCTTGGTCATCTTCAAAAACTTGCCAATTTTCAACATTATCTAGTACACTAGGTCTGGTTTAGATCTCAACTTTAGAAACTCCTGCAAAAGTTGCATCACTTGGATTGATATCAATATTGGCTAACAATTCAATCATTTTATTGTTACTCCTGTCATTCCATACAATATTAAATGTATCAAAGTTTTCAATCATATCCCAAACAACATTCCTATATTGTTTCAATCTCTTATTTTTGGAAGCATAAATTGATCTTATTTGAGATATCACTAGTTCTTAATCACCAACCACACTCAAACACTTGATTCCATGTTTGTGAGACAACTTCAATCTTATCAATAATGCATCATACTCTACTATCTTATTAGTGCAAGGGAAAATTAGTGTGAAAGAGGATTTATAAGTATTCCCATCAGGGGAAATAAGTAAAATACCTACTCCTGAACCATCTTTATAATTTGCACCATCAAAATACATTATCCATAGATAACCTTTATATGACTTGGTATTAACCTCCATAGTGATAGGAGGCAAAACATGTTCCTTCTCAAGTACAATAAATTCAACCCTAAAAGCGTTAATATCAGTATTCACAAAGCAAGTAGTTTCATTATCAATGTCATGTTCAATGATATGAGTAACTCTTGGATCCCTATCAATTTTGATAGATTTGTCATCAATTATAAAATTTGCATAAGATAAATCACATTGCAGACTTCCACCCATAGCAATACTCCACTTTCTAGACAATAGCATTCCATAATGGGGTGGTATATCTACAACTAAGACACTCATTGTCAATTCTTTATCAGGGTAAGATGCAATCCTATAAGGTAATGCATTAATAGTACCAATGACTCGTATCTATCTCTGATCCATTGCACAAAACCTACCTTGAATAGTATCAACCTTCAAACCCAATCTCTCCATGATTTTAAGTGGCATGACATTGTTTGGTGCTCCAGAATCTATCATGCAATTTTTTAATGTTCTTCCATTTACTATAATGCTAAAAAAGAATGGATCTATATTCTCAAGGAAAGAATTCACATAACTATCAAGGTACATAGGTGGTATCTGAGATACCACTCCTTGGAATTCCACTATTTTTTTTGTTTCAATTGGAGGCTCACTTGTGTTACAATAAATACTAGTATTGTCCTGAACATTATCAACCCACGCCAGAGCTCTATCCTTGTGTTCATGGATTCTTAACAATTTTGACAAAGGAACCTTGATTGTGATTTGACATAACAATGACAACAATCAATAGGGGTGGAAGAGGGAAAATCTATTTTCATACCTTTAGAATCCTTTTTCCTTTCAGATGTACCAATTGCAGTCACAACCTTTCATTTTTCAGGCTTAGCCACTAGGCTAACAAGCTTCTCAGCCTCCTTTTGTTTATCATTATTTTGTACTTTAGACATCTTAGCAGCCTCAACCATTTTTGGCTCCCACTTCTTTCCTTTGACATTCTTGACCTTTACATTGTAATCACCTTTCAGTTTATTTCCAATGGGATCTTTGGAACTAGTATTTTTAATGAATATACTAGCATCTTTACTAGTATTATCATTTGATGTCATGCTCCTGGTTTGCACCTGTGAAAGCATTTCTATAGTAATACTAGCAATTTTGTCTTTTTAGTTTCTTCTCTAGTTCACCCCCTCTGAGACAAATGTCACATTACATGCTCTATCATCAAAATTTTCATCATCAGATAACACTTGTTGATGGAACAATGCTTTATTCTGTATTTTCAAACAAACATCAATCTCTTCATCATAATCTAAAGCATCTTCATGTCCAAGATATGAATCAACAAGATTACACCCAATGTCATCATTACTTTCTTCTTGGTCTGAGTTTTCAAGGTCCTCATCTTAGTAAGCAGATATGGATTCTGTAACTACACAATGTTCTGAAGAATGGTGAGATTGACAAGCCATACACCAAGATGTATCTTCCAAAATATTTACAGAGGATTTTTGTAATGGATCGGAGATGTTTTTATCATTATTACCTTTTGTAGGAGGGATAACAGGTTTACCATCTTTCCACTGGGTGTAATAAGGAAAATTTTGCAATCTATTCTACCTATTGAAGCTGTTATTGAATTATGGTTTCTCTATAGTAGAAATCTTGTCATTTCTATGCAAGGTGGCTTCAAGTATTTAAGGGCATTCAAAACCTTATCCAACTTATCTTCCTCTTTCCTTTTGTGTCCCACAATTCTTTCACTATCCTTCTTATTTTCCCTATTTCCAAATAATTTAGGGTCATCTCTTTTTCTACCCAATTTGCTAGACATTTTCATGTTTTTTTTTCAATATTAATAGCAATCCTAAAAGCATCCCTCAAAGTCCTTAGTTCTTTATCTCTTAAAAGATACCCAATATTTCCATCAAAGGCATTGAAATATGTTGTTAGGCAAACATTACAATCTAACCTTATTACCTTGAATAATTTGTTCATACCTTTTTGGAATCTCATGTTGAATTCAACTACAGACTCATTTTGGTTTTTCCTTATTATTAAATTCATTTAACATGAAACTGGCATTTGGCCTATCACCATACCACTCCTTAAAACATTTATCAAATGTATCACATGAGTCAATACTATGATCTAGGAGTCTTTTAAACCAATCCCTGACATCTTCAACTAAGGACTAAACAAACAACTTCATAACTACATGGCCTTCAAATAAGAAATATTTAAATTTCTAAAATCCACAAACAACTCGATATCTCCATTCTTCTTCTTGACAAGCACTAAGCTTGATACCCAAGAAGAATGCCTTATAGGATTTATGATTCCAACATCACTTAGCTTTTTCAATTCTTCTTGCATCTTAGGTGCCAAGGTGAGATTGATTGGCCTTTGTTTTTTCCTAAAAGGCTTAGTATCTATTTTCAAAGGAATGACATATTGAAAAAGATCCTCTCTATAAACCTTCAAATCATCATAGGACCATGCAAAAACATGCGTATATATTCTCAATAACTCAATCATAGATCTTCTTACCTTTGGAGAGATCTCTTTTCCAATGTACGCCTTCTTAGGTGCTTCCTTTGTTCCAAGGTTAATTTCTTCTAAGTCCATCTGGTCTCTCTTTTTTGTGTCCATCTAGGCTCTATCATGACTATCAAAGATAGTTTACAAAACAACAAGTCCCTGAGGAACCTTGTTTTTCTTAAGCCACATGACTTCATTTCCAAGGATAGTTTCCTTCCCATCAATAGTTTCTACCAAAGCTACACAATCAAGCTCTTGGCCATAATATTGATATTCATAATTTAGAAATCTTAAAATATCTTGGTCATCGTAAAAAACTTGCCAATTTTCAACATTATCTAGTACACTAGGTCTGGTTTGGATCTCAACTTTAGAAACTACTGCAAAAGTTGCATCACTTGGATTGATATCAATATTGGCTAAAAAGACAATCATTTTATTGTTAATCTTGTCCTTCCATACAATATTAAATGTATCAAAGTTTTCAATCATATCCCAAACAACATTCCTATATTGTTTCAATCTCTTATTTTTAGAAGCATAAATTGATCTTATTTGAGATACCACTAGTTCTTAATCACCAACCACACTCAAACACTTGATTCCATGTTTGTGAGACAACATCAATCTTATCAATAATGCCTCATAATTTTCTATCTTATTAGTGCAAGGGAAACTTAGTGTGAAAGATAATTTATAAGTATTCCCATCAGAGAAATAAGTAAACTACCTGCTACCGAACCATCTTTACAATTTGCAACCATCAAAATACATTGTCCATAGATAACCTTTATATGACTTGGTATTAACCTCCATAGTGATAGGAGGCAAAACATGTTCCTTCTCAAGTACAATAACTTCAACGCTAAAAGCATTAATAATAGTATCCACAAAGCAAGTAGTTTCATTATCAATGTCATGTTCAATCATATGAGTAACTCTTGGATCCCTATCAATTTTGATAGACTTGTCATCAATTATAAAATTTTCATAAGACAAATCACATTGCAGACTTCCACCCATAGCAACACTCCACTTTCTAGTCAATAGCATTCCACAATGGGGTGGTATATCTACAACTAAGACACTCATTGTCAATTCTTTATCAGGGTAAGCTGCAAGCTTATAAGGTAATGCATTAATAGTACCAATGACTAGTACCTCTTTTTGATCCATTGCAAAACACCTACCTTGAATAGTATCAACCTTCAAACCCAATCTCTCTATTATTTTAAATGGCATGACATTGTTTAATGCTCTAGAATCTATCATGCAATGTTTTAATGTTCTTCCATTTACTATAATGCTAAAAAAGAATGGATATATATCCTCAAGGAAAGAATTCACATAGCTATCAAGGTACATAGGTGGTATTTGAGATACCACTCCTTGGAATTCCACTATTATATTTGTTTCAATTGGAGGCTCACTTGTGTTACAACCAATACTAGTGTTGTCCTAAACATTATCAACCCATGCCAGAGCTCTATCCTTGTGTTCATGGATTCTTAACAATTTTGACAAAGGAACATTGACTATGATTTGACATAATAATGACAACAATCAATAGGGGTGGAAGAGGAAAAATTAATTTTCATACCTTTAGAATCCTTTTTCTTTTCAGATGTATCAATTGCAGTCATAACCTTTAATTTTTCAGGCTTAGCCACTAGGATAACTAGCTTCTCAGCCTCCTTTTCTTTATCATTATTTTGTACTTTAGAAATCTTAGTAGCCTCAACCTTTTTTGGCTCCCACTTCTTTCCTTTGACATTCTTGACCTTTACAATGTAATCACCTTTTAGTTTATTTCCAATGGGATCTTTGGAACTAGTATTTTTAATGAATATACTAGCATCTTTACCAGTATTATCATTTGATGTCATGCTCTTGGTTTGCACCTGTGAAAGAATTTCTCAATAATACTATCAATTTTTTCTTTTGAGTTTCTTCTCAAGTTCACCCCCTCTAAGATAGATGTCATGTTACATGCTCTATCATCAACATTTTCATCATCAGAGAACACTTGTTGATGGAACAATGCTTTATTCTGTATTTTCAAACAAACATCAATCTCTTCATCATAATTTGAAGCATCTTCATGTCTAAGATATGAATCAAAAAGATTACACCCAATGTCATCATTACTTTCTTCTTAGTCACATATTTCAAGGTCCTCATCCTAGTAAGCAGATATGGATTCTGTAACTACACAATGTTCTAAAGAATGGCAAGATTGATAAGCCATACACTATGATGTATCTTCCACAATATTTACAGAGGATTTTTGTAATGGATTAGGGATTTTTTTATCATTATTACCTTTTTTAGGGGGGATAACAGGTTTACCATCTTTCCACTAGGTGAAATAAGGAAAATTCTGCAATCTATTCTTCCCATTGAAGCTGTTATTGAATTATGGTTTCTCTATAGTAGAAATATTGTCATTTCTATGCAAGATGGTTTCAATTCTTTAAGGGCATTCAAAACCTTATCCAACTTATCCACCTCTTTCCTTTTGTGTCCCACAATTCTTTCACTATCCTTCTTATTTCCCCTATTTCCAAATAATTTAGGGTCATCTCTTTTTCTACCCAATTTGCCAGATATTTTCATGTTGTTTTCAATATTAACAACAATCCTAAAAGCATCCATCAAAGTCCTTGGTTCTTTATCTCTTAAAAGATACCCAATATTTCCATCAAAGGCATTGAAATATGTTGTTAGGAAAACATTACAATCTAACCTTATTACCCAGAATAATTTGTTCATACCTTTTTGGAATCTCATGTTGAATTCAACTACAGACTCATTTTGGTTTTTCCTTATATTATTAAATTCATTTAACATAAAACTGACATTTGGCCGATCACCATACCACTCCTTAAAACATTTATCAAATGTATCACATGAGTCAATACTATGATCCGGGAGTCTTTTAAACCAATCCCTGACATCTTCAACTAAGGACTGAACAAACAACTTCATAACTACATAGCCTTCAAATAAGAAATATTTAAATTTCTAAAATCCACACACAATCCAATATCTCCATTCTTCTTCCTGACAAGCACAAAGTTTTATACCCAAGAAGAATGCCTTATAGGTTTTATGATTCCAACATCTCTCAGCTTCATCAATTGTTCTTGCATCTTAGGTGACAAGGTGAGATTGATTGGCCTTTGTTTTTTCCTAAAAGGCTTAGCATCTATTTTCAAAGGAATGACATGTTGAAAAAGATCCTCTCTATAAACCTTCAAATCATCATAGGACCATGCAAAAACATGCCTATAGTTTCTCAATAACTTAATCATAGATCTCCTTACCTTTGGAGACATCTCTTTTCCAATGTACACCTTCTTAGGTGCTTCCTTTGTTCCAAGGTTAATTTCTTCTAAGTCCATCTAGTCTCTCTTTTTTGTGTCCATCTGGGCTCTATAATGACTATCAAAGATAGTTTACAAAACAAGTCCCTTAGGAACCTTGTTTGTCTTAAGTTGCATGACTTCATTTCCAAGGATAGTTTCCTTCCCATCAATACTTTCTACCAAAGCTGCACAATCAAGCTCTTGGCCATAATATTGATATTCATAATTTAGAAATCTTAAAATATCTTGGTCATCTTCAAAAACTTGCCAATTCTCAACATTATTTGGTACCTTAGGTCTAGTTTGGATCTCAACTTTAGAAACTCCTACAAAAGTTGCATCACTTGGATTGATAGCAATATTGGCTAACAAGTCAATCATTTTATTGTTACTCTTATCCTTCCATACAATATTAAATGTATCAAAGTTTTCAATCATATCCAAAACAACATTCCTATATTGTTTGAATCTCTTATTTTTGGAAGCATAAGCTGATCTTATTTGAGATATCACTAGTTCTTAATCACCAACCACACTCAAACACTTGATTCCATGTTTGTGAGACAACTTCAATCCTATCAATAATGCTTTCTACTCTACTATCTTATTAGTGCAAGGGAAACTTAGTGTGAAAGATAATTTATAAGTATTCCCATCAGGAGAAATAAGTAAAATACCTGCTCCTGAACCATCTTTACAATTTGCACCATCAAAATACATTGTCCATAGATAACCTTTATATTACTCGGTATTAACCTCCATAGTGATAGGAGGCAAAACATGTTCCTTCTCAAGTATAATAACTTCAACCCTAAAAGTGTTAATATCAGTATCCACAAAGCAAGTAGTTTCATTATCAATGTCATGTTCAATCATACGAGTAACTCTTGGATCCCTATCAATTTTGATAGAATTGTCATCAATTATAAAATTTGCATAAGACAAATCACATTGCAGACTTCTACCCATAGCAACACTCCACTTTCTAGACAATAGCATTCCATAATGGGGTGGTATATCTACAACTAAGACACTCATTGTCAATTCTTTATCAGGGTAAGCTACAAGCCTATAAGGTAATGCATTAATAGTACCAATGACTGGTACATCTCTTTGATCCATTACACAACACCTACCTTGAATAGTATCAACCTTCAAACCCAATCTCTCCTTGATTTTAAATGGCATGACATTGTTTGATGCTCCAGAATCTATCATGCAATGTTTTAATGTTCTTCCATTTACTATAATGCTAAAAAAGAATGGATCTATATTCTCAAGGAAAGAATTCACATAACTATCAAGGTACATAGATGGTATTTGAGATACCACTCCTTGGAATTCCACTATTATATTTGTTTCAATTGGAGGCTCACTTGTGTTACAACCAATACTAGTGTTGTCCTAAACATTATCAACCCATGCCAGAGCTCTATCCTTGTGTTCATGGATCCTTAACAATTTTGACAAAGGAACCTTGACTGTGATTTGACATAACAATGACAACAATCAATAGGGATGGAAGAGGCAAATCAATTTGCATACCTTTAGAATCCTTTTTCTTTTCAGATGTATCAATTGCAGTCACAACCTTTTATTTTTCAAGCTTAGCCACTAGGCTAACAAGCTTCTCAACCTCCTTTTGTTTATCATTATTTTTTACTTTAGACATCTTAGTAGCCTCAACCTTTTTTGTCTCCCACTTCTTTCCTTTGACATTCTCTACCTTTACAATGTAATCACCTTTTGGTTTATTTCCAATGGGATCTTTGGAACTAGTATTTTTAATGAATATACTAGCAACTTTACTAGTATTATCATTTGATGTCATGCTCCTAGATTGCACCGATGAAATCATTTCTATAGTAATAATAGTAATTTTTTCTTTTGAGTTTCTTCTCAAGTTCACCCCCTCTAAGACAAATGTCATGTTACATGCTCTATCATCAACATTTTCATCATCAGAGAACACTTGTTGATGGAACAATGCTTTATTCTGCATTCTCAAACAAACATCAATCTCTTCATCATAATCTGAAGCATCTTCATGTGCAAGATATGAATCAACAAGATTACACCCAATTTCATCATTACTTTCTTCTTGGTTTGAGTTTTCAAGGTCCTCATCCTTGTAAGCAGATATGGATTCTGTAACTACACAATGTTCTGAAGAATGGCGAGATTGACAAGCTATACACCAGGGTGTATCTTCCACAATATTTATGAAGGATTTTTGTAATGGATCAGGGATTTTTTTTATCATTATTAACTTTTGTAGGTGGGATACGGAAAATTTTGCAATCTATTCTGCCTATTGAAGCTGTTATTGAATTATGGTTTCTCTATAGTAGAATTCTTGTCATTTCTATGCAAGGTGGTTTCAAGTCTTTAAGGGAATTAAAAACCTTATCCAACTTATCCTCCTCTTTCCTTTTGTGTACCACAATTCTTTCACTATCCTTCTTATTTCCCCTATTTCCAAATAATTTAGGGTCATCTCTTTTTCTACCTAGTTTGCCAGATATTTTCATGTTGTTTTCAATATTAACAACAATCCTAAAAGCATTCCTCAAAGTCCTTGGTTCTTGATCTCTTAAAAGACACCCAATATTTCCATCAAAGGAATTGAAATTTGTTGTTAGGAAAATATTACAATCTAACCTTATTACCTGGAATAATTAGTGCATACCTTTTTGGAATCTCATGTTAAATTTAGTTGTAGACTCATTTTGGTTTTTCCTTATATTATTAAATTTATTTAACATGAAACTGGCATTTGGCCCATCACCATACCGCTCCTTAAAACATTTTTGAAATGTGTCATCAGAGTCAATAATATGATCCGAGAGTCTTTTAAACCAATCCATGACATCTTCAACTAAGGACTGAACAAACAACTTCATAACTACATCTTCATGGTGTACCTCATAATCATTCAACATATCAATAAACAACCTGAGATGTTCTTCACAACTGATAGCATTATTTCTAGAAAACTTATTTGCCTTATCTCTTAATTCAGTTGGGATGATATTTGGATAACCAGGTATCCCATCAAAACAAATTTGCCTATACCCTTCTAAATGTATTGGTCTTCTTTGGAAACATAGTCCAATGTTTCGACTAGGACCAACACTAGCTATCATACCCCCACCCATATGCACATTTAACTGTTGTTTAGGCTCAACATTTATCCTGGTAGATGAAGAAGGAGCATTAGTAATTTTAGGTTTACCAAGTAAGGTATCATGAATGGTTCTAGATGACATACCTATTTCATTTGTAGACGATCCAGAAGTATCTATAGATGAAGATTTCAGGAATTGTATCTTCTTTCTTGTCTTCGCAAAAGATGCTTCAACCTAAGCTTTCTCTAATTACCTTGCTAAGTAATCTCTTTCTTTTCTTCTTTTTTCCATCTCTATATCAAAACTTGAAACAGGTGGTGGCATCTTTGGTTTGACCACAGGTTTATTTATCTTGATCACAACCATCTTTTGCTTACCCTTATTGTTGTTAACAATAATAGGCTTGGTAAACTTATTCTCTTCCTTTTCATCAGGTAGAGTCATATAAATTTACACTTGCCTAATCATAGGACCTTCATTTTCAAATTCATGACCCTATAATAGACGTTCTTTCTCACTTCTTAAGGCAACAAGGTCACCAAAAAGGGTAGGTTGTAAAGCTATAGGAGTATAAGAAAATATTTTGTTCATTTCCTTTAGCTCATCAATTTTTATAAGAAAAGAATCTCTTTCCATCAAAGTATTCATGGTCTCTGCCTCTCTCTCCTTCTACAAAAATTTGTATATGGAATCTTTCTCTACTAGTTATAACCTCAACACACCTAAATTAGTTGGGTTAATCATAGAATCATGCGAGCTTGAAGATACATCCATATCTGTAATATTTTGATAAGAGAAATGGACCTATCTTGGTTCCACTAGTTGCATATTAGAAATAACTTCATTTTGACATGCACCTGACATATGGCTTCTACTCCCTACCTTTACATTTTGATCTACAAGAGGTATAACTTTGTCTTGATATAATACCTCTGGGGTATCATAGAAATTATCTCCAGAAGACCACTATCATATTTTAAACTTTTATAGATGGATTCATTTTCATTAGTAGATGTGTGTAATACCCCATCTCCTTCACTATTATGTTCCCTCACAGGTGTACTAGTAGATTCACCACCTTTCCTTAGCTAGTTCTTCTTTCCTAACTAAGGTAACTCCTCCAAAATTATTTATGGGTGTTTCCTAATAAAAGACCTTGCATTTTTTATTTTATCCATAGTTTATAACTTGTAAATACACACTGGTTCTAACTCTTTGAGTCACCACCCATGTTAAATGGGAACTTTTAATAGACAAACCTTGAGAATCTAAAGAAAACTCAAACAATATAGGAGAAACATGGAGTCCCAAATAAAATGATACACATGTGAATAGAATGACTTGTGATAGCACCTTTTACTAACCCAACAAACACCAATTTGATAAGTATTGCACTACCTATAGTACAGTCCTCAACAGAGTCACCATTTTGTTGGCCTCTGATTCAACAGATTTTGAAAAACCAAGAGACTAAAAACAAAGTATACCTAGGGGTAAGCTATTTCCCATATTTCAAATACTTCATTTGACCTTGGGCCAACTAACAAGGAAATAATTCCTTCTGCAAAACCAAGGTAGGTACACTTGGGATTTGACACTTTTTCTACAATTCTTTGTTTATAATCCCATTAAAGCAGATTTGGTCACATAAAATGTCTTTCACTAAATGATACCAAATAGATCTAAGAGTAGCTAACAATGCATCTATTAGATCACAATATTAAGAGATGACTATCTTTTAAACCTTTCTTCCTTTTAAGTAATGATTAAATTTGATGTTGATATTGATTTTAACCATGAACAACAATAGGACATTTTCCTGACTGCTTAAACAATGACTAGTGCCTTATCCATTTTCTATTTTCACAGAGTTACAAAACTACAATGAATACTATGATCTATTTACTCACTTTGTAAATAAATGTATCAATTGTTATCATAAAACCCTATTATTATAATACCCTTTATTATATCTTAGTGATCTTATCAAATCATAGAAGCATTTACTTGGATACTTGAACCAATAGTAGTAATGAAATGATATACAACCTAAAAGAGTTACAAGGAAAATTCAAGACTTGCTCCAATATTCATAAAATCAACAAAACAATAATAAAAGGAGACAATATTTTAGACACAAATATTCTTGTAATGCTTTTGTATTCATCTCCTTGAGAAAAGTACATTCACCGTATTTCTTTGCAAAAACTTGAAAAAATAACTCATAAATAAGAACTAACAACTTTCTTCATTAAATCTTGGACTCAAAATACAAACATTAACATATTCTACCACTGTACATTGTCTGGACTGACTCTTATGACACAAAAGTGCTATCACAAAAAGAAAATTTGGACCCTTCTTCCCAGTCTTGGAAACCCTTTATAGACATAAGGTTGCAACAAGCTTTAGAACTGGGAAGGTACACATGTCACATTGTAATAGGATATACAATGTTTTCTACAATATGACAAAAAGGTCACTATCAAAACTCTTCTCCAATAGAAAGCATGGAAGCTGAATAATTAGGAGCATCATTATTATCTTGATTCTAGTGCCACCAAGACACCTGTCACTTCCTGGCTAAGCCTTGATGTCCACTCATTTAAAATAACATCATTAGGCCATTCAAACTACAAAACTTTATGCTCTTCCTCAATTAGGTGCTTACACTTGGCCTTCAAATGTTTGACCCTTTTCCCAAAAGAATCAAAATAGACTCTTGCAGTTACAATTTATTCTATAGCCCTTCCAAATAAATAGTTGTCATCATTAACCACAATAGTATTGATCCTTAAATTAAGGGCTACATCTAATTCTTCCATTCACTTTGTCTAGGTTTTAAGCTCCTTTAAATATTTTAAAATACAAGGGAATAGATCAATTGTTTTACTATAATACTCAACAAGGAGATACACAGATTCTCTCTGCACAAACTCCCTAGTAACACCAAACTTCAAGAGACCTACAGTGTGATCATATGTCTGTTCAATGGTTGAATCTGTCTTTGTTTTCTCTTTGGCCATTGAATATATCTCTTCCATCTTATTCTCCTGGCCAATCCACTTATCTAAAATCTACTCCAAAATTCTCTCTCACCCTCTTCACCATCAAACCTCCCACCAAAGCTGTGTTGGATCCCTCATTCTTTTTTTTTTTGTCTTTATTTTGTAATGACCACATTAAAAGAGCGACATGTTCATTATTGAACACAAGTCCCTTTGATGTTGCTTAGGTTTCTTCCTCTGTACTCTATGCAGTGTCAGTTCTCTTTCTAACAACATCAAAAACTACTGCATCTGCTATGTCCCACTTCGGCAAAACAAAGACCCCTACATCCATGATCATCTTCCTTCCCTCCTCAGGGGAGAGAACTAGAGAGAGGGTAGATAGATAGGGAGATATATATAAAGGTAAAGAGGGAGGGGAGATATAATTATTAGATAACATTTGATTATAGAAAATTAGTTATGGAATAATAGTTAATATTTAAATTAAAAAATCAAACCTTGTAATCACCTAAAATGGTCTAGAAAACCTAGCGGTGCAGGAAAACCTAAGAACCAAAGGAATATCATTGGGTAACATGGGGGATACATGGAGATATGAGTCATGAATAAGACCTATAAGGTCATTTTTTTATTTAATGAGGTCTATATGACCATACTTTGATGTAATTATGGCCGGTAGTCACATTAAGAGTCATATTGGGTCAATTGTGAGCAAATTGTCAAATATTGACATAAGAGGAAAGTAAGGTCTAATAGGACATGTAATGGTTCTAATGGGTATAATAAGTGTTTGGTCAAATGTTTTTGATGACATATGGTCTTGGGAAACCATATCATTTAATAGAGGGATAGGTTAGGTGCATAGTAAAAGAGAGTCATCAAACTTTTTTAAAGTTGACAAAGTGTAATAAGAATTGTTTAGGGAATCTAGCTTAAATACATTGTAAACAATCACAAATATGTGATGGAGGTGATATACTAAGTTTGGAGACAATACAATTTGAGTTTTTGCACATTTTTTTCATTTTGGATAGTTATAACAATGACTTCCACATTGATTATTGGTTCCTTATGCAATATTTTGTAAATTCATTGTTTACAAATGATAAGGTATTGAATCAAGATTCTTTTGGTTCTTCAAGCGTTGGTTTTCATTTATTTTTGATAAAGATATAGTTGTTTCTTGTTGATTGATAAAACCCTCGATTAGGGTATGCAGTAACTAAAAAAATATAATCTCCTTTTGATTTTACATTGTTTAACTCCCCATACTTGGAAAGGATATGGGTAAGAATGTATATTACCTATTCCTAATGTTACAAGAATCCATGCAAGTTGGTGGCACAAGTTTTGGATGGAGAAAGAGAGTAGTTTGTTGAAGGTGAATGCACGACTCTCTCATAAAATACAGTCTTGGTGTGAGGGGCATATCTCACAATTGGATAGTTGAATTTTTCTCATTTTTAGATATGTTTTTGGTAACCAAGGTTGAGATAATCTCACCAAAGAGATTGGATAAATAATGTCAGGTTCTTATAGACAACTGAGTATGGGTCTATGAAGAAGACCAGTAAGTTCTTGTTTGATAGTTTGGAAGATTAGAGGTTTTATTTGAAGATGTTGTCATAGTGTTAGGTGGATGTTGATGGTAAAAGTAGGAAGGGAAAATTATCCTAATTGTTAGAAGAAAATGTAATTTTATCATAGGGTACAAAGGAGGGAAGACATTGTGTGTGTGCGAATAGACTTAGGATATGAGACAAAGTTGAATGTGTGATCAATGTTTGATCAAATAAGATGTTGGGAAGTTGTGGAATGGAGTGTATAGAATATTGAGATTGAGTTGAAGTTTTATAGACCTAATAGTAATAGGTATAACCATAAAAGATCACTTGAGGAAGGTATCAAGAGGCAAGTTAACAAAGAGGAGTAAATTGATCATATTGAGTGATATAGGATAGTGACATTGATGAATTTAGACTATGTGAGAAGTTGTGTCTATTTCAGAGGTAGAAGAATTTGTCCTTAAATGAATGGACTTGTGTTTGGGCCCATTATGCTTTGCATCATCCAAATATCCTAATTTCAATTAATTGGCCTAAAAATACCAAATCAAAGGCATTAATTAACTAGACCTGATTATGCAAGTATTTAATCAAACTTTCTTGTATAATTAAATCAATTCCCTAATCAAGTCATCAATTTCTTCAATCAAATGCATACAAGTAATTTAATTGCTACAACTATATGTTTAATTAAAAGTCCTAAACACTTTTAATTAAAACAACCCATTCACACATCCTCACACGTGTGAATACATAAAATCCAAATAAAGAAATAAAAAATTAAAATAAATTACCTATTACATCTCATCTGCAAACAAACAAGCATAAACTTGACCAATTGTGTGTCTTTCACATGGATTGAGAGAGGAATAATCTTGGCCTCTCCTCACCATTGAATCTTGATGGTTCATTTCAGTGCAAATCCTATAAAAGGAAGCTCTTCCTAGCTCAAATCATCTAGGTTTTCATTGCAAAGAAACTCTACCATTTTAGTTGCTAAATTTAGATCATTTTCTAATATCATCCTAGTTTTAGTATGCATTTTTTTATAGTTTAGATTAATCTTAATTATCTTCCAATCATGATTTTCTTAGCTTAATATTGAATTGTTAATCTCCTTTTTAGTTTAGAATCTCATTTCTAGCCTATCTTCTTGCATAATATTCATTAAAAAATCTTGGAGGAAAGAATGCAATCATTCCATCATACTCACTTGAATCTTCCATTTTAGGGTACTCAAGTCACTAAACGACATGCATAATCTGATGAGCACATTTCATATATTATACTCACCCTAATTAGGAAGCAATAAATCAATTTTTGTGGGAGTTGTATTCATTTTTCCTAATTTGGAATATTTTGGTACTAACCCACTAATACAATGATTTATTAAAGTGTTGATGTTTTCAAGTCAAGACCACAAATTACACACATTTTTGGTGCCCACCATGGGGCTGAATTTAGCCCTATTTTTCATGCAATTTTTACAATTTCCAAGAATTGCTATTTATCTGATAGTTAGGCTTGTTCTATTGTATGGCTAGGTGAGAATATTTGTACAATAATATGGTTAAGCCTTTTCTATTATATTGCTAGGTGAGAATTCTCCTACAAGTATTTAGTTAGAGGAAGTTTATCGTATTGTTCAGTGATATTTATCATACAATTTTATGGTGATCTAAGGTTGACTATGTTTTATCATACTAGATGATGGGCCAAATTAATGGCATATTTTATGATGCTTTTTCTATAGTTCATTAGGGTGTTTTTGTATAGTTTTATGCAAAATTTGATGGTATTGTATGTATAAATTTTATATGTATAAGTGCATGAACAATACTTTAATACTTTATGAATCAACAAGATATGTGGTATAAGTTAGAACTTATGGATATAATATGACAGATGAATTAGTAATTATACATGTGTGTTATTTAATGTTCATCTCTCCTAAGTTGTTTTGGGTTAGGATTCCTGTAGCAACATATCATGCAAGAGTTATTTAATAAGATAATGCCTTTTCTGATTTAATGATGCAAATATATGTTTCAAGTTTGGTATGTGCTACTAACTCCATACAGGAACAAGTCAATGGCATATTCATTGAGAAGTGTAGTAGAATTGACAAGATCAACCTTGCAGCCAAAGCAATAAAGACATAATCATGCATCACTCTTCCTTGGAGTAGTCAAACAGTTGTCATCATACATGAGCGCAGATTTAGAAGCACAACCTGCTATATCTATAGAAGAATTATTCTCAAAAGCTGTTAATTTTGTTGTATGACATTATGAATCTTTTTGATCCTCATTGTTGGAATGATCATAGTTATAAGAGTTATTTTTTAGTATTTTCTTATAAATAAGTTTTTGACTTAACTTTCAGGGGGGATTCGAGCTATGAAAGTTATTGTAATCTTGCAACAACAAATAGAGTTTAGTTCTGTTTTACTCCAAGTGTACTTTTCAAATGAATGAATAGAATGCACATTACAAGTTCCATCTTTTTATCTTGATTGTGTACTATTCACTCATCCAAGGGGGCCTACTTGGTTAGTGAATCCCATTGTTAGTTAGGATCTATTTCATGCTTTCTTAGAATTAGAAAGAAGTCTACTATTCTTGTAGTCATTGGTAGCAGAACTAATAGGTTGTTCCTACAACAAAGGTAGATAGAGTAGTACCTATCTGTGATTAATGCTTTTAGTAGAATAAAATTATTTCTTTGTCCTAACTTATCCTTTCAAGATTTCAAGTATTTTAAATCCATAGTTTAGACAAGTGGTAATTAAGATAGTTTGGAGCATATACCATGTAGACACTATTTCAAGTTTACATCCCTGGTTGATACTAAAAATGAGCTAAATGACTGAATTAGTTGTTGTTTAGGATCTCCAATCTTGAATGAATGAGTGCTATGCTCTAAGTTTCTAAGACATTTATTTGGCCAAGCATTTTTGGCACCATTTTTAGGGATGGTGTCAATCTAAACTTATCCTAAAGGTCATTTTTCCCAAAGCTTTCATAATATAGGTCTTAGTTTTAATAAATCCTTTTTATGCACAGGAGAAGAGACCATCTTGGAAGATTTATCTCTCAGAATGTTCCATTAGTTTTAGAAGAAATCTTACCCCCTGACCAGGAAAATCCCCAAGAAGTTGACCATGAAGAGAATCAACCATTTGAGAATCCATTTGTTGACCTGCATCAAGCAGTCACAACACCACCACCTATAGAATATACCTTTGACTTAAATGATCTCTTTGCTAAATGTGAATATCAAGATAATCCCTGGGCCATTATTATTTTTAGAGGACAACCTGCAGCTCCAAATCCTCCAAGAATGGTACAACAACAACAACCATGTCCCACTTTTCCCTTTCCTATTCTTGACCTACATGATAAGAACAACCTCAAGAATATTCCCTCTTCGGTCCTTCAAAAGTTCTATAGCTTGATTACTAAGACCCTGAGACCATTATTTTTGAGTTTGACATCCTTTGTAGAAGCCATGACTATACAACATATGCCTATAGGTTGAATTTTTTTCCATCTACTTTAGAGGAGGCAACATTGAGGTGGTTCATGGGTCTACGAGTAAATGTTGTATGAGATTGGGATGCAATAAAGGATGCATTCTTGGAAAACTATAAACAGTATTGTTGGGGTAGTGATGTGAAAGGTGATGATATTTTCAAGATGACACAAAGGGATGAGGAAACACTTGAGGAGTATGTTTCAAGTTTCTTGTTTAACCTCCAAAATAATACTCAACATACTTTGAATGAAGAATCCATGAAACATCTCTTTTTTAGAGGTGTTAATGAGTCTTGTATGGAGGCTCTTGACTTGATGGATGGAGGAGACATCATTCAAAGAACTAGGGATGAAATTAAGAAGATATGTCTTAATTACTCTAGAGCTACAATAAATAAAGGAAGAGGGTTCAGACAATCAAGCAACAAAAATAATGGTGCTAGTGTTTCAAATATGGAGATATCTAATCTCTTTTCTACTTTCAAGTAAGACATCATCAATAATGTAGCCACCCAGCTGGATACTATGCAAGCTAAGAAGAAGCATGAAGAAGAAGAGGCCATGTTAGCTGAATTTTGTTCACATTGTAGGGAGAAGAAAAGGAATTGCAAATGAAAAATAGTTGCATGCTTGGAGGCTCAGTCAATGCCAACTGAATTCAAGGCTATTGATGAGAGTACAGAGATATTTTATGTTGCTCAACGAAGACCATGGGTCTAGAGACAAGGTATGCCTCAAGAACCTTTAAATTTTTTTGGTTTCAATAATAATCAATGGAAAAACCAAAATTCTTAGAATTTTGGTCCCCAAGCTCAAAAATGGAACAACAATTGGTCCAATCAGTCTCAAACCCAATGGAGCAACCAAAATTAGCAATAGAAACCCCCTCCTAATCAGTGGCAACAACCCAATCAAAATTGGCAACAAAATAACTAATATCAGCCTCAACAAGGTAACTGACAATAGTCCAGTGGGGTCTCAATCAGCCCAGTCAGCCTAATCAGCAAGCCATTATTACACCTCCACAACAACAAGCTATAATGCCTCCACCTCCTGCAACCAATGCCAGCCCTAAAAAATAAACTCAGTTGCCTATTCAACCTTCACCAAATACTAATAACAGATAGCCTAATCAACATTAGACTTATTCCATTAAGGTAAATGATATCCACTTAATGTCAGGAGCTACATTACCTGCACCAAAAGGTCTTGTCATAGAAGTTACTACTAAGGATGATATCCTTGGGAAAGAACCTTCTACCCTTCCAAATCCTTCTCTAGTAGCAAAGAATCCACCATTTCTTCAAAGGATTATGTAGTCTGCACCCCCAAAAGAAAGTCCATTTGCAACTGATCTGATCAACCAACTAAAGAAAATGACTGTAAAAATTCCTTTGTTGGATGCCCTCAAGGAAGTTCCAATTTATAATAAGGCTATCAAAGAGGCTTGTATTAAAAAACCTGGTAGGAAGAAGAAAGACCCTTAGACTATTCATGTCCTTGGATATCTCTCTGATCATATGCTGAGCAATGTCATCATACCAAAATATTCTGACTCAGGTAGCCCTATTGTTATTATCTATATTAATGGCATTCAGACCCAAAATGTCTTGATTGAATTGGGAGCATCCATTAATGTAATGACAAGGGAATTCTTGTTAAGGCTTAATATCATTGGCTTGAGAGAGACTCCTACAATCCTTTAGTTAGTTGACAATTCTACTGTGAGGCCTAATGGCATGATAGAGGACATAATTATGACACTTGATTCATTAGACTATCCCTCAAAATTTGTGATCTTATCTCCCAAGGCTACTCTAGGTGGTTATCCATTAATCCTAGGAAGACCTTGGTTGGCCACTGCAGATGCCTATACAACATCCTGCTCTAGAAAGATGACTATATTTGATGGAATCAACACTAAGAAGTTGATCTTATATTCTCCTTGCTAAACCTCAGATTGATCTTGATCAAGTTGTTTGGCATGACTTAGGTGACATTGAGATAGAGGTAAATTTAGTACATCAGTTAATGGTTATAGAGAGGAATCCACTCATGGTATCCCAAGAAGAAGATGACATACTTGTTGCAATCCTTACCAACAAATATGGTGTTGAACCATCTTCCTGTATTATTCCTAATTGTTTTCTACAAACCATAATGCCTCTACAAAGTTCACCTCATCTTCCTGTAGCAACTGATTACCTTCATACATTGCTATCACATGAGATTAAGTGTGAGACCTCACCCCGTGCCATCTTTTCATAGCAGTTTATTTTCACCTCATGACTCATGTTGACACTTTATTTTATCATGTTGGACTATTAGTTTAGAGACATTATATTTTGATACTATGTGATGACCTATGATTATGTGATGATGATTTAGGACTTTACTTCCATGCTTGATTTTTAGGTCCTGATTATAGTATTGGATGAATCTTTGATTTGAATATGATGCTTTAATTTTACGTTTATGTCAGGAAAGCTTATGAGAGATGATCATGATTATTATGTTAGGTTAATTAACATATATAATTGTATTCTTGATTTAATATTCTTTGAATTTAGGAAATGTAATATTGGAATTTATGTGAATTATCATGTGATGCAGTTGAAATTTGATGATGGAATGAATGTGATTTTTGAGATATATTTTATATATATACATGTTGTTATTTGACTATACATGAGCTATTGATATTTTGTCAAGTGTGCAGGTAAGACCATGGTTTATATAGGGGGAAATTAAAGATGGATACTTGTAAAATCTTGTTAATCCAAGGTTATCTCCAAGGGGAGAAATTAACCTTGTTGTAATGTTTACTATTGTAAAATGATGCATGGTTGTATTATTTGAATATGTTTTTTTTTAATTTTAAATTTATGTCCACTTGGCATGCCATGAGTATTGTGATGTGTTGTACCTTTTTGTGGTGTCAATTGGCACATGTATTGTGAGTTGGCATGGCCAAGTACATTGTGTGTGATTTTTCTTCCACTTTAGAGCCTTCTTGTAGAATCTGATGCAGTCAAGACTGGTGGATCCAATTAAGGACTGACCAACCTTGTATCCAAACCAATATGCAGTGAAAATACACCATAATGAAAATAGATCTGTAATACAACAAAGGTCTTTATTCATCAAATCACCAACTACATGCAATGTGAGGGGCTGTAAGGCCTTCCTAGTTACGGCCAGATACAAAGCAAATAATAGTCTACAAGATCTCACAGGATCCAAATCTTTTCCTCAATATCAACATTCAGCTAGCCCAGGTCTGCAACATACAACACACTGGTAGGCACCCAAGAAAGATCTAAACTTGTACTCAAACTTCCAAGCAATCTTCCAATTCCTAAGCTCGCAAGCTACTAACTTCTCCTTTTCACCATTTCTCTCCTAAACAACTACCCAAGCATCCTATAAATATTGATTCCCAGCCACAAGTCAGCTGATGAAATAATAAACCCCTACAAACAAATATTAAATGCTAAAACATCAGTCAGCTCTCACATAGCCTTACAAAACAAATAGACTCCCCAAGATGGCCCCAAACGGTCATTAGATCCACATATAAGAATGAAACATGCCAGATCTAGGTCCCCACACATCCAACAGTCAATCCATAACTTGAGGATCATGACCCAAATCAATGGAACTAGTCGGCCAAGTTGATCCATCCAAATAATCCAGTCGGTAAGCAAGAATACCGAGCAACAAAGGAAATAACTGAGCACTAGTCAACCGACCATGCCAAGCATGACCGAGCAACACAATTATCACCAAGCACTAGAGAACCAACGCCTTTAGTTACAGAGTGTTCTTTAGAGACTGAGTACCCCCAGTAACCACATAAATCGAGCAAATAGTCTCCCAAACTGAGCAAGTACTCCATCAAACCAAGATCAAAGCTAACAATCTACCTTCAAAGACAGACATATTTTTGGTTGATACACAATTGCAAAGAATCCTAAGATGCTCCTGCATCAGACACCCTAGGTAAGAAAGATTTTCTCATAAGGAAATCAGGAACGCCTCAAGGGAATCAGAACATGTATGCCAAATTTGTTCTTCACCCACATCTCTTCTTGTCCTTCATCCCAAGTAGTCTTCACTTCATTTATTGTCTCATGCAGAAAGTCCTTCTACCTTCCACTTTGTTTATCCTTATGGTCGGCAACTGATAGCAACTGACTCTAACCACTATCGATCACATCAGTGCCTCGATAAGGTTCATCCCCTCCAGACTCCTCAATCAACTCAGTATCATCTGTGTCTATCCATATCACAAATGTCATCATCTGTTGTACCATCTCTGCCAGAAAGACCATCTTTTTCTTAATCTCAATAAACTCTTCAGAGATATCATTCTCCTTCAAGCTAGACTTCGTAGGAATAGGTTCATCAATCCTCTGCTCCTGAGGTTTGTCATAAGGAAAACACCTGATAACTCCACATCCCTTAACCCCTATTTCCTATAAAGGTATTAGCTTATGCCGAGCTCCTTCATGCCTAACCAAGTAGGTATTAGCATGACCATCAAACAAAACATTCCTGTCAAATTGCCAAGGTCTACCGAGCAACAAATGACAAGCATCCATAGGCAATATATCACACAATATCTCATCATGGTAAGATCCAATCTAAAATTTAACCAAGCATTGTTCTTCAATCCTAACCTTAGAAATATCTTGTATCCAACTAATTTGATAAGGATTAGGATGTTTCCTTCTTTCCAAACTCAACTTACTAACCATTTCATTTGAAACAAAGTTCTCAAAACTGCCACCATCAACTATGACATTACATACCTTATCCTTGCACTTACATATGGTTTTGAACAAATTTATTCTCTGCATTGGTTCATGGACACATGCAACTAATCTCCTAGTGATGAGTGTCTCACCTTTTTCTACAATATTCGCAATATCTTCTTCAGCAGTCAGTGCCACCCTTTTCTTAGGACAATAAAAACTTCTGTGACCAGCTTCACCACAGTTATAACAAGTACCAGTGAACTCATTCTTCCACCTTCCTCTCTATCTAGCATTCTTAGTAACTTGACAACTGTTAGATCCCACATCAAACTTAGGATTCTCTATCACATTACTCTCAGCAATTGTCTCAGCAATTTTACCACCTTGGTTCTTATTGCTATGTCTTCCTTCAAACTTCTTATTCAACTTCTCTTCAATCTTCAATGCCATCTGATAAGCATCACCGATTGTTGTCATCCACACAGTAAGTAATTCTTCCTAAATACTAGGTCTCAAACCATAGACATACCTAACAACCTTCTCTTTATCAGCTTCAGAATGATCAGTCCTAATCATGATTTTGTAAAAATCCTTGGTATACTCCTGTACCGATTTGTTAGTCCAAGCTTGCATCTTCTTAAACATGTCCAATTCATAATCCATCAGAATGAATTGCTTCTTCAACTTGTCAACCATTTGGTTCCACTTAGTGATCTTTTCTTTTCCTCTTCTACCTTTTTCCAACTAAACTTCTCTCCACCAAATATTTGCATGACCCTTCAACTTAGTCTTTACAAATCTAACTCTATTAGGATCTTCTATTTCTTCATACTCAAAGTACTCATCAATCTCATTGATCCAATCAATCAATTCTTCTAGCCTAAGGCTTCCAGCAAATGTAGAAACTTCAATCTTAGGTCTTTTCCCAATCTTAGACATAACTTTCAGAATTTGATTCTCCTCAGGATCTCTAGCTTCTTCAAAATGATCTTCCTCAGATTCATCATCACTATCCTCTTTCAAGGTAGGCTTCTTCTTTCTCAATTCTTCTTGTAGGTCTTGCAATTATTTATGGAAAGCCCTAAAATCATCAAGACTAAAATTCTCCAATAGTTTCTTCTTCCTCTGAGATCTCATGATTTCTCCTCGGAGGCATCTTCAAATCAAGATCCAGGTGCGAACACATAAGATCCACTCGGCTCCAACAGGAATAGACTTTGCTCAAATAGGAACAAACTTCACTCTGATACCACCTGATGCAGTCAAGGCTAGTGGATTCAATTAAGGACTGACTGACCTTGTAGCCAAACCAATATGCAGTGAAAATACATCACAACAACAATAGATCTTTAATACAACAGAGGTCTTTATTCATCAAATCACTAATTACATGCAATGTGTCAAGCTATAAGGCCTTCCCGATTATGACCAAATAAAAAGAAAATAATAATCTACAAGATCTCACAGGATCCAAATATTTTCCATAATATCAACATTCAGCTAGCCTAGTTCTACAACATACAACACACTGGTAAGCACCCAGGAAAGATCTAAACTTGTACTCAAAATTCCAAGCAATCTTCCTGTTCATAAGTTCGCAGGCTACCAACTTCTCCTTTTCACTATTTTCTCTCCTAAACAACTACCCAAGCATCTTATAAATACTGATTTCTAGCCACAAGTCAAATGATGAAACAATAAACCCCTACAAACAAATATTAAATGCTAAAACAACAGTTGGCTCTCACATAGCCTTACAAAATAAATAAACTCCCCAAGATGGCCCCAAATGGTCATTCGATCTGCATAGAAGAATGCAACATGCCAGATCTAGGTCCCCACACGTCCAACAGTCAATCCATAACTCGAGGAGCACAACCCAAATCAACAAAACCAGTCGGCCAAGCCGATCCATCCAAAGAATCCAGTCAGTAAGCAAGAATACCGAGCAACAGAGGAAATAACTAAGCACCAGTTGACTGACCACGCCAAGCATGACCGAGAAACATAGTTATCGCCAAGCGCCAAAGAACCAAGACCTTCAGTTACTGAGCATTCTTTAGAGACTAAGTACCCCCAGTAACCACATAAACCGAGCAACCAATCTCCCAAACTGAGCAAGTACTCCATCAAACCAAGATCAAAGCTAACAATCTACCTTCAAAGACAAACATATTTTTGGTTGATACAGGATTTCCAAGAATCCTAGGATGCTCCTACATCAGAATCCCAAGGTTAGGCATCTTGGTTGAAGAGCCTTGAGTGGGAATCTTTTTCAAATTTTGGTGAGTCAACTTTAGGTGGACTTTTGAGAGGCAAATAGTGACCCTAAAGGTTAGTTAAGGTTAAAAATAGACTACCCCATAGGTGTACCTAGGGTTGGGGGTCAAATTTTGACCAATGAGATGTTTTTTGACCATTTTTGCCCCTTCAAAATATGCCTTTTTGAAATGTGGCGAATTTGGGATGTGTGACAAGTCCTCTCCTCTTTTCAATTTTGAATTTTCCCTCTTGTTGAGAGAGAACCCTAGGTGAGTGTGTCCAATCACCTTTGAGGTTAGGTAGGGTTTTCCTTCTTAGGGGGATGGAGGAAATTTTGGTAGGTTGATTGCCCACTCTCCAATTTTTGGAGACTTGTTGTGGACTTAGCAATTTTTTGGGTTTGGCTTAGCAAGGAAGGAGACTTGTAGGAAGGAAGCTCTTCTCAACCCACTTTTCCATAAGCTTGGATTGAGGTTGGTGGATCTTTAAGACTCTTATTCTCTTTGTTTTAGTATGCAAATTTTGTTTTCCTATGTGTTTGTGTAGTTATAAAGGACATCATCAAAGAGCTCGAGTGGACACAATATGCAAAAAAAATCTCAATGTGAATCAATAAGCATACAAGGAGATAAAAGCATGTAAAAGCATAGATTGTTTTCAGTTTGTGTTTTCAGTTTGATTGTGTTGTTGTAGATGCAAAATCCTTTCTAGAGATGAGATAGACTAACTAACTCAGATGAAGCTTCAAAGGACTATGACTGGATATGATATGTCTAAGATACATTGGAGGCCATAGGATATGACTTTGATTGCCCCCAAGTTTGAACATTGATAGGATACATACGCTTTAGCTAATTGGTGTATAGACTGACTTATTGAAAATAGGAATGCGGGAACAAACCAAGAGATATGTACAAACTAAAGCAAGATTGAAAGATGGGAAAGACCAAGATTGCGCTGATAGATGGAGC
Source organism: Chamaecyparis obtusa (assembly GCA_027943335.1). NCBI lineage: Eukaryota > Viridiplantae > Streptophyta > Pinopsida > Cupressales > Cupressaceae > Chamaecyparis > Chamaecyparis obtusa. The sequence goes on from BSBK01009754.1 coordinate 250,843, forward strand.
ATTTTGAAACAAGTGGCGCTTGTTTGCCAGGTTTTCACCATCTTGGCAGAGATTTTATTTTTGCTACCAAGGTGCCTGTTTCTAGGTTTTCACCAAGGCACTTTTTCTTTTTCTCATTTTTTTTTTGTATTTTTCATTTTTTCAATTTTTTTGATATTTTTGGTATTTTTCATTTTTTTGTGAATCATCAAGGTGCCTATTGCTAGGTTTTCACCAAGATGTTCATTTTTTCAGGACTTTTTCCAATTTTAAAGATTTTTTCAGGACATTTTACCATAGACTAAATGCCTTAGGCATAGAATTTCTTCAGATGGAGAACGTTGATTGGTTTTTGGAGCTGTTCTCCTTCAGTCATTGAGAGTTGATAGGCACCAAAGCCAAAAGTAGCAATGATAACAAAGGGACCAAGCTAGTTGGGTTCAAACTTCCCCTTGTGTTCTCAATGTGATTGATTTTTAGGATTCTCTCTCAAGACTAGATCGCCAACCTGAAATTCTTTGTGTCTGACTTTCTTGTTGTAACCTCTAGACATTCTTTTTTGATACACTCTAAGATGATCATATGCTGCTTGTCTGCGCTCATCTAGTAGTTCAATTTCTTGCAACCTAGACACTCTATAGTCATCATCAGTTACTAGACCATGCATTCTGATTCTTAGTGATGGGATTTCAATCTTAATAGGCAGGACCACTTTAGATCCATAAACTAAAGTGAAAGGAGTAGCCCTAGTGGGAATTCTGATACTTGTTTTGTAGGCCCAGAGAGTTGGATTGATCATGAGATGCCAATCTCTTCCTGTTTTATTAACTGTATGGTGCAATATTTTCAATAGATTCTTGTTAGAAGCCTCTGCTTGGCCATTCCCTTGAGGATAGTAGATAGATGACCAATGTTGTGTAATCTTGAATTTAGCACACAAATCATCTAGATCTTTGTTCTTGAATTGTCCACCATTATCTGTGATTATGGAATGAGGTATCCCATATCTACATATGATATAGTTCAATATGAACATAGATATTTGTTTTCCAGTTGCTTGTGTCAAAGGGACTGCTTCTACCCATTTTGTAAAATAATCTGTAGCTATGATTATATGGGTATGTCCATTAGAAGAATGAGGATGTATAGCTCCTATAAGATCAAAGGCCCATTGATGAAAAAGCCATTGTGTAGTAAAGGGAATTAGATCTCTCCCTGGAGCATGAATTAAGTTTCCATGCACTTGGCACTTTTGATAGTTCTTAGCAAACTTGATAGACTCTTTCTCCATTTTAGGCCAATAGTACCCAGCCCTAATAAGTTTTCAAGCTAGTGTTAAACTGTTCGAGTGTGACCCACAAATACCATCATGGACTTCCTCTAATGCACATTGAGACTCTTCCCATTCTAAACATCTAAGTAGCCTACCATCTAGACCTCATTTGTATAGATCGTGACCAATGATGACATATCAGGAGGCATTACGGATAAGGTATCTCTTTTCATGGTGGTTGAAGGTATCAGGAATGGTTTGGTCTTGGAGATAGGAGAATAGGTTTTTGTATTTAGATGAATCATGACCAACAACAGTGCATATCATGTGGGTTTCAGGGGAATCATATGTAGGATAAGATAGTGCTTCCACTAGGAACTCATAGCGTAGCTCATGTTCTAGCTACTGTAATAAAGTAGATAACGTTGCCATTGCATCAGAAGCCTTATTCTCTATTCTAGGTATTTGCTCAAATGTGATAGATATGAAATAATTCTTCAGATCATCTACCATTCTCTTGTATGGGATGAGCTTTTCATCTTTAGTCTAGTGCACATCATTGACTTGATGGATAAAAAGTTGAGAGTCTCCATGAATGTGTATCTCTGTTACTCTCCACTCAATTGCTAGTTTCATGCCATTAAGAAGGGCTTCATATTCTGCAATATTGTTTGTGCAAGGGAACTTTAATTTGAATTCTTTAGGTATGGAGTATCCTTGAGGAGTTATGCCTACTCTTCATCTATTCTGTGTATAGGAGCCATCAAAGAATAACTGCCATTCTCTAGAAGAAAGAGTCATGATAGAGGAATCTAGAAATTCCATTTGTATTGGTGTATCATCAACCATAGGTGCATCTGCTAATTGATCAGCAATAACCTATCCTTTTATAGCTTTTCTTTCAACATATTCAATGTCAAATTCAATTAAGAGCATGACCCATTTAGCTAATCTACCCATGAGGGCAGCTTTGCTTAGTAGGTATTTGAATGGATCAATCTTAGCTACCAAATGGGTGGTATGTGCCAACATGTAATGTCTTAGTTTCTATGATGCAAAGATCACAGCTAGACAAGCTTTCTCAATCATAGAATAATTCTTTTTGTATGCCACCAATGTCCTACTGATATAGTATATAGCTCTTTCCTTTTTGTTCTCATCATGTTGTGCAAGCAATGCCTCCAGTGATGTATCTGTAGCGGGGACATATAATATCAAAGGCTTCCCTAGAATGGGAGACATCAAGAATGGAGGATTTGATAGATATTTCTTGATATGGTTAAAGTTGTTCTCACATTCTTCATTCCACGCAAATGTCACACCTTTGTGTAATGTTTTTGTAAAAGGTTGTGATATGTCTGCTAGCTAAGATATGAAGCGTTTGATAGATTGAACTCTTCCTTGCAATGTCCTCATTTGACTGATGTTTTTGGGAGGTTGCATCTCCATGATAGCCTTTACTTTAGATGGATCAACTTCAATGCCCTTCTTTGAAACTATGTATCCTAAGAGCTTTCCAGAAGTGACACCAAAAGCACACTTCTTAGGATTTAGTCTGAGACTAAATTTTTCCATTCTGTCTAGTATCTTGCTCAAGTCATTTAAATGTTCAGTTCTAATCATAGATTTTGCTAAAGTATCATCCACACAATCCTCCATAGTCCTATGCATCATGTCATGAAAAATAGATGTCATGGCTCTCTGATATGTAGCACCATCATTCTTAAGCCCGAATGCCATGACATTCCAACAGAAGGTGCCCCATGCACATGTGAAAGTAGTTTTCTCTTGATCTTCTGGAGCAATTTTTATTTGATTATATCTAGAAAAACCATCCATTAAAGAATACATCTCAAAGCTTGCAGTCATGTCCACTATCATATCAATGTTAGGTAATGGAAAATCATCATTAGGGCATGCTCTATTTACATCTCTAAAATTTGTGCACACTCTTATTAATTTGTTTGGTTTAGAAATAGGTACAATATTATAGATTCATTCTGCATAATCAATAACTCGGATGAATCTGACTTTTAGGAGCTTCTCTAATTCAACTTTTACCAAGAGTGCAACATGTGGATGCATCTTAATTTTTTCTTAAGAGGTTTAACATTTGGAGCTATAGATAAATGGTGCATTATAAAATTAGGATCCAATCCTGGCATATCTGAATATTTCCATGCAAAGTTGATCTTCTTCTTTGTTAGGAATGTTGTAAATTTTTGCTTCTCATCTTTTGATAAAGATTGTGCTACATGGATCAACTGTGGTTCTTTTGCTGTTACCAAATTGATAGATTGAGTGGGCTCAATTAGAACTGGAGATCTATCATGTAAATGACTCAAAAGGACATTAAATATCTCATCTTTAGGCACCTCAAAGAGGTTTTCACCTTTGGATATGTCTTTTATTTTTACTTTTGTAGATTCTGAGATTGCCACAAAGTGGTTTTCACCCTCAGAATTCCTTTTCTTTTTATTCTTATTCTTATTTTTCTGACTAAGATACTTGATGTTCGACTCTGTCATGCTAACGCTTAGTTCATTGATGGAAGTCCTCATAGGCTCAATTGCATTGAGGTAGCAAGAAAGGGCATAGTCATTTGGGAAGGTATAAATACCATGGCTTGGATTTGTGGAGGTTTGATCAAGTAGTTTAGGATACTGGATAGTCAAAGTGGTGAAAGATTGGGAAAGAGTGTTTACAGATATGGATCTGTCATCATTGGTCCTAACCTGACACTTGAGTTCAAAGGTGATATTACAACTTAAGACATTCAATTCGTGAATAGGCTCAATGTCATTATGATAGTCCACTTCAGCCATCGGTGGATCAAACTTGGTAAGTTCATCATTTGACTCTAGAATTACATTGGGTTTAGGTGCATATTGGTGAATAACACCAACATTTTTCTTTGTAATAAGCTCATCTTCTTCTGGAATGGCTCCCCATTCATAGTCATTATATTCTTCATCTATGCCTCTAGGAAATCTAAGAACATGAGTAAAGTTAGGATGAATACCCCAAGAAGGGTTACCCTCAGATTCTGATTTGAATTCATACTCATGAGAATCTATTTTAGAATAACTACCACCTTCCTCTTTGTCTATTTGATTGTCTTTGAGATTAGTTGGTTCTTGTGTTGCAACTACCTATTGGTTTATAGTAGGTTCTTGTGTTTCTACTACATTAATTCTTTTTATTGGATCATCTTCAACATCAAGGAGGTCTTTGATTTCTTTAGGCAAACACTCATAAGGAATGAGCTCCTCAGTGGTGTCTGAATCATCACTATTAGATTGTTCAGTTATTTCCTTCTTTAGTTGATTTGCTACAGAAGGCTCAATTTGTTCTAGAACATGTGGGGAGTTCTTGCTAAGATAGAAAGGCTTCTACGTGTATCCTAGACTTGTTGTATTCTTTTTGGCTTGACTACGATGTTCAAGAGGTGATAGAAGACCTTTACCCTATAGTCCTAGAGGTCCTTTTCCTTTATATCCCATCTTAGCTATTAATTTATCCTCTGGGCCATATGACTTAAAAGGAACCTTCGATACTTTAGATTCACTAGGTGGAACAACTTGGGATTCAGGTTCATCTTTGTAAAGCCATGCAAGCATAGCTTCATCTTCTTCAAATTCTTGCTTAGGTACTTTCTCTGCAACAAATTTTCCTTTATATGCCTCAAGAGGTTCCTTAGATTCTGGTTTGAACTATTTTTGAGCTTGCCCATAAGACTTAGGTGAGATAGGGAGAGATGTCAAAGACAAGACTGGCTCTATAGTATATTCTCCCATACCATTTTCTTTGATATTGACCTCTTTTGCAATGTCTTCCATCTTAGAGGTGGATGCTGTAATCACCTAAAAATGGTCACCTAGACTATTAGCCCCTTTTGCTAAATCATCAATTGCTTATTCTTGATCAAATCATAGTTCTATCATTTATTCAATTATTTTCTATGGGTTAACCATCTTATCCCAAGTCTTTATTTAATTAAAAGGAGTTTCCTCCTCTTTTAATTAACTAAAAAAGCCCCTCACTTTTCCTCTTATCCTAAGTTGTACAAATAAAGCACTATTCTTATTTTATAAAAAAGGAAAAAGTACTTTTTGTCTCATATGGGCACAAAAGTCAACTCTTATTTTCTCATTGGAGGATACTTGTGCACATGGATTGCTCCTCTTTGATGCTCCACCATTGATTAAATATTTTGCCTCTTAATCTCCATGGTCCATTCCTTCTCATTTCTTATAAAAGGAGAGCTCTCTTCTCATTCTAGATCCCCAACTTTTTATGTTAATGTTATGCTGCAGGTTTTCTAGGTCACTTTGGAGCTTTTGAAGATTTGGAGCATTCTTGGCTTTTGCATCTACATGCTATCATAGTTTTATTTCTTGCATTATCATAGCATTCATAGCTTCATATTTAGCCTAGTTTCTTTTATGCTTTAGATTACTTCATGTAGCTTAATTAGGAGGCTTTATAATACTTGCATATTTCCTTTCATAGCTTACTTGCATTGTTCTTTCATTTCCATAGCTTAGCTTGCATTTCCATTCTTAGCATAGCTTGCATTTCATATCCATTTGGATTCTTGAAGATATTGGCATTCTTGCCCTTGTCTCATTGAATCTTCCATTGCATGGTTTACTAGCAAGGTTATTGGCTTAATAGCTCTACCTGAGAGCATTCTTAACACCCTTGCACTCCATGCCTAGGGAGATCTATATCAATTTCTCAAGGTTTCCAATCCATGGATTTTATTGGAAGCAATGATTTAGAGAAGTGCACATCTTAGTGTGTACATTTTTGGCGCCCACCGTGGGGCAAAACATTATTGTTTTGTCCTTCATTTCATGCATTTTCGGAAATTTTTTGTCATAGTTTAGCGTCATTTTCAACTCTCTATTTTTTTGTCTCAAAGTTTCGTGCGATAGTTTTCCAGTGTCGTGCGACAGTTTCTTATATAGCAGGGTGACACTTTACCAAGTAAAAGTGTTGCATTGTTTGACAGATAATATCGCACTGTTTAGTATATTCTGTCATCTGCAGGTTAGCGAACTATCACACGGAGATAAACTATCACCCTCGTATACAGTGAAGTGTCACGCGATATTTTTGGTGACTGTACTATCACCCAAACCTGAAAGTGGTTGGTTTTTTTAGCTTTTTTTGATTTTTTTGAAAATTTCAGCATTTTCAAAATCCGTGCCACCCTAGAAAATTGACATCCATTTTTTAAAGAAATTTTCGCATACGGTACCGAAAATTTAAGTGTGATATATCGTTGGAAAGCTCTTTCTGAGCCTAATCCAACCATGTTGGTTTCATTTTCAAATTTTGCCATTTGATAAGCTATTTTACTTGTAAATTATCTAATTTTTGATGTGCTAACCATTGTGGGACTAACAAGTTATGCTTGTAGGTGCTCTCATTGCTTGAAATATTTTGCTTAAAAGAATGCATGTCAAAGTTCCAAATGCACAAGGGCTACTAACAGTTTTTGCAGGGCTGCCCAAAGCATAAAAACTCAATCAAGTGCTTGTCGTTTATTTCATTTTCAAGTGTGGCAATTACTAGTTGTTTCATTTCATAAGAACATAATATCTTGTTGTAGGAATTCTTGGGTGGTAGGAGAAGTATGCTCTTCACCCTTGTGGTGAACCAGAAAATCTTGACCCATCTTTGGATTTTGAAAGCAAGAGGGTAATTGAACATTTTCTTGATGTGTTTGGGAGAAAACTTTGAGATAGGGGAGTGTGCTCTTCATCCTTGTGGTGAAACAAAAACTTTGAACCTCATAAGTTGATCCACTCTTTGTTTAGATCTTTAGAATCCTTTAGTGGGCCTGCTCTTGAGCAATCAAGAGGAACGACCCAAGTGGGGACAAGCTAATACCGAGCTATTCCAACCCACTATAATCTCAAGGCTATCAAGGACACAAAACTTTGGTAGACGTAGTGCTTGTCTTCGCTTCATGTGAGTACTTGTGGGATTGTGACCATGAGGAAAGTATTGAGCAAGAATGCTTAAGGTGCTCTTGAGGCCACGAGGTCCGTTACTTGCCGCAAGGTAAGGAGTCCCTTTGGGGAGCAAGAGGGGTGCTACGAATGGAAGACCTTACTAAGAACCATAGATAGAAGCTACCCAATTTTTGCCGCTTAGCTTCTTGGTGCAAGGATTGATCCAAGTGGAATAACCCGGATCACTCCAAGATTACTCACCATCTGTGTTCCTTTGGTTGTGTCATTGACACCTCCATGACAAAGCCAACATCTATTGTGGGCAACCACTTTGTGTGAGGTAATGGAACATCAAGTGTGGGCCAAGTTGCTAAGTATTGAGCCTTTGTCCTTCTAGGCTAGCAAGTGCTTGAATTGTTCTCATTGTTATGTACTCGTGCAAATGTTCTTGAATATACAAACATCGCGGTAGTGCTCATAGAATTTTTCATTTTGATATCCCAATTGCTTGTTTTGGCAAGGTTTCTTTTTCTCTTGCACAAGTGTTTGATGACATGTTTGATCACCTATTGTTTGCAAACTTGTCTACTTCCTGATATTATTGTGCTTGAAACCAAGAAATTATACTTGCAATCTACAACATTGGCCAAATTGCTTTCAAAACTAAGTTTTTCACATTCACTGGTCAAGAGTCGTATGATACTAAAACATCATCGCATACCTTCAACCAAGAATCCTGAGTTATTCTTTTGTCCTGCTACTGTTGCAATTCAGAGCTGTTACACTTGCATTTTAACTTGCTGTAGAGTGTCTTTCTGTTCTTATCTGAAGCTGGTTTGTTACCTACATGCTTAGGATTGTTCTAGACTGAAACAAATGAGCTAAAACTATTGGATTTGAGCCTATAAAATGTCACTTTTGATCACTTGTCAAAACACGGTTACCTATCTAGCTACTTGCTAATCGAGCTTCTTGCTCACATCTAGGCTTGTGGTAATTGACTGCTATAAGTTCTTGAGCACTTTGACCAACCATCTCTATTGTTCTATCTTGACAAGTGATCATCATTGGCTTTTGCTTATCTCAACATCTAAGAAACTTTGTCTCATTTTATTGGTTAAATGACATTCTTTTTCATGCCTGTTACAACTTGGTCTCAATTTGAACAAGGGAGTCACCCTCCATTCAATTATACGCAGTTATCTTCTCCTACTAGATGCTCATGAGCACCTGTTAGCAATGCTAGTTCTAGTTCTAAGGATTCTAAGGCCACCCCATGGTACAGAGGAGGTTTCCTCTTTTCAACATTTAAGTCCTCCAAAAACACAGACAATGTCTCACTCACCTTGCCTAAACAAGAAAAGTTTCACCATTTGCAAGATCACTTTGAGCATAGAGACAACCAAAAGTGCTTAGATAAGGAACACAGTGAGAACATAATGGATGCTGGTAGGCGCATGGCTATGAGAGGCATGTCTTACGAGCAACCTGAGACTAGTGGTTATGAGCATAGACCACTTTTTGATGTTCATGACAATTATGGAAACAACACGCCACCTAGGTCTCATCCGAGATGAACTTTTTCTATACCTTCTTCACCTCCTAGACCACCTCCCTCTCACCATGAGGAAGAGGCCGCTGATGAAATTTCTAGTGAGGATCTTATTACATTTGAACAAGATGAAGTCTCCCAATGAAAGATGCTTAAGCTTTTAGAGCGCAATGGAGACCAATATTTCCAATATATGACTTCTAGAGGATACAAGCTTCCTCCCGGCTATGATGTCAGAAAAATTGTCCAACAAAGAGTACCAACTAAATTGGAAGTCCTTAAGGAAGAACTGTGTTGGACAAATCAATGCCTTACCCAAATGACAATAGAAAGAGATCCTCTGAAGGTCTCCTTTATAGAATCTATTTGTGCTCTTCCATTTGATAGGAGTCTATACATGGTCCCATTCCTAGGGATATTGAGGTTCCCAAATATGACAAGTATGATGGAAACGGTGACCCCCATGACCATGTGCATCACTTTTACACTCTTAGCATGGACTTCCTTCATGAAGACACATTTTTGCTATGATTATTCCCTCGAAGCTTAAGAGGATAAACTTTAGAATAGTTTGCCAAGTTGACACCTCCTTTGAAGACTTTTGATGAATTGGCTATGCGCTTTACACAACACTATTCATACAATATCCAACAACCTATCACTATGATAGACCTTGGCGCTTTAAGGAAAAATCAAGGAGAGCCATTTGCTACTTATCTACAATATTGGAGATCATTGTATTCTAGATATTCTCGTCCACTACCTGAGAGCGAAAAGATTGACATTTTTGTCAACACTCTAGTGCCTAAGCTATATTATGATCTAAGAAAACAAATTTTCTCCTCTTTCGATGACATGGTTGAAAGCGCATATAGGATTGAAGATGTGGCCATAAGAAAGGGGGATATTGTTATTAATAAAGATACTAGAGGCAATGGCAAAGACAAGAACAAGCCTTGGAATAGAAACAAGTATGTTGTTAATGATGGGGTTGTAGATGTCCCAAAAGATAAAGAGCCTCCTTTCAACCTTTCTAATGCCATCTATGTAGCAAAAAAACAAGAAGCTACCAACACTCAAGATGCTCCTAAGCCTCAATATGCTGATAATCCAAAGAAGCAATTTTGACGACGTGTCTATACCCCATTGGCTGAACCATATGATGTGATTCTTAAGACTTTGGTTGCCAATAATTATCTTACACTTCTTGAGAAAACTCATCCCTATGATCCACCAGTTAAGCTTGATTGGTGGAGAGAGGATTATTACTGCCACTATCACAGAAACAAGGGACACAAGATTGATAATTGTTTCACGCTTAAAGATATTATACAAGAACTCATTAATGGAGGCACAATTCTCATAGATGGCTTAGTTAAAAATTTTGATCACCAAGCTTTCAAAGATCCTCTACCTAAGTATGACAAGGGGGAGTCCTCTCAACCACATAAGAAGGATCATGATGCTAAGATCAACTATACATATACTTCTGATTCACCTGTGATCAACATGGTAGAGCTCGTTGAGAGTGTTCTTATGATGAGACCTCAAGATGATAATAAAGCCAATCATGGTATGCCAAAGTTGGTCTTCCAAACACGAGGTAGTTCATCTTCCTGAAGTGAGGCACTGAATGTTGTTACTAGGGGGCAAGCTAAATTGGTCCTTAAAACTGTGCCTGATCCCAAGCCAACCTCATCTTCCAAACTAGCAGCTCCTCTAGCTTTGTCTAGCTATGATCATGTGCATCAGTTGCAATGGACACCAGCACAAATATCTATTTTTGAGTTGCTTGAGCTATCCCCTTTGCACAAGGAGATCCTTGAAAAGGCTCTACGTATAGCTAATGTCCCTAATGACATTGACCCAAATAGGTTCCAGGCTATGGTTAACCACATCTCATCACCTCACTATCTCTCCTCTAAAGCAGATGACATATCTCTTAACCACCCTCACAACCTTTCCTTACACATTGAAGTTATGGTCTACCACACTCAAGTTTGCTGAGTCTTGATTGATAATGGTGCTGGGTTAAATATTGTCTCTTTCAATGTCATACAACAACTGGGTTTGTCAGAATTTGCTGTCGATCCTAAGCGAAAAATCACTATAAAAGCATATGATGAAGTTGAAAGATCTTCCAAAGGTCTTGTCATGCTGCCTGTTCGAGTGGGCCCTATCATGAAAGATATCATGTTCCAATTGTTAGACATCCCACTTACTTATAACATTCTTTTGGGTCATCCTTGGATCCATGACATGCAAGCTGTTCCTTCTACATACCATCAGTGCGTCAAATTCCCTCATAACGGAGCTAAAATTGTTATTCCAGGGGATCATTCTATTGCTATTAATGCTCTTGCTACTGCTGAAACATTTATTCCTCATAACAAACCTTCTAATGATCCTACTACATCCCTAGTTGCTACTGAGAAAACATTTAAGATGATATAGGATACCTTCTGATAAGATGAAGCCTTCTGCTTCTGCTATGATAGTTTTTGGTAATTTTTTTCAAGCATCTGTACCCTTAGAGGTAGAAAGGGAAGAACAAGCTGTTAGAGAATGGATCTATAGAGATGAAGAAGATAGTACCACTATTGCTACTCCTATTTCTCCTAAACGCTATGGTAAAGGCTATAAATTTTTGCAAAAAATGGGCTATCAAGGTCAAGGACCTATAAATGATAATGGACATGCCCTAGTTGAGCCTTTGATTCATACTAATGGCCGACCCTCTAAGATCATAATAGGTCTAGGATATGGTGCCGATGATGACCTCCCTACATGTTCTAGAAATGCTCCCATGATTAGTGATTCAGACATAGATACAGATGAGTCACCACTGCACACTATGGCTCAAATGGGAAACAATCTTCCTTCTACTTCACTCCTTTGGGGAGAAGAACACATACCTGCTGAGGACACAACTAAAGCCGCTACATCTAGAAGCTGACAATGTAGGAATATTTTGTGGTTAATGAAAAGAGGAGATCTCACAAATAATGACGCTGAAGCCTCTACTTCTAAAGGTCCTAAACCTTCTTGGTGCAAGCATCCCAGTAGAAGCATAACAATAGATTCAAATGAATATGAATGGGATACTCTCTCCAATAGATCTTCCACAGTGGATATGGAAGTGGATGTGGTTCATGTTTATGGTGACCAACCCAATGTAGTTGATGAGTCTTGCATAGGGTCTGATGAGTTTAATCCATGTATTGCTTTAGTGGACCATGCTGGTCCTTCTATGACAAATCTAGATTTAACACTTTCAGAGCTTACCCTATAGGCTCGACCTCTCTTGTCACTAGAGATGACATCCCTTGCATAAATGCTATTCAACCAGTCACTTCATTTCATCTCACAAAATTAGATCTCATAGCTTGGTCCACCCCAGTGAACCAGCAATAAAAAGGACTGAATCAGAAATCAAGTATCTCAATCATTAAATCAAAAGAAAAGAGCAATGGTCAGATGGTGAAAACCACATTGTGGTGGTATCCAAACCTAAAAAAAGTAAAAATAAAGATTTGATAAAAAATGATGATTATCAAATAAAAGATGACAAGCTGATTCTCTACAAAAAAAATGGTGAACTTTTTCAAGAATTATTTCACCTCTGTCATATTTTAGTACATTCCTAGAGCTCAGATCAAAGCTACTAATGCCTTGGTTACTTTGGCATCCATTTTACAATTGAAAAAGCATAAATCCTGCTTCTAGTTCGTGGTGGAAGAATTACGCTATCCTGCTGAATCATCCCGCTATACCACCATCTTTTCCCATCTCACAGATCAAGTTATCCTTGAAAATCTATCACGCCATGAGAAATGCCACCTCCCCCGTAATGCCTTACACTTTACCATCATCTCTGGTGACTTGTATGGGAAGCATCTAGACAGAACTCTCTCCTTAAGTGTCTCGAAATAGATGAGTCAGACAAAGTGCTAGCTTAAGTCCACGATGGCATATGGGGATCACTCTCTAACGACCTTGCGTTAGCTTGGAAATCGCTTAGGGATGGATAATATTGGTCAGGACCTTATCTTATCACTACAGCATTTGGGTCTAAGGTCTATCAGTTATCTACGCTAGAGGAAGCAGAGCTTACCGAGCCTATCAATGTTCTACATCTGAAAAAGTTCTATGCCTAAGGTTCTTGAGCTCTTTGTACATATTCTTTATGATCCTAAAAAAATTCCAAAAAAAATTCATATATGATGTTGGAAAAATCCTAAAAAGCATATAAAGTCCTTAAAAAATGAGCATCCTAGTGAAAACCTAGCAATAAGCGCTTTGATGTCTCACCAAAAAAATTCAAAAAAATGCAAAAAATTCAAAAAAATAGAAAAGTGCCTTGGTGAAAACCTAGAAATAGGCACCTTGGTAGCAAAAATACAAAAAAATTGAAAAAAGTCCTGAAAAAATCTATCAAGTGGTGAAAACCTAGAAACAGGCACTGCTTGAGACCCTTGCACCTATGTTTATCAGTCTTGCATGGTGCTCTTTCCGTCCACTTCTTGCTTTGCCTCTCCTAGCCTAGAATTGACTCTTATCTTAGTCTAGGGGGCATATGTTGTTTTAAGTCTATCTCAGGTCTCTTTGTGCATTTGGGTTTCTTGGGCCTCTTGGTTCCAATGATGTTTTTCAACACCACCCCAATTGTGTTTTTCAACACTTTCCTATCGTCGAGTGTTTCTCAACACTTATCAGATATCCTATCTGTAGTCTTGAATGATGCAATATTTCTCACTAGAAGATGCGATACTCAAAGTTTGACTCTATGACCTACACACATGCACTTAAACACTCGACTCACTGAGACTTGTTTGACTTTATTTCTTTGTGTGCTGTCTATGATGATTTCTTTGATGAGTGTTCTATCCCTAAGAAGTTTTCAATGATGCATAGCTAGAAGACTGAGGGCATGAGGACATGTTTTATTGCTTTTTCTGCTTGTGGGTATATTTTGTTGGTCCTACCTGTCATTAGCATTTATGCTTGTTCCACTTGACAATGGTATCTACAAGGTATTATCCTTGATTGTTTATGTGAGTGCATGCTTATAGCCATCTTGACTTTCTTTGTGTCTCGATGCGAGTATAATCTTGCTATATTAAACTTAGGTAATCTCACTGCACTAGTCATCTTGACCTATATGTCTTTGGTGCCTAGGTGAGATTTCCACATTTCTATCTGATATAGATCATATTCATATACTCATAGTTATGCTAGTGTGTATTGTATGATCTTACGATGCTACCAATAATGCTCAATGATGAATATTAGAGTCTAAAAGCTTTGTGACCTTGCAAGTAAACCACTTTTCATAATAGCTTGCATTTTTAGGTTCATGTTAGTTAGTTTTGCATCTTGCATATGGAGAGAGCTCTCCTTTCATCTTTTGTGGACCTGTTAGTCAACTGCACTCACCTTTCACTTCTTCCCGATCATGTCTTTCACTTCTTGTCTTTCATATCACATCATTTTCTATTCATTTCGGGATCGAAACTGAAATCTAAGTTTACCTTGATCGTCCAAATTGCATTTCACCCTCTTCTGCATAGTTGGCTAACCATTTGAGGCTTGATCCTTTGATCTTTGCTGGGGCATCATTTCCTTCATTATCTTCATCTCTCTCACCCTTCTACTCTTTCATTCATCTCATTCATCTCTCTCTGAGGTCTTAACTGGGGCATATATTCAGTACTTGATGGTTATTCTGTCATCTTTCATCTTTGATTATGATTTCTAGTGATTTGATCATGTTGCTCTTGCTTTTGCATTCCCTCTACCTGATTTTGATTTCGATCCCGAGGGGGCAGACACATCATATCCTATCAGCTATTCTCTAGAGCATATGCTTGACCATTCCATTTGCTCTGATTGATCTATCTTTGTGCTTGACATGTTAGTTCTTGTCTCGAGTTCTGACACTGTTCATCTCTTTCCTAAGTGTTCAGTACTGTCGCTACCAGGCTGATCATGCAGGATTTGCTATCTCTTTGCACTTCATTCTTTGGATTCAGATCTCTATTGCCTTCTTGGCTGATCTATTCTTTGATGTAATGTGTTCCCAGATTGATCACACATTAGACAAAGAGGGGCAAATGTAATCACCTAAAAATGGTCACCTAGACTATTAGCCCCTTTTGCTAAATCATCAATTGCTTATTCTTGATCAAATCCTAGTTCTATCATTTATTCGATTATTTTCTATGGGCTAACCATCTTATCCTAAGTCTTTATTTAATTAAAAGGAGTTTCCTCCTCTTTTAATTAAATAAAAAAGCCCCCCACTTTTCCTCTTATCCTAAGTTGCACAAATAAAGCACTATTCTTATTTTATAAAAAGGGAAAAACTACTTTTTATCTCATATAGGCACAAAAGTCAACTCTTATTTTCTCATTGGAGGATACTTGTGCACATGGATTGCTTCTTTTTGATGCTCCACCTTTGATTAAATCTTTTTCCTCTTAATCTCCATGGTCCATTCCTTCTCATTTCTTATAAAAAGAGATCTCTCTTCTCATTCTAGATCCCCAACTTTTTATGCTAATGTTATGCTATAGGTTTTCTAGGATACTTTGGAGCTTTTGAAGATTTGGAGCATTCTTGGCTTTTGCATCTACATGCTATCATATTTTCATTTCTTGCATTATCATAGCATTCATAGCTTCATATTTAGCCTAGTTTCCTTTATGCTTTAGATTACTTCATGTAGCTTAATTAGGAGGCTTTGTAATACTTGCATATTTCCTTTCATAGCTTAGTTGCATTGTTCTTTCATTTCCATGGCTTAGCTTGCATTTCCATTATTAGCATAGCTTGCATTTCATCTCCATTTGGATTTTTGAAGATATTGACATTCTTGCCCTTGTCTCATTGAATCTCCCATTGCATAGTTTACTAGAAAGGTTATTGGCTTAATAGCTCTACCTGAGAGCATTCTTAACACCCTTGCACTCCATGCCTAGGGAGCTCTAAATCAATTTATCAAGGTTTCCAATCCATGGATTTTATTGGAAGCAATGATTTAGAGAAGTGCACTATTTAGTGTGTACAAATGCTACATCCATTTTCTTAGTGGAAGATTCTTTGTTATTAGGAATGAGTTTATCCACATTTGCCTTCAATGCATTACAAGTTGTTGACATGTCAGCTGGAATGGTTACCTCTACTCCATCACAAGGAAATTTCAAGCACTGATGGTATGTGGAAGGAATAGCTCTCATCTGATGTATCTAGGGTCTCCTTAGAAGGATGTTGTAAGCCAAAGGTATATCAAGAACTTGACATATAGTATCTCTGATGACATGACCTATTCTGATAGGCAAGACAATTGTTCCCTTGGAGGATATTTCTTCTTTATCATATGCTTTGATAGTTATTTTCTTTCTAGGATCAATGGCTATTTCTGAAAATCCCAATTGCGTGATCAAGCTGTAAGAACAAATATTTAGACCAATGCTTCCATCTATCAACACATGTTTGACAAGATGGTTTTGGATCAAGACTTCAATATGCAAGGGCTGGTTATGTGGATGACTCAAGGAGTTATCATCATCCTCTGAAAAGGAGATATACTATGGAGATGTAAGATGACCAACCATAGCCTAGAATCTGTCTAAATCAAGGTTATCAAGAACATTGGATCCGAGCAGAGCTTTGTCTAGAATGGCTCTATGAGCTGGAGATATTCAAAGCAACTCAAACATGGAGATTTTAGCATTTGTGTGTTGGATTTATTGAACAATACTGTATGAAGTAGGCCTCGTGTCTTTAGGATTTGAAGATTTAGATGTTACCCTCTATTTAGAAGCAGAAGACAGGTTGAAAGGTACCTTAGGGACATTTGATTGATTTGGGATTTGTCCTTGTAGGTGTGCCTGAGCTTGTGATCAAGTAATTGCGTTAGCTAATTGATTTTCTCTATCTCTTCTTACAATTGTGATGATATTGCAACACTCAGATAGGCTTGGTTCAACCATATTGATAATAGTATTATTTCTAGGATAAGCATAATTGACCTTAGCACCCACATTAGGCTGAGAAGATGAATCTCCTTGGCTATGCTTTGGAAATGGTTCAATGAATGTTGTGTGATCATTATTGCTTTTAAGATTATCAATCGTGATTTCTCCACTATCAATCTTGTCTTGAATGGTATGCTTCAAGCGCAAGCAGTTATTAGTTTTATAAGTTCATTAACCTCCTATATCGACACATCGAATGAAATTGACATCAAAGTCCTAACCTAAGGCACATCTGAACATTATAGAAATCCTAATTGATTTTATCATAAATTCTGTATCGGGGAATATTCCTTATTCCTATTTATCCTAATTATCTTTGATTTAATAATTATTTGGCGATAAATCTTATTTATCCTAAAGTTTGATTAATTGAATATTCTGAATATTTAATTAATTAGATTTAATACTGCCACTTAATTATTTAATTGGATTTAATTATATTTATTCCTAAATTGTATTTTTTCATTTTGATAATAAATCAAATATCCTATGACTAATTGATTAAATTCTTATTTAATTAATTAATGTCAATTGTCAAGTTTAATAATATAGTTTTTGAATAAAAGTTTGATTTAATAATTGATTAACCCATAAATCAATTGTTATATTTTTTAAAATCAGTTAAGTTGAGGATAAATCACTTTATTCATTAAATTAATTCATAATTAATTATGCACATCCAAAAAAATAGTTAAACTTTAAATCAGAAAATCAATTCAAGTTGTTTTAAAAATATACTCAACTCTCTTTTGAGTTGAAAGTTGATCTCAACTTCTTATTTAAATCAAAAAGCTAATTTGCATGATTTTGTGACTAAATCTATCTCTAATTTCTTGATAACTCAAAAATCAACCTGAGTTTATCAAGAGTGATTTATGGCTTTTTCCATGCACCTCCAAAGCCCTAGATTTCTATAAATTAAGGCCTCAGCTCTTCATTTTGGATCGATCCACGAATTGCATCCTCACACTGGTGAATTGGTGATCGAAGAATCAATCTTTGTGAATCCAAGCTGTTGTGAGATTTTCATTGTTTTAAGCATTCATATCATATAGCATATCATTGATTAGATTAATTGCATGTCATATCAGTTTTTCATATAGAATAGATTTATATTAGTTTGTTTCCTCTCATTGCACAAAAAATAAAAAAATAGATTAATTTGCATTCATCTCATATCTAGATTCTGCATTCAAATCCTTCGTTTAGGTGTCGTCAAGGTCACTAATCTTGGTCCAATCTGACAATAACATACTCGCACCTACTAGAAGGCAGTAAATCATCTGGTTAGATTAGTTTCCATTTCATTGCATGATTTTGATTTCTGCTAACCTCTAATGTTTTACTAAAGTGTTGTGTCTACAGCTAGGTACAAAATTCACACACACATTTCTTTTTTCCCCTCTTTGAATTTCTGTGCAAAGCACAGTGGTTCAAAGATAGTCTGTGTATGATGTTTGAAACTGATATTTGAAATTGGAATTGATATGAAGTAGAAACCGATTGAAATTGATATGAAGATAATAGGTCCTAAATGACCAAAGATAATGTTAACTATAACAACAATGAGCCAATGATTGCAAAAAAGTGCCAAAATGCTTGATTCTGAACCTTATGATTGTGAAGAAGTGAGTGATCGATTCTAGACCCGATTGTCGATAAGAATCACATTGGTATCACATTTGAATCCTTCAGTTACAAAGAACCAAGGAAATAACACTAATGAACTGATGGTTAAAAAAATTGATACAGTTTACAAGATTAAGAGAATACTAGATTGATATGGATCTTGATGAATCTGATATGCCCCAAGAAATGAAAGATTTTCCCCAAGCGATGAGGACTTTTGATGAATCAGCAACTAGACGTGGTTGTTGTCTTGATTACTGAGGAAAGATTTGATTTTTAGATTTTGATTTTGATCTCGAAAAAGGATTCTACTTGCTGTTTCATTGGAAGAACCTTCATGTGAGATTAAGCTCTTATGATATGTTTAGCATTTTTGGTTTTGAAGAATCATTTAAGTGTTCAAGCAATTTGTGAGATCATGCAAAGTGCAAAATGAAATGCAGAATGAAATGCAAACCTAGGACCTAGTCACTGATCATGTGTCAATTTGTTATCATCATTGAACTTTTTAGGTAACCGGATAAATCAATACAATGCCCACTAGTTATAAAACCATAGACATATGAATATCGATTTGTATGTGCAGGAATCAATACAACACCCATTGATTAGGAAACCATGGATATATGAATATTTATTTTGCTTTCGGAATGTCGAATTAGATATAAGCACCAAGACATAAGCACCAGGATGACCTGAATATCATGTCCATTTTGATATATCAATTTGTATAAGCATCAAAACATAAATGTCGTGATGACCTGAATACACCTTGCATTACAAACACATCAAGCAGTCAAGAGATCATTCTAAATCCAATGTGAATTACCCATAGTGACCCTTTATCGTTCACATCCTTAGGTAAGATCGCATTTCACAATAGGAGAAAGAACTCACTCAAAAAAGACAATAGTTAGATCAAACTTCCTTGAATTTTTTGGGTATCAATGGTTGAGGTATGCATGGCCATCCAATTCGAGATAGAGGCTCTTACAGATGGACACCATTTCAATCCAGAATTTCCAAAGTTGTTAGATTTTCACATACAAATAGAAGATAAAGAAAAGATTATGCCCCCAGTCATCACTCTCTAAATCCTATAAAGGACATCATCGAAGAGCTTGAAAGGACACAATACGTAAAAAAAATCAATGTGAATCAGTAAGCATACAAGGAGATAAAAGCATGTAAAAAGCATAGATTGTTTTCAATTTGTGTTTGATTGCGTTGTTGTAGATGCAAAATCCTTTCTGGAGACAAGATAGACTAATTGACTCCGATGAAGCTTCAAAGGGCTTTGACCAGATATGATACATCTAAGATACATTAGAGACCATAGGATATGACATTGATTGCCCCCAAGTTTGAACATTGATAGGATACAGACGCTTGAGCTGATTGGTGTACAAACTGACTTATTGAAAACATGAAAGCATAAACAAACTATGAGATATGTACAAACTAAAGCAAGACAAAAAGCTGGGAAAGACCAAGATTGCGCTGATAGATGGAGTGTTTTGAAACAAGTGGGGCCCATTTGCCGAGTTTTCACCATCTTGGTAGAGATTCTATTTTTGCTACCAAGGCGCCTCTCTCCAGGTTTTCACCAAGGCATTTTTTCTTTTTCTCATTTTTTTGTATTTTTATTTTTTTCAATTTTTGGTATTTTTTTACTTTTTTTGTACTTTTGATATTTTTCAATTTTTTTTGTAAATCATCAAGGCACCTATTGCTAGGTTCTCACCAAGATGTTCGTTTTTTTAGGACTTTTTCAAAATTTTAAGATTTTTTAGGACATTTTACCATAGACTGAATGCCTTAGGCGTAGAATTTCTTCAGATGAAGAACGTTGATTAGTTCTCAGAGCTGTTCTCCTTCACTTGTTGAGAGTTGATAAGCACCAGAGCCAAAAGTAGCAGTGATTACAAAGGGACCCAGCCAGTTGGGTTCAAACTTCCCCTTGCGTTCTCTATGTGATTGATTTTTAGGATTCTCTCTCAAGACAAGATTACCAACCTAAAATTATTTGTGTCTAACTTTCTTGTTGTAACCTCTAGACATTCTCTTCTGATATACTCTGAGATGATCATATGCTGCTTGCCTGTGCTCATCTAGTAGTTCAAGTTCTTGCAACCTAGACACTCTGTAGTCATCATCAGTTACTAGACCATGCATTCTGATTCTTAGTGATGGGATTTAAACCTCAATAGGCAGTACCACTTTAAACCCATAAACTAAAGTGAAAAGTGTAGCCCCATTAGGTGTTCTAATACTTGTTCTGTAGGCCCAGAGAGCTAGATTGATCATGAGATGCCAATCTCTTCCTATTTTATTAACTATATGGTGCAAGATTTTTAATAAATTCTTGTTAGAAGCCTCTGCTTGGCCATTCCCTTGAGGATAGTAGATAGATGACCAATGTTGTGTAATCTTGAATTTAGCACATAAATCATCTAGATCTTTGTTCTTGAATTGTCCACCATTATCTGTGATTATGGAATGAGGTATCCCATATCTACATATGATATAGTTCAATATGAACATAGATATTTGTTTTCCAGTTCCTTGTGTCAAAGGGACTACTTCTACCCATTTTGTAAAATAATCTATAACTGTGATTATATGGGTATGCCCATTAGAAGAATGAGGATGTATAGCTCCTATAAGATCAAAGGCCCATTGATGAAAAGGCCATTGTGTAGTAAAGGGAATTAGATCTCTCCATGGGGCATGAATTAAGTTACCATGCACTTGGCACTTTTGACAATTCTTAGCAAACTTGATAGACTCTTTCTTCATTTCAAGCCAATAGTACCCAACCCTAATAAGTTTTCAAGCTAGTGTTAAACCGTTCAAGTGTGACCCACAAATACCATCATGAACTTCCTCTAACACATGTTGAGACTCTTCCCATTCTAAACATCTAAGTAGTGTACCATCTAGACCTTGTTTGTATAGATCGTGACAAATGATGACATATCGGGAGGCATTATAGATAAGATATCTCTTTTCATGGTGGTTGAAGGTATCAGGAATGATTTGGTCTTGGAGATAGGAGAATAAGTTTTTATATCTGGATGAATCATGACCAACAACAGTGCAAATCATGTAGGTTTTAGAGGAATCATATGCAGGATAAGATAGTGCTTCCACTAGGAACTCATAGCGTAGCTCATGTTTAGGTTGCTGTAATAAAGTAGATAATGTTTCCATTGCATTGGCAACCTTATTCTCTATTCTAGGTATTTGCTCAAATGTGATAGATATGAAATACTTCTTTAGATCATCTACCATTCTCTTGTATGAGATGAGATTTTCATCTTTAGTTTGGTACACATCATTGACTTGATGGATAACAAGTTGAGAGTCTCCATGAATGTGTATCTCTATTACTCTCCACTCAATTGCTAGTTTCATGCCATTAAGAAGGGCTTCATATTCTGCAATATTGTTTGTGCAAGGGAACTTTAATCTGAATTCTTTAGGTATGGAGTATCCTTGAGGAGTTATAAATAATATGCCTACTGTTGATCCATTTTGTGTATAGGAGCCATCAAAGAATAATTGCCATTCTCTAGAAGAAAGAGTCATGATAGAGGAATTTGGAAATTCCATTTGCATTGGTGTATCATCAACCATAGGTGCATCTGCTAATTGATCAACAATAACCTATCCTTTATAGCTTTTCTTTCAACATATTCAATGTCAAATTCAATTAAGAGCATGACCCATTTAGCTAATCTACCCGTGAGGGTAGCTTTTCTTAGTAGGTATTTGAATGGATCAATCTTAGCTACCAAATGGGTGGTATGTGCCAACATGTAATGTCTCAGTTTCTGCAATGCAAAGATCACAACTAGACAAGCTTTCTCAATCATAGAATAATTCTTTTCGTATGCCACCAATGTCCTACTGATATAGTATATAGCTCTTTCCTTTTTGTTCTCATCATGTTGTGCAAGCAATGCCTCTAGTGATGTATCTGTAGCAGAGACATAAGATCAAAGGCTTCCCTGGAATGGGAGGTATCAAGATAGGAGGATTTGATAGATACTTCTTGATATGGTTAAAGTTGTTCTCACATTCTTCATTCCACGCAAATGTCACACCTTTATGTAATGTTTTTGTAAAAGGTTGTGATATGTCTGGTAGCTGTGATATGAAGTGTCTGATAGATTGAACTCTTCCTTGCAATGTCCTCATTTGACTGATGTTTTTGGGAGGTTGCATCTCCATTATAGCCTTCAATTTAGCTGGATCAACTTCAATGCCCTTCTTTGAAACTATGTATCCTAAGAGCTTTCTAGAAGTGACACCAAAAGCACACTTCTTAGGATTTAGTCTAAGACTAAATTTTTCCATTCTATCTAGTATCTTACTCAAGTCATTTAAATGTTTAGTTCTAATCATAGATTTTGCTAAAGTATCATCAACATAATCCTCCATAGTCCTATGCATCATGTCATGAAAAATAGATGTCATGGCTCTTTGATATGTAGCACTAGCATTTTAAAGCCCAAATGGCATGACATTCCAACAGAAGGTGCCCCATGCACATGTGAAAGCAGTTTTCTCTTGATCCTTTGGAGCAATTTTTATTTGATTATATCTAGAAAAAACATCCATTAAAGAATACATCTCAGAGCCTGCAGTCATGTCCACTATCATATCAATGTTAGGTAGTGGAAAATCATCCTTAGGGCATGATCTATTTACATCTCTAAAGTCTGTGCACACTCTAATTGATTTATCTAGTTTTGAAATAGGTACAATATTAGAGATCCATTCTGCATAATCAATAACTTGGATGAATCCATCTTTTAGAAGCTTCTCAAATTCAGCTTTTACCAAGAGTACAACATGAGGATGCATCTTTCTTAATTTTTGTTTAACTAGTTTTACTCCAGGAGCTATAGATAAATGGTGCATTATAAGATCAGGATCCAACCCTGGCATATCTGAGTATTTCCATGCAAAGTTGATCTTCTTCTCTGTTAGGAATTTTGTAAATTTTTTCTTTTCATCTTCTGATAAAGATTGTGCTACATGGATCAACTGTGGTTCTTTCGCTATTGCCAAATTGATAGACTGAGTGGGTTCAATTAGAACCGGAGATCTATCCTATAAATGACTCAGAAGGACATCAAATATCTCATCCTTAGGTGCCTCAGAGAGGTTTTCACCTTCGGATACATCTTTTATTTTTACTTTTGTAGATTCTGAGACTACCACAAAGTGGTTTTCACCCTCAGAATTCATTTTCTTTTTATTCTTATTCTTATTTTTCTGGCTAAGATACTTGATGTTCGACTCCGTCATGCTAACGCTCAGTTCACCAATGGAAGTCCTCATAGGCTTAACTGCATTGAGGTAGCAAGCAAGGGCATAGTTATTTGGGAAGGTATAAATACCATGGCTCAGATTTATGGAGGTTTGATCAAGAAGTTCAGGATGTTGGATAGTCAAAGTGGTGAAAGATTGGGAAAGAGTGTTTACAGATATGGATCTGTCATCATCGGTCCTAACCCTATGCTCGAGTTCAAAGGTGATATTACAACTTAAGACATTCAATTCATGAATAGGCTCAATGTCATTATGATAGTCCACTTCAGCCATTGGTGGATCATACTTGATAAGTTCATCATTTCACTCTAGACTTACATTGGGTTTAGGTGCATATTGGTGAATAACATCAACATGTTTCTCTATAATAAACTCATCTTCTTCTGGAATGGCTCCCCATTCATAGTCATTAGATTCTTCATCTATGCCTCTAGGAAATCTAAGAACATGAGTAAAGTTAGGATGAATACCCCAAGAAGGGTTACCCTCAGATTCTGATTTGAATTCATACTTATGGGAATCTATCTCAGAATAACTACCACCTTCCTCTTTGTTTGTTTAATTGTCTTTGAGATCAGTTGGTTCTTGTGTTGCAACTATCTCTTGCTCTATAGTAGGTTCTTGTGTTTCTACTCCATTAATTCTTTTTATTGGATCATCTTCAGCATCAAGGAGGTCTTTGATTTATTTAGGCAAATGCTTATAAGAAATGAGCTCATTAGTGGTGTTTGAATCATCACTATCAGATTATTTAGTTATTTCCTTCTTTAGTTGATTTGCTATGGAAGGCTCAATTTTTTCTAGAACATGTGGGGAGTTCTTGCTAAGATAGAAAGGCTTCTTCATGTATCCTAGACCCGTTGTATTCTTGTTGGCTCGACCATGATGTTCAAGAGGTGATAGAAGACCTTTACCCTATAGTCCTAGAGGTCCTTTTCCTTTATATCCCATCTTAGCTATCAGTTTATCCCCTGGGCCATATGACTTAGAAGGAACCTTCGATACTTTAGATTCACTAGGTGGAACAACTTGGGATTCAAGTTCATCTTTGTAAAGCCATGCAAGCACAACTTCATCTTCTTCAAATTCTTGCTTAGGTACTTTCTCTGCAACAAATTTTCCTTTATATGCCTCAAGAGGTTCCTTAGATTCTGGTTTGAACTGTTTTGAGCTTGCCCATAAGACTTAGGCGAGATAGGGAGAGATGTCAAAGACAAGAATGGCTCTATAGTATATTCTCCCATACCATTTTCTTTGATATTGACCTCTTTTTTAATGTCTTCCATCTTAGAGGTGGATGCTACATCTGTTTGCTTAGTGGAAGATTCTCTATTATTAGGAACAAGTTTATCCACATTTGCCTTCAATGCATTGCAAGTTGTTGACACATCAGCTGGAATGGTTACCTCTACTCCATCACAAGGAAATTTTAAGCATTGATGGTATGTGGAAGGAATAGCTCTCATCTCATGTATCCAGGGTCTTCCTAGAAGGATGTTGTAGGCCAAAGGTATATCAAGAACTTGACATATAGTATCTCTGATGAGAGGACCTATTATGATAGGCAAGACAATTGTTCCCTTGGAGTATCTTTCTTCTTCATCATATGCTTTGATAGTTATTTTCTTTCTAGGATCAATGGCTGTTTTTGAAAATCCCAATTGTGTGATCAATATGTAAGAACAAATATTTAGACCAACACCTCCATCTATCAACACATGTTTGACACGATGATTTTGGATCAAGAATTCAATATGCAAGGGTTGGTTATGCAGATGACTCAAGGAGTTATCATCACCCTCTGAAAAGGAGATATACCATGGAGATGTAAGATGACCAACCATAGCTTGGAATCTGTCTAAATCAAGGTTATTAGGAACATTGGATCCGAGAAGAGCTTTGTCTAGAATGGCTCTATGAGCTTGAGATATCCGAAGCAACTCAAACATGGAGATTTTAGCATTTGTGTGCTGGAGTTGTTGAACAATACTGTATGAAGTAGGCCTCATGTCTTTAGGATTTGAAGATTTAGATGTTGCCCTCTATTTGGAAGTAGAAGATAGATTTAAAGGCACCTTAGGGAGATTTGATTGATCTGGGATTTATCCTTGTAGGTGTGCCTGAGCTTGTGATCAAGTAACTATGTTACCTGATTGATTTTATCTATCTCTTCTTACAATTGTGATGACATTGCAATGCTTAGATAGGCTTGGTTCAACCATATTGATAACAGTATTATTTCCAAGATAGGCATAATTGACCTTAGCACCCACATTAGGCTAAGAAGATGAATCTCCTTGGCTATTATTTGGAAATGGTTTGGTGAATGCTGTGTGATCATTATTACTTTTAGGATTATCAATCATGATTTCTCCATTATCAATCTTGTCTTGAATGGTATGCTTCAAGCGCAAGCAATTATTATTATTGTGACCTTTACCCTAATGGAAATCATAGAATTCATTCTCTCTCCACCATTTCAGCTTAGGAACAAGATCAGATTGTCGGATCTCAGGAAAAGAGATGATGTTATTAGCCAACAGAGTTCTCATAGCTAATTCCAAAGATTCTCCAAGAGGAGTAAACTTTCATTTATTATCAACAGACCAAGATTTGTATTCTGGCTTCTTTTGAGATGATTCAGACACCTTTTGTTCTGAAGCTTTGATGGCTTAAGTACCAATGGTTAGATTGAAAGTAGGTGCCTTAGATGGGGCATGATTATCAATAACACCATCTATGACGATGCCCTTATTCTTGTTTCAATTTTTATTCTTATCCTTAGAATTAGATTCATACTTGTCCTTTTGAAGTGTGACATCCCCCTTTTTCACAAGTACTTTTTCAATTTTGAGTGCATTATCTACCATCTTGTCAAAAGATGTATGATTTTGCATATGTAAAGGGTAGTTGATTTCTAGAACAAGATTGTTGATGAAGATTTCTAGCTTCTCAATTTTTGGAATAGGCCTAGCATATATAGAGAATTTATTTCTCCATCTCTTGAGAAATGTCAAGAATGGTTCTCCTGGATATTGTTTGAGATTGCAGATATCAATCATGGTGACTGGATGTTGGATGTTGTAGGAGTATTGCTGATAGAATAATTTGATCAACTCCTCAAAGGTTTTAATTGTAGGAGGCATCCTAGAGAACCTATGAATGGCTGCCCCTCCTAGAGATCGAGGGAAAAGATGCATCAGATAGCTCAGTTCATGCATGAACTCCATAGATTGAGTACATAATTCTCTGACATGATCTTGAAGATCAGAGTTTCCATCATACTTATCATATTTCAGCATTTCCACCCTTTTAGGGAATGGTGGCATATACAAGTCTTTATTGAATGGAAAAGGACATAGGGCCTCCATGGAGAACTCTTTAGGTTCTTTTTCTTTTTCCATTTTGTTAAGTTTTACTTGCATGATGTGCATTTGTTTCATCATAGCTGAAATAGGCATTTCTTCCTAATGTGTAATGATATCTTCCACATTAAAATTGGGAGGAATCTTAGCTCCTTCATGAGCTAATTGTAAAAAGTATGTTTCTCTATCTTCTTTCAAGAAATACTTCATCAGTCTTTTGAAGTCATCGTCATTTTGATACCAAGCAATTTCTTCAGGTGTGGGTTCCTGATCTACACCATGTTGAGATTAAGCTCTTTGAGAGCCATGGTTTATCCCTGATTGAGACATGGTAGGAGTTTTAAGACTCCCTGGGATAGATCGAGGAGGAGTTTGTTGATTACCTCTGTGAGTTGATGGTGGAGGAATGTAACCAGTTTTTAATCGAAAGTTGCCAAGACCGGCGTCTTCGTAAAGACCAAAATTATATAGTTTTTCAAGAGTTGGACCCTGATATGAGTCAAAGGTAAGGTATGGGATAATTCTCTAGATTTCTTATGAGAGGAAGCTCTAGTTTCCACCATTAACCTTGGGTGAAGCAAAAGAATATGATGAAGACAACTGAAGAAAGATCTGATTTAAGAAGATCAAATGACACAACCTTGTCAAGGTTTGATTGATTGAAGCTGAGATTAGATGTAAATGAAAGAGACTATGCCCTGGATGTATGGGTAGATGCCCAAAAGATAGCGGACATGAGTTCACAACACTTAGCCATTTTGAAGATGGATTGAGGATTGATAGTTATGACAAGGTTTTGACACAAGATGAAAGAGAATCAAATTGATTAAATAGAAGGCTAAATCGAATTCAAAAGGCCACTTTAGGAAAATGATTGGATTCTCAGTAGATGCTGCTTTGTTCCCGACACAGTGATTTTCTTGACAGACTCTGGAAATAGGTTGGAAAAGCTGGGTCTCTGACAACTTTCTGACAATTTTTCAAAATTTCTCAAACGACTTTCTACAGGCTCGTACGATAGTGGGTAGGATATGAAACAACAATTGACAAACTCGTACGAAAGTTGTAAGATTCACACGATAATTGATAGCAGGATTTTTGACCATTTGAATTGACTGGCAACAAAACTTGTATGACAATATAACAGCTACCATATGACAATTTGGGGGTAATGAAATGACACTAGCCAAAAGTTGTACGACTTTCTAACTTTACAAGATGAATTTTGACTCCAAAAAGGTGTTTGGCATTAGATTTTGCAATTTTTTAGATTTTTAGTTTCAAATTATTCACAAAATTTTTTGTCTGGATTTGAAGATAGTACCGGATTGATTTGTTCTTAGTAACCAGATAGATAAACAAGCATGCAAAACAACAAGCAAGTGATTTCAAGCATGTCTAAAAACAATGAACAGGGGACAAAGCAACCCTGTGCATGAACAACCAAGTGACTGAATGTGCTAATCCCTAGGAGTGCTAACAGTGTATGTTCCAAATTTTTTTGCAATAATGCACATATTCGTAGAAAATGAAAATTTTGGCCTCACTAGGGTTTGTAGTAATGGTCTGACTCTGCAACTTTTGTGATCTCAAAAGGGTGAACTCCAATCTAGGTGCATCGAGGTTTTGACATAGTTTGAGAAATTAATCAATCAGGAGCTGCTAGGGAGATCTGACAGCCCAACAAGAGACCACACCTATGAAGATTTCCTCCACAAGGGTATTTATATAGCGACTGCTGCTACCACGGTGAAAATGGCTTTTACCACTTGAGGTTCTATCAACGTGGTTGACCCAATTAAGGGAATGTCCACTACGGTTAACCCTCTCTAAAGGTGACTCAAAAAAGATACCACATGGAGATTGGTTCCAGATTCAAGGATTTGAGTTTCTGATACTACCCAAAAAGGGAGTAGAGCATAGTCCTCTAGCCTTTTCACTTTTAACCAAAACAAAGCAGACAGATTAATCCGACATGCTAAGACCAAGATTATCTCACAAAGATGTATGATGTCAACCACTTATGATCTATCAACCTCTCTGGAGAGAGAATGTATCAATCAGAAGCTGAAGACACACAAATCTAGTAGAACATGAGATGCTCTTAGTAACCTCCCTACCTACAAGGGTTCCTTCATTGAGAAGAGTTTCACTGGAAACCCACTCTCTCAAGAACCACAAATAGTGTTCATAGGGCCTATTTACTATGTGTAACAAAGATGTTGAAAAGCAAATCTATGTTCATTTTTTTATAGCCCAAAATGAAATCTATGATATGAAAGCAATAAATGTCACACAAGCTTAATACGCAAGAGTTTGTTTTAGTCCAAATCGAAACATTATTAGCTAAGAATATTAGTTGAATTCCTCGCAATGTGCTTAGTAGATTTTTACCTATTTTTAGCAATTTTCCTTGCGCTTTCCAATCAAAATCAGTAGAAATCAATCAGAAACAACAAATTTCAATTGTTAATGTTAACTGTCAGTCCAAATCTGGAAAACTGGCTGAAAAAGTGAAACGACAATTGAAACCTTGCACTGAAACTCATACTATAGTGGGTCACCTACTAGATGATAATCCAGAAACTTGTACGACAATGGGTATCAGATCATACAACAAAAGAGCTTCCAAATGACACTATGTTTCTGATGGTATGATACTCGATCAAATCAATTATTGTACGATAGTGGGTACCTCCTGATACGAGTTTCTGACAAAACTCATACAAAAATTGTATGGACAAAAATTAAAAATCACAGCTTGGAACAGAAAATGACAAGAAGATTATAGAAATTGATAGAAATTGAATGGAAACCCATTTCAGGGCCCATGGTGGGCACCAGAAATGTGTGTGTGAATTTTGTACCTAGCTGTAGACACAACACTTTAGTAAAACATTAGAGGTTAGCAGAAATCAAAATCATGCAATGAAATGGAAACTAATCTAACCAGAGGATTTACTACCTTCTAGTAGGTGCGAGTATGGTATTCTCAGATTGGACCGAGATTAGTGACCTTGACGACACCTAAATGAAGGATTTGAATGCAAAATCTAGATATGAGATGAATGCAAATTAATCTATTTTTTTAATTTTCTGTGCAATGGGAGGAAACAAACTGATATAAATCTATTCTATATGAAAAACTGACATGACATGCAATTAATCTAATCAATGATATGCTATATGCTATGAATGCTTAAAACAATGAAAATCTCACAACAGCTTGGATTCGCAAAGATTGATTCTTTGATCACCAATTCGCTAGCGTGAGGATGCAATTCGTGGATCGATCCAAAATGAAGAGCTGAGGCCTTAATTTATAGAAATCTAAGGCTTTGGAGGTGCATGGAAAAAGCCATAAATCACTCTTGATAAAATCAAGTTGATTTTTGAGTTATCAAGAAATTAGAGATAGATTAAGTCACAAAATCATGCAAATCAACTTTTTGATTTAAATAAGAAGTTGAGATCAGCTTTCAACTCAAACGAGAGTTGAGTTTATTTTAAAACAACTTGAATTGATTTTCTGATTTAAAGTTTAACTATTTTTTTGGATGTGCATAATTAATTATGAATTAATTTAATGAATAAAGTGATTTATCCTCAACTTAACTGATTTTAAAAAATATAACAATTGATTTATGGGTTAATCAATTATTAACTCAAACTTTTATTCAAAAACTATATTATTAAACTTGACAATTGACATTAATTAATTAAATAAGAATTTAATCAATTAGTCATAGGATATTTGATTTATTGTCAAAATGAAATAATATAATTTAAGAAAAAATATAATTAAATCCAATTAAATAATTAAGTGGCAGTATTAAATCTAATTAATTAAATATTTAGAATATTCAATTAATCAAACTTTAGGATAAATAAGATTTATCGCCAAATAATTATTAAATCAAAGATAATTAGGATAAATAGGAATAAAGAATATTCCCTGATGCAAAATTTATGATAAAATCAATTAGGATTTCGATAATGTTCAGATATGCCTTAGGTTAGGACTTTGATGTCAATTTCGTTTGATGTGTCGATATAGTAGGTTAATGAACTTATAGCCCATTTTTGGGGTATTACATTTAGTAAATATTTATTTGCTAGTTTTTATTTAGTGTTGCATTTTTGGCATGTGCAAGGCCAAACTCACCCTTGGGAGGGAATGGAGCCTTGATGGGTGAAGGGCTAGAGTTGGGAATACCATCTAGTGTAGATTCCTTCCTCAAGGAGGAAGGTGATGAGGCATGGATGTATGGGCATCCATGTTGCCATTTTTGAAAATTCTATTTGGGGGTCATAAGGGTTTTGTTTTTGTGATAGATAATGAAGGGTTGATGGTTGTTGTTATGGCCTTGTGAAGGCATTATGTGTAGATTCTTGGCCTTGTTGAAGGCATGTAAAAAAGATAATACACAACAAACTAAATGTAAAATCTGAGATCTATTTAATAAAAAAAGGGAAATTTATGTAGTCTTTATGTTAAAAAAAGAATAGAGATGCAAAGATGAATTAAACCATAATTTTTACTTTGCTGTATTTTCTTGAGTAGACTAGTCTTTTACCCTTGTTGGAGACCTCTTGTATTTTATATACTTAAGTATATATGGGGGTATATACACACTTGTGTGTGTGTATACACCCATATATATTTGGGTGTATAATCCTCTTTGCTTTTCTATCTTCTCAGCCTTGGCCCAATCTGCAAACCAAAAACAATGAAATTAGGGTTTTGGGCCATGTTTTATTTTGGCCCAAACCCTAATTTTGAATTAGGGTTAGGGTTGGCCAATGGAGCCAAAAATCTTTTTTAAATTTTATTTTGAAATTTCATTTAAATATAAAAAGTTATTGACTTTTTTTTAATAATGTTGACTTTCCTCTTTATCTTTTAAAATTTGAAATTCAATTTAATATTTAAAATTGCCTTTTGACCCCAAGATTCCTTTTTATTGGGATTTTGAAATGATTTTGGACATTAATGTGATTTTAATTTATTTTTCAAAATTTTAAATGATGGGAGTTAAATTATGGCCTTTTCTTTTCTTTTATTAATTTATTGAGATTGGAGATATTGGATTTTATATTTTAATATTTTAATATTAGTGAACATTTATTATTGATTTATTTAAGGATTAGTTGGTTATTAATCAATTAATGCCCTTATGCACTTCTCTTGAAAATTAAATTAATAGGGAAAATAATAATCTTATAATCCCTAGGTGGGTCCTAGGTTAGATATTAATCTCCAATAATAATTATTGAATTAATATTTATAACACTATTTAAATGTTTAAAATCTCCTAGTTGGAATAACATTTATGAATTTGAACATTAATTAATTTATTGATTAAATCTAAGGGGATTATAATTTTAACTCATTTAATCAAATATTATCATATTTAATTTATCATAGACTATTAACCCTATTATGTGATAGGGTTATTTTTATGTTCACATTTTAACCCGTTAAACCATAAAACTCAAATTCTGCACTCGACCCTAAATGGTTCCCTGGATTTCGTTAGGGGCCATTAGTGTTATGATTTAATTTATGGGTGATGAGGCATATTAATGTCTTGACTTTAATATAAGTTTTTATAATGTGGACACACTCTTTGTGCTTTGATAAAACATTCCTGAACACTTGTTGTAATTATCTTGTGAACTTATGCCAGAAACAACTAGAACCTACTAAACCTATGGGTAGTGTGTATGACATGTTTTGCTTAATACTATACATAGAATGTAGTATTTCATATAACTATTTTAAGCTATGCTCTAATATCTAAGTAAAAGTAGGAATGTTATCTTGCATGCATATTCTGGATGTTGCTAACTTTTCAGGAGAATGAAGAACGACGCAAGAAGTGGTGATTACAACATTCAAGGAGGAAGACAATGAAGACCGGTCATGGCAGAGAAAGCGCAATTCAATTCTGTTGAATAAGCCGCACCTGCAAAGGAGTTCCAGAGAATATAGGGGATACAACTTGCTATATTTCTTGCAAGTTGTTATTCTGATACTGTGGCAGTAAATGTGTTATGTCATGGTTGATCTTTCACCTTCTTTTTTGGCGATGTTTGCTTAAGACTTTTATGAATGTTTTTTATAAGAATCCAATCCTATATATATATTGGATCTTGGATTATCCTAGGAAGCTAATGAGAAAATAGATAATGTTGATTTAGACTCAGAAGTTACTTTCCTATTCTTCATGGATTGTTCAGTTTCTATGTAATCAAAGAAGGATTTTAATGGAAGAAGGATTTTGAAGCATTTGTTGTGTTCATAGTTAATTGAAACCGACCAAGGGGGCCCACTTGGGAGGTGGAATAGACTTAGGTAGAATAGATTCATTTCTTGCAATTTCCTATTTTCAGATAGATTTACTGTATTAGTCCTATAGCATAGTTACTATGAAGTTCCTGCAACACTTGCAGAAAATGATCATAGTGGATGTTCTGAGTTGTTAATTAGTTTAAGTTCATTCTTGAAGCTTCTTGCAATTATCTATTGTTAGCCAATGCATGTTTACTATTTTGTAGTAGCAACATAGATTCTTCCAATGCATTTTTACTTTCCTACAACATAGGTGTTATGACTCCTAAAGGAACTTAGTGCACAAACTGTGCTGACCCATTTCAAGTCCTACGTCCCTGGGTTGACAATTCAAGTGTATTTCATGATGGAATAGATAATCTTTAGAATAGATATATTATCTTTGAAGGAGAAACAATGGTGTGATTATCTTCATCTATTGTGAAACTGAACATTTTTGGCGCCACTGCCGGGGATGGTGTCAAGCTAGGAACCTTCATGAGTCATTTATTTTTAGATTAGTTTGTTAGTTAGGAACTGCAAAGTTGTGAGCTTGATTAACAAGTCACCAATTTCTTGCATGCATCAAAGAAGGAGAGATGTCCATGGTAGATTCCTTCTTAAGGAGCCTATGAAAGCAAAATAAGAATTCAAAGAACCTGAACTACCATTTCTAGACGCAAGCCTAGAGTTTACTGCATCATCATCTTCAGTAGAAGAAGACATCTAGAAAACATTTGACCTCCGTCCATTTGAGGAAATATTGGCTAGCTTCCATACTAACTCCACTTCAGGGCCACCTGCTGTTCATAATCCTCCAATAATTACCAATTTTCAGCCACAGTTTCAATATCCCATAACTCCAGCTATGGTAGCTCCCACATTTCCATTTCCAATACCAAGTCTTGTCAATAATCCCAATCTAAAAAATATACCTGCATCAACATTACCAAAGTTTTATGGACTCGTAATAGAGGACCCTGATACTTTCCTTTTTGAATTTGATATCCTGTGCCAGAGCTTTGACTATAATAATGACAGTCACAAGCTAAAATTATTCCTAGCCACACTAAAAGAGTCAGCTTTAAAATGGTTTATGGGCTTGTGGGAAAATGCAGTAGCAAATTGGGATGATATGAGACACATGTTTCTTAACAAGTATAAGGAATATTGTAGGGGAAATGATTCAAAAGGTGATGACATTTTTAGAATGTCACAATGGGAAGATGAAACATTAGAAGATTATATATCTCGCTTCCTGTTCAACTTACAAAAGAACCCACAACACACCCTGCAGGAAGAGTCCCAGAAGCTGATTTTTCTTAGAGGAGTAAATGAGAATTGTCTTGAAGCATTGGATTTGATGGCAGGAGGAGATATATCCCAATCTTCATGGGATGACCTTCAAAAGATTTTCCAGAACTACTCTAGGTCAGCAGTGAAGAAAGGAAGGGGATTTCACTCAGCAATAGCCAAAGGAAGTGGCTCTGGTATTTCAAAGATGGAAATTCCAAATTTGTTGTCTGATTTCAAATAGGACATCATCAATGATGTCGCCACACATTTGGATACAATGGCTACTAAGAAGAAACATGCAGAAGCTGAGGAGCAGTTAGCTAAGTACTATCCACACTGCCGAAAATAGAAGAAAGATTGTCATTACAAATTGGTTGCTAATGTGGAAAACCAACATCTTCCAATTGAGTACCTAAAGATAGAAGGAGAAGATGAGAAAGTATTCTTCATTGCTCAATGTCAGCCATGAGCCCCACATCAAGGTATGCCCCAAGATCCTTTACAAAATTAAAATTCATATAGTAATCAATGGAAAAACCGTGGTGTCCAAGGTCCTCCACAATATAATCAACCTAGTTGGAACAATGCTTGGCAAAATAATCCACAAAGTCAATGGTATCCTCCACAGTTCCAAAACCAATGGCCATAATTCCAAAACCAATGGCAACCACCCTAGGGGAATTGGTAGTCTACAAACCAATGGAGAGGACCTCAACAATGGTCTAATAATACTTGATACCCACCTTTACCACCTCCAACAAATACACCTACACTAATGCCACCTGCTACAATTTTTGGACCTCAAAAATAGACTCAGTTGCCTGCACAACCTCAGCCAAATCCAAATAACCAACAACCACAACAACCAATGTATGCTGCTGATGCTCAACAGTATCCTGCTTATGCTCTAAATGTTGCAGATATACATTTGAGATTTGGTACAACCTTACCAGCACCTTAACCACCTTTAATAACTAAAATACCAGATCCTCCTATAGCATCAGCACTAGCAACTTCTCTACCGCAAGCGGTTGACCCAACAAATGTAACTAGTATAGTTCAAACTCAAATTGTAGTTGAACCTCCTTTTCCACAAAAGCTTATACAAAGTAAACCTGGACAAACAGAGGAGCAATCCTTTGACATTATTGACCAGTTAAAGAACATGCATGTCCAAATTCCTTTGTTCCAAGCTATTAAAAATCTTCCTCTTTATGGCAAAGCAATCAGAGAACCTTGTCTTAAAAAGCCTGGGAGGAAGAAAAAGGACCCAACCACAGTCCATGTTATAGGACAATTGGCTAACATTATGTTAGGAAAATTGGTTTTTCCTAAATATTATGATCCAGGAAGTCCAGTTGTGAATGTGATTATAAATGGTCAGTCAGTCAAAAATGCCTTGATTGATCTTGGTGCAGCTATAAATGTAATGACTAAAGATACTATGAAAAAGCTAAACATAGAAGGAATACGGGCTACCCCAACAATTCTGCAACTTGCTGATAGTTCTACTGTCACTCCTGATGGAATGATAGAAGACATAGTAGTACCCCTAGATTCTCTAGAGTACCCTACAGATTTCATGATTCTATCTCCAAAAGTCAACTTAGTTGGTTACCCTATCAATTTAGGATGACCATGGTTAGCTACAACTGATGAAAATATAAGTTGTAGGTCAGGAAATATGACCATATCAGATGGACAAGAAATAAAGAAATTTGTCCTGTATCCTCTAGCACAACCCCAACCAGATTTAAGCACACCTGAATGGCCAGATATAGGAGATGGAGAGGAAGAGTTAAACTTTGTAGTACAACTTATGATGTTACATAGACAGTCCTTTCTAAAGCTGTAGGAGGAAGATTCAGTAATTCAGAGTATTCTTAATAATACTTGTGTGGTAGAAAAGGATGTATCTAACAGTTCTGTATTGGAACTAACTACATATGAGGAACATAGTAAGAATTGTTTTCTGCCTAAGGAACCAAATATTATCCATCAACTTTTACCATGTGAACTACATACAAGTCCCATCTTTGAAGTTGCTATGGTTAATCTCACAACTATTGTTGAGTTTTCAAAAGGTCATAATCTCCATGTCAATAACAAACTGCCTCCCAAATAGCTGGAATAGTTAACAGAGCTTCTCCAAAAACATGAAAAGGCTTTTGCATGGGATTATGGATATATGAAAGGATTAAGCCCCACATTATGCACTCATAGAATATATATCAATGAAGGGTGTCTGCCACTCTGTCAACCCCAGAGGTGGATTAATCCAGCACTAAGGGAAATAGTTAAAATTGAACTACAAAAATTGCTTGATGTTGGTTTCATATACCCCATATCTAATAGCCGGTGGGTCTCACCTCTGGTTATAGTACCTAAAAAGGGGGGGAAATGGTAGATTTGTGTAGATTACAGAGAATTGAATAAGGCAACAAAGAAGGATCATTTTCCTTTACCATTTATTGATCAAGTTCTGGATACTCTAGCTGGTAAGAAATATTTTTCTTTTCTTGATGGATACAGTGGTTATAATCAGATAAGTATAGCTCTAGAGGATCAAGACAAAACTACATTTACATGCCCATGGGGTAATTTTTCATACTCTGTGTTGCCATTTGGCCTATGTAATGCTCCAGCAACATTTCAAAGAGCTATCATAAGTATTTTTGCAAACATCTCACACGACTGTATGGAAATATACATGGATGATTTTACAACATTTGGAGTAACCTTTGAGAAGGTCTTGAAGAATCTTGAAAAGGTTCTTGTCCGATGCAAAGAACATAACCTATCACTTAATAGTGAGAAATGTTTCATGCTCATGCAGGAATGAGTAGTGCTTGGTCATTTTATATCAGCAGTAGGGATACAAGTGGACCCAGCCAAGATAGAGGTAATCCTAACATTGCCCATACCTACTAAACCAAAGGATGTAAGATCTTTTTTAGGTCATTCTGGCTTTTATAGGCATTTCATTCAAAATTTTAGTCAAATAGCTAGTCCTTTGTATACACTGCTGACTAAAGAAGTTGAATTCATTTGGACACCAGCATGTAATGAATCCTTCCTGTAGCTTAAGAAACTCCTCATCACAGCACCAGTTCTTAAGGGACCAGATTGGTCTATTCCATTCCATATCCATACTGATGCATCAAACTATGTTGTAGGTGTTGTATTAGGACAAAAGCCTACTAACCTTGAAAATGCAATCTACTATATTAGTAAAAGCCTCCATGGCCCTGAACTAAACTACACAATAACTGAGAAGGAACTTTTAGTTGTAGTTTATGCATTGAATAAATTCAGGCACTATGTAACTGGCTATCCTATTTTTGTTCATACTGACCACTCAGCTATAAAGTACTTGATGAACAAACCTGCTGTAACTAGCCGATTGACAAGATGGCTACTATTATTACAGGAGTTTGATATTACCATTATTGATAAGCCAGGAAAGGCCAATGTAGTTGCTGACTATTTGTCCCAACTTCAACTTGCTGATGAAGATCCAACTCCAATTCAAGATACATTTCCAGATGAGCATTTATTCCATATAGAAACCCATACACCATGGTATGAAGATATAGCAAACTATCTTGCCGCAAATAAAATGCCACCACACTTCTCCCAAAAAGACAGGAAGAAGCTTGCAGAGAAAAGTTTTCATTATTCATGGATTGATAACAATCTCTTCTATACTGGACTAGATCAAGTAATGAGAAGATGTGTCAGGGAAGATGAAATATATGACATACTACATGCCTGTCATGATGAACCATGTGGAGGCCATTTTGCAAGAAAAAGAACATCATTAAAGATACTTACAACTGGATATTACTGGCCAACACTACACAAGGATGCAACAACTCATACCACTAAGTGTGACAAATGCCAGAGCATGGGCCGGCCAACAAGATTAGATGAGATGCCACTCAATCCACAGGTTGTTGTAACACCCTTTGACAAGTGGGGTATGGACTTCATAGGGCCAATCAACCCACCATCAAATGGTAAATCCTACATCTTAGTATGTACGGATTATTTAACAAAATGGGTAGAAGTCAGGGTGATGAAAAATGCAAGAGATGAGAAAGTAGCTAAATTCTTATATGAAGAAATATTCACACACTACAGAGTTCCTAGAGAACTTGTCATAGATCAATGAGCCTAGTTCACATCCAAATTGATCATTGAACTTATGAAAGAATATAGCATAAGGCACCAAAAATCCAACCCTTATCACCCTCAGGCAAATGGGCAAGCATAAATCACAAATAGGGAAATTGAAGGCATTCTAACCAAGATAGTGCAAATACATAGAAGGGATTGGAGTAGCAGATTAAGTAAAGCCATTTGGGCTTATAGAACAACATGGAAGACAACAACTGGATTCACCCCATTTGAACTTATGTATGGAAAAGTAGCAATGTTGCCCATTGAATTTGAACATAAAACATTATGCACTGCTCTAGAATTAAACATCAGTATTCCTACAGCACAAGAAGAGAGACTTTTCCACTTGAACTCATTGGATGAGATGAGAAAGACAACTTTAGAAAGAACAAAGATCATCCAGAAAAAATGAAAGAAATGGCATGATGCACATATCAGGAATAAACAATTCCAAGTAGGAGATTGGGTTCTACTATATGATTCTCGATACAAGGAGACACCAGGAAAATTGTAGACTCGGTGGCTAGGGCCTTATAAAATTCAGCATGTATTTGACAAAGGAGCCGTTCAGTTGACAACCATTGATCTAGTCCAGTTCAAACTGCTTGTAAATGGCCATCGATTGTGACTCTATCATAAACCACAGACCAAGGATGAGTTCTTGCAGCAATTCCAACCAAGAAATTTACCAACTCTAATGGACATAGTTCCTGTAGCGGAAGGTGCAAGCCTTCTTCCTGCAGTTTTACCATAGCAAGCCTTCGATGAAAAACACATAATAAAACCTCATTCCATATGAGGTCCATTCTTTCACTCACTTTTCATTTTCTCTTATCAATTCATCTCATTTCTTTGTCTACCATCCACTCACCCTCCACGTCACCCACAAATTCTATTTTTAATGCTTTCAATAAAACATGCCGTCAGCACCTTATTAGCGATCACCAGACTTCACCAACTCATCAACTTGCATACGGATGCATGATTTAAAAGTTTGAGGTACACATTTTTACTTTCTTCTCATTTTTAGCGCATAGGTTTCAATAATTATATATAATACTGCATTAAATGTATAGTATAAGCCTAAAGCTTGTTTCCCAATCCTGTGTGAAAATTTTTAAGTGTGGACACTTGTCAAAATTTCATGGGGGGCAGGGAAAGTGTATTTATTTCCAAGTGTCATCTCCACGTCACCCTAGTCATGTCCACATTATATACTGTACTTTAGCTGCGGTCTGTTTTAATTTTTAAATCTTTATTGTATCTGTCGTACCTTGTCATTTCGATTTTGGGAAAGATCTCCTTAGTTTGACATGACTTAAAAGGACTATCATTTATGCAAAGAACACTCCCTGTTAAAACATTGATGTCCTTCATAATTATTTTTCATGCCAAACATAATGGAGTTTTGTTAAGAGAATATGGTATCGACATTTCTTAGAAAAATCATTTTGAATTCTGAGAAGAAGGCATTTGCAAAGTGTTATCAGGGTGGTGGAAATAGAGAAATTTAAAACTAGGCATTTTGAGGATGGGAGGTCAATTGCAGAGACATGAGCCAGTTGTCTATGGTATTCTACTAGCGGATGTGGAAGCAGTCTATACTTTCAACACCTGTGGATGGCTTGGCTACTTCCTATAGTTAATAGAATATAATGACGAAGTAGCAATGGAGTTTATGAGGACATTTGATGAAGGAGAAGCCGCAGTATGGGGATTGAAAGTGGTTTCTACTAAGGAACGGATAGCAGAAGTTACAGGACTACCAATTAGTGGAGAGCATTACCCAAATGAACATGACGCTAGGTCATCGCGGGCATAGTTTTCTTGGCCAGGTGACCCTCCATTGGAAATCTCAAAGCAAGGGTGTAAGAGACTCTCTCTCCCAGTGCTGTATCCAGCATTGACAAACCATATCATCAGGTGTTTGACTTGTGAAGGTAGATTTTCAAACTTACATGCTCATCATTTTAAGTTGCTCAGTTGTGTAAGGCATAACATTCAAGTTAATGTTCCAAATTTCCTTTACAATATGTTGTGTATAAGTGCTGAGAAAACTCAAAAAGGAAATGAAAACTCTATTTCTCATCATGCCCTAGTTAAAATTTTAGTTGAAAGGTCTCTTTGGGATTATTCCCCTATATCATGGGAAAAATTTGTTGAATTTAAAACCTTGCAGCCTCAAGCCAACCCTGTCTAGCAAAATTTAGGGAATGAGGAAGAAATTGAGGGACCTAGTCAGAATCCAGCTGAAATAGAGAAAGAACCAGTATTACCTCCCACTGATAAAATTGTTGAGCCTATTTTAGGAGGTGATATACCTAGCTCTACCATAGATAAAGGCAAACATAAGGTTGATGAAGAAAGCCCTAGTTTTAAAAGGGAGGAAAAAAACCCTACTGTTCAAGTGACAAAGAGAAGGAGGTCTATTCTTGCAGCAACTAATCCTACAACATCTACCCTAGTACCATATAGACCAAAATGGACCTGCAAAACAATAGAGGTTAAAGAGGTTCTTGTACGTCAAAGCCCTCGCATGTGAGGTCAAGTGTCAAAACCTCATACAGAACAACAGGTCAAGAATATTCCAGATGACTCTCCTATACAGTTGGAACCCCAAAATGTGGAGGCATGTGAAAATAAGCGTGACAATGAAATGCCACAGGGTGATCAAGAAATGTGTGAGCCAAATCTTGGTGTAGTTCCAGAAAATACCCCTGAAAGTGTTCGACCTGCAACTCCACCAGTCCCTGTATACACTAATGTTTCTATCATCCCTTATAAATCCTCCTGGTACACCCATTATTTCCAGCAAGTTGCTAAGGAGCAAAAGAAGAAAGCCATGGCTCAAGAATTTCCTCCGTCTACAATTTAATCTATATTATTTGGTTTGTACAATCACTTCATCTTTCAAAAGACCTTGTGGAAACAAGAAAGAGACCAAATGTAGAAAGTAATATCTTATAAAGATGAGGAAATTGAATCCCTCAAGGAACAACTTGAAAAATAGAAACAAAAGATGAATAAGGCTTTGAAGATAACTA
This sequence comes from Chamaecyparis obtusa, assembly GCA_027943335.1. Taxonomy (NCBI): domain Eukaryota; kingdom Viridiplantae; phylum Streptophyta; class Pinopsida; order Cupressales; family Cupressaceae; genus Chamaecyparis; species Chamaecyparis obtusa. The sequence continues at coordinate 292,846 of BSBK01009754.1, forward strand.
GCCAAGTCATGACCTGTAGATCACCACCAAGGGTGTATTCTATTTGTTTGAAAATAATTTCTATTATTTCAATTAATGATGACAATCAGGGATATTGACTGTGAATTTAAAACTACTCAAGATTTCTATAATGTGTATCAAACTCTGCCCACATGGAAAAAGAATTTGTTGTGTGAACTCTATTTGCATAATTTCATAATTCCACATGAAACAGAGTGGAATCCTTTGCTTTTCATAGGAGATGTTCACCTTAGGGCTTTAATGTCTTGGATGCATAATGAGACAAACTATGACCAATAGTTAAATGCCTACATAGATCTTGAAAAGTCTGAACCTTTGCCACTATGGGTTGAATCACATAAGCCTGATGATCTCTTAAGAGATTGGTTCAGATTAACCTATGGAAAACCAAAACTAGAAATCAGGGCTAAAGTGTTTGCAGAAAGAGAAAAGGTTTATAGAGATTACCAGACACTCCCAAATTTCACACAGCAAAGAGCTTTTTCAGGAATTAGGAACAGGTGGAGCTGACTGCCAGATGCCTTCAGAAAGGCAGAACCACATAGTCCTATCAATTATGAGGTAGCTATTCATAGGGTGACTAAATATATACAACTGGGATGATAGATTAGAAAGGAACTATGGATGCCCTTATCCTTTCAGCCTCCTACTCTTCTTTGGCCTCTTTATGATAATAGTGCTACTAAACTAGACCTATTGGTTGAGGAGCACAGAGGTGATCACTGGGAGTGTAGTAGAGGATTCTACTACACCTTCAGAAGTGGAAAAAAGGGGAGAACCTCATTCGGAGACTTCAGAGCAATGGAAAAGAAGTATAATGCTTGAGGACAAGCATTTGGATAGTGGGGGGTAGATGATGAGGCATATTAATGTCTTGATTTTAATATAAGTTTTTATAATGTGGATACACTCTTTGTCCTTTGATAAAACATTCCTAAACACTTGTTGTAATTATCTTGTGAACTTATGCCAGAAACAACTAGAACCTACTAAACCTATGGGTAGTGTGTATGACATTTTTTTCTTAATACTATACATAGAATGTAGTATTTCATATAATTGTTTTAAGCTATGCTCTAATATCTGAGTAAAAGTAGGAATGTTATCTTGCATGCATATTCTGGATGTTGCTAACTTTTCAGGAGAATGAGGAGCAACGCAAGGAGTGGTGATTATAGCATTCAAGGAGGAAGACAATGAAGACCAGTCATGGCAGGGAAAGCACAGTTCAGTTCCGTTGAATAAGCCGCACCTGCAAAGGAGTTCCAGAGAATATAGGGGATACAACTTGCTATATTTCTTGCAAGTTGTTATTCTAATTACTTGCAGTAAATGTGTTATGTCATGGTTGATCTTCCACCTTCTTTTCTGGTGATGTTTTCTTAAGACTTTTATGAATGTTTTTAATAAGAGTCCAATCCTATATATATATTGGATCTTGGATTATCCTAGGAAGCTAATGAGAAAATAGATAATGTTGATTTAGACTCAGAAGTTACTTTCCTGTTCTTCATGGATTGTTTAGTTTCTATGTAATCAAAGAAGGATTTTAATGGAAGAAGGATTTTGAAGCATTTGTTGTGTTCATAGTTAATTGAAACTGACCAAGGGGGCCCACTTGGGAGGTGGAATAGAATTAGGTAGAATAGATTCATTTCCTATAGTTTCCTATTTTTAAATAGATTTACTGTATTAGTCCTGCAACATAGTTACTGTGAAGTTCCTGCAGCACTTGCAGAAAATGATCATAGTGGATGTTCTGAGTTGTTAATTAGTTTAAGTTCATTCTTGAAGCTTCTTGCAATTATCTGTTGTTAGCCAAGGCATGTTTACTATTTTTTAGTAGTAGCATAGATTCTTCCAATGCATTTTTACTTTCCTACAACATAGGTGTTATGACTCCTAAAGGAACTTAGTGCACAAATTGTGCTGGCCCATTTCAAGTCCTACGTCCTTGGGGTGACAATTCAAGTGTATTTCATGATGGAATAGATAATCTTTAGAATAGATATATTATCTTTGAAGGAGAAACAATGGTGTGATTATCTTCATCTATTGTGAAATTGTACAATGGGGTTGTTCATCTTCGAAGGAGCCCCTGGATTAAATGACCTTATAGCTACCCTTAAATAATTGTCTTGATTTGGATTTCATAGACTTAGGGTTAACCCCTCATTTCCTTTCTATGTTAACCCTAGTTAGGGTTTCATTAGACTAATGCACTTAATAAACAAGATATATTGGCAAGCCAATGCATGTCATGATTTCCCTGGTGAGTTAAGTGTGTTGGTTGGTGTATTATGTTTGAAGTTTTAGTGCACCTTAGTGTGCAACCTAGTTGTTGTTGTGCTTTAAATTTTATTTTTTTGTGTGTTTTGCCCTAATTTTGGGCATGACATTAAGTCACCTTCATTTTCATAATTCATCATGTTAGATAAGGTATTCAAAGTGGAAATTTCTCCAGGTGGGGAGTTGAATGTTAACAAGAACCTTACTCCTGAACACTCAGAAAGCCTTCTTAAGCTCCTACAAGAAAGCCAACAAGCCTTTGCTTGGGACTACACATATATGAAGGGATTGGATCCAAGGATTTGTACCCACCTAATTTACATCAGTCTTGATTGTAAACTAGTTAGGTAGCCTCAAAGAAGAATCAACCCAACACTAAGATATATAGTGAAGACTGAATTGTAGAAATTACCTGATGTTGGTTTTATTTACCCCATTTTTGATAGTCAGTGGGTCTCACCTTTGGTCATAGTTCCAAAGAAGGGAGTAAAATGGAAGGTGTGTGTGGATTATAGGGAACTAAATACAACAACTAAGAAGGACCACTTTCCATTGCCTTTTATTGATCAAGTCCTTGAGAAATTAGCTGGTAAGAAGTACTTTTCATTTCTGGATGGATTCAGTGGATGCACACTAAATTTAGATAGCACCTGAGGACCAAGACACGAACACATTTACATGCCCATGGGGAACCTTTTCCTATTCTATCTTACATTTGGGATTGTGTAATGCACTTGCTACATTTCAAAGAGCAGTTATCAAAATCTTTTCTAACATATCTGTTGATTGTGTTGAAATCTACATGGATGACTTTACTACATATGGATCAAATGCCAACTTAGACAAAGTTCTTAAAAGATGCCAGGAACAAAATGTCTCTCTTAAAAGTGAGAAGTTCTATATGATGATGGAGGAAGGATTTGTTTTAGGGAACTACCTTTCATCATTTGGTATTCAAGTTGATCCTGCCAAGATAGAATTCATTAATACACTTCCAACTCCAACAAAGTAGGAGGTTAGAATTTTTCTAGGCCATACTGGTTACTACAGGAGGTTCAAAAAATATTTTTGTCAAATTTTAGCTCCATTGTATAATCTCTTAAAGAAAGAAGCATAATTTGAATGTACTGTGGACTGTGAGCAATCATTCCATCAGTTGAAGGATGTCTTGACTAAAACACCTATCTTGAGAGGACCTGATTGGAATTATTCATTTCATATTCATATAGATGCCTCAGATTATTCCATAGGAGCAGTGCTAGGACAAAAATAAGGAATATTTGAGCATGCCATATATTACATTAGCAAGAATCTAAAAGGTGTTGAACTAAATCACACTGTCACTGAGAAGAAAATGTTAGCAGTTATCTATGCACTTAATACATTTAGACAATACATTACTGCTTATGAGGTATTTGTGCATATAGATCACTTAGAAATCAAGTACCTAATGAAAAAACCTTCTATCTCAGGTAGGTTGGCTAGATGGTTACTCCTCATGCAATAATTTGATATCAAAGTCATTGATAAACTAGGGAAAGCAAATGTGGTAGCTAATTTTCTATCAAGATTGCAAGTTCTTGATGATCCTACAACTATTTGTGATAGTTTTCCTGATGAAATTTTGTTCTCTCTTATTACTCATAACCCATGGTATATAGATATAACAAACTACCTTGCTATAGGAAGTACTTTGCCACACTTCTCTCCTAAGGAGTGCATAATATTAGTTGAGAAAATTTTTAACTTTTCATGGATTACTGGATTTATGTTCTACACAGGTCTGGATCAAGTCACAAGAAGATGTGTTCATGAAGATGAAACATATGAAATCCTTCATTCATGTCATGATGAACCATGTGGAGGGCACTTTGCAGCAAAGCATACAACATTTAAGATTTTAACCACTGGTTATTACTGGCCTACCCTGCACAAGGATGCTGCTAAATATACAAGGCACTGTGATGGATGTCAAATAATGGAACACCCAACTAAATTAGATGAAATTACCCTATAACCATAGGTAATTGTAACACCATTTGACAAGTGGGGTATTGATTTTGTAGGTCCTATAGAGCCTTCCTCTCATGGTAAGTCCTATATCTTAGTTTGTACTGATTATACAACCAAATGGGTAGAAGCCAAGGCTATGAAGCATGCTAGAAATAATAAGGTTGCCAAGATTTTGTATGAATCCATATTCACTAGGTTTGGTGTACCTAGAGAACTAGTTACAAACTAAGGTGCTTAGTTTACTTCAAATCTCATAACTGTCTTGATGAATGAATACACAACTAGGCATGGTAAAACCTCACCTTATTATCCACAAGATAATGGTCAAGACAAAATAAAAAATAGGGAAATAAAATCCATTCTGAGAAAAATAGTAGCTGATCACAAGAAGGATTGGGCCACTCGACTTCCTGAAGCCATTTGGGCCTATAGGACAACATGGAAAACTACCACTAGTTTTACACCATTTGAGCTAGTTTATGGAAAATCTGTTGCCATGCTCATTGAGTTTCAACAAAAAACCCTTAGGATAATACTTGAGCTAGATATTGATATTACCAAGGCTCAAAAAGAAAGGATTCTAGAACTAAATGGCTTGGATGAAATCAAAATGTCTGAAATGACATGAAAAGTTTATTAAGGATAAAAAGTTCTCCATTGGTGACTAGGCTTTGTTATATGATTCTCATTATTAGCACACTCTAGGGAAGTTTCAAACATGGTGGTTGGGTCCGTATGAAATTGTTTCTATTTTTGCAAATGGAGCTCTACAACTATCAACTATTGATCTGGTTTAATTCAAGCTTCTCGTCAATGGTCACAAACTCAAGATCTACCATAAACCACAAAGTAGAGATGAGTTCCTATAGTAGTTCACCTTCCACATAGAATTAAGTGGCCCTATAGTAGAAGAATCTAGGTCTTCCACCTGGATTATCACTAATCTTTGAATTTCATCAGATATTTCATAATAAAATTTCACATTCATTAAAATTATTTCTCCATAATAAATATTCATCTTATCTTATGTCTCTATCACCTTCCCATTTCATCATATTACTCTTGCAACGGATGTTCACACATCATAAATTCTCCTTTAGCAACCACAGGTTACTAGGATATGCTATCATACATATTATTTAATTCATTTATTTTAGACAAGGTATATTTATTTAGTTACTACTCTTGCATATGTGGCCTAGTGGGACCCATGCCTACACTTAGCTAGGGGGAGGGGATATTTAATCACATGTATATTTAAACTTTTTTCTATCCTTTCAAAAAAAATTTGCAAAATCTTGCGTCACCTATCATTAGTTTCACTATATCCTATTAATAATTATAAAAGGCCGATTAAGGTGTCATGTCATAATTAAGTCATGATTATGGTGCCATGTCATAATTAAGTCATTTTGTACATTCACAACGTGCCGAAGGTGGCCTAATTTGGCATGTGTGAAGGTAATTATGAAATATTATGGAAACCTTTTTCTTAGATAAGAAATAAATCCACTGAACTGGTTGTATTTTGAGAAAAGGAGTTCTGCATTTCTTGAAGTTTGAACTACTGGTTTGTGTGTGTCTGAATAGCTTGAAAGTTTTATCTCTTCATCTAGAATTTTTGAGGTTATTTGTTCCTACAACTTGGTATTATGGGTGGTGAATTAGTGAGACATGAGCCGACTAATCATACAATATTGTTGGATGATCTTCCTAGATGATAAATGTTTGAGCGAAAAAGTTGGTTGGAATATTGCTTAAGGCTTGATGCCTTTAATGATGATGTATCTTTTGAGTTTTTGAACACTTTGAGGGATGGAGTTGCAATTTTTAAAGGTCTCCAAGTTGAATTTAGTGAAGAAATCATCACATAAGTATCTAGCTTGATGTGGGTAGGAGAGACTTACAAGAATGACGTAGACCCTCACTCGGCTAGGGCATAGTTTACACTGCATGACAACCCCAGGTTGGTCATTGATAGAAAAAAAGGGACATGGAGACTTTCTTTTCCAAATGAGTATATGCAACCAACATTGCATATGATGAAATACTTCACTTGTGAAGGTCACTACACTTGGATGCATGGGATACAATTCAAGATTCTCAACAGCTTACATCATGCTAACAAACCAGAAAATCTTCCTAATTTCCTCTTTAACATTTAAAAAAAGCAAGCTACGAGTGTGCAAATAGGTAAGCCTCAATCCATGTCACATAATTGTTTAATAAAGTTTATGGTAGAAAGGAAATTGAACAAGAAGTTAGTAGGGACATGGAAATAATTTCTAGACACTGATGAAATAATACCTAGACCAATCGGCCCTAAAGGTCAAAGATTTGGTAGAAGGGAGAAAACAACCCAAGGTATTGTTAAGATAGTTGAAAGGTTGGAAACTACTCCTAAAGCTTCCACCTTTAGCCATAGGCCTTCCAAAAAGAAAATTATTGAGCCCATTCCCACTAATTCTCAGTCAAAGAAGGATAAGGATTTTATTTCTTTGCAAACCCCCCAATCTTCTATAAAGACTAGGTCTTCCAATAGAAGAGAAAAAGGAAAAACCCTTGAAACTGAGGAATTAAATCCCGAACATTGGCCTGATAAGGAAGGAAGTGATGAAATGAATGATAAAAATCCTTCACTAAGGAGAAAGAGAGTGCCACAAAAACCTCCTTCAACTTCTATTGAAAGAGCATCCTATAGTAAAAGGAGAAGGAAAATCCATAAGTACTCATCTGATACTCTTGTCTGATAAAGTGTTTGGTTTTCTTCTGACTTTCCCTAGGCCAAGATATCAAAGACTCATGTACTTAATCTAGAGTCCTTTGAATCTGTAGAGACTCCTTTAGTAGAGACTATGGGAAATGCAAGTAATAACTAGTTAAACATTGATAGTGTTCCCTCTTCAAGCGAGCATGATGTCGCTATGACTCAAAATGAACCACTTGCACAAAGTGAAGATAACAACCCCGACTTCATTATCATTGACAATGAAAAAGAAAGTTCAGAATCAAAGAGAGATAACAAAACATATGACTCTATGGACATTGATGATCACTCCTATGGATAAGACATCCCATGTGGTCAAGATGTTCCTACAGCATCAGAGGAATTACCCTCTAAAGAATTTCCTAAGATTAACATAGATATTGTCAATGTTGTTTTTGAAAAGTTAAGACATCATGGGTTGGATACACTTGCCCAGGTAGCTAAGCAATGTGCAAAAAGAACCTTGAGCGGGCCATTGTTTTATGTGTGGACAAAAATTCTACAGGTAACAAGGAAAAATAAACTCTTAATTTAGCCCTAGGATGGAATGACATTGATAATCAAGGTCCAATTCTACCTCTAGACTTGTCTACTCCATTAACAGTTGGGTTAAGTTTGTATCAACAAATGTTGTTAGAAAGAGCACAATGACAATTGGAGAAGAAAAAGTTGAAATAGGTTATTGATGAGAAAGCTCATCAAATTGAGAAACAATCAGACAAAATTGTGGTATTGGAGGAGAAAGTCACACAAATTACAAAACTCATTCTAGAATTAATGAAGTGCAGGTCACCCTCACATGTATATGCACTATTCCTAAAGGAATAATTTATGAATTTTCAAATAATTATAGTCCAAGACTTAGTCCTTCAATTGCTACACCACATGAATTTAATGACACATTTCATTCCTCTTCAATGCATATTAAGAATCTATTATGTGAACTATACCTACACAACCTAGCAATCCCTAATGACGGAGATTGGAACTCACTCATGTATGTGGGAGATATCCAACTCTGAGCCTTTATGTATTGGGTACAAAATGAAATCAGTAGGGAGCACCAAGCTAGACCCTATAGGGGTGATGAGATGGAGTTTCCACTCTATGTTAGGCCTGAGACTAAGGAGGCTAGAAGAACATTATATGATTGTGTTATAAATAGGAAATACTGAGAGGGGGGGTGAATTAGTATTTCACAAACTTTTACTTTTGCCCAATTATGGATATAAGAAATTAACTTGAAGATTGCATAAGAAACTAAACTAATTAAACTGAATAAAAAGAATAGAAATAAAATGAATGAACTCATAACACCATGTTTGTTCTCAAGGAAACCCTGGCCAAGGGAAAACCCTGGTGGGGATGATACCCACAATTGATCCACTAATCAAAAGTATCTTGTTAAGGATGTTGACCCTATTAGGAGTATGCTACATACATATAGTGTCTTTGTTGTGGTTAAGGGACTATAGGCCTTGTTAGAAGCCTCAACCCTATTAGGAGTTTCTATTAAAAAAAAAATGTTTGCAAGATGAGCTCACTTCCCAAACATGCAATATACAATAATAGCTTCTGATACAAAGGTAAAGTACAAAACCTTTTACTGCTGCCAAATAACTTTCCTATTCCGATCTAGCTTTGTAGGATCTTCGCTTTCATATACAGTCCTTACTTTATTTCTTCTTACAGTATACAACTTTGCATTATATGTCAGCTTATTACAATTTCTATTATGTAACTTGTGTATTTCACATTACATGATTCTTACATATATACAAGTTATTACAATAAATAACTTCCAGTCGGCTTACAATAGTTATACTCTTCTCAAAATATAAAATCAATTCATGCTGCCTTAGGGTTAACATCTAGGATGTCATCTCTACATAGTTAAGTCATTTTTTTTTATAAACAAAATAATCCCTTAACTTATTGTAATCATATTCTGTCTTCTTCTTTGTTCAAGTTGACTCAACACTGTCTCTATAAATCTTTAATATCTTCTTCTGTACATGCCGTATAGACTTGCACTCTCACATGTGGCTTTGATATACATAGAATGATCCATGTTCAAGTGCACATGCATTTAACCTTCTTCTGTGAACATCTCTAAGAAAAACTATCTCCAATTAGAATGGTAAATACTGCTGTACTTAGACAATTTTCTAATGCGCTCATACAAGACTGCTTCCTTCGATTATGCTATCTTCATGTTGAGTATATATTGCCATAATGACAACATTCTGGTATCCTACTTAGCCAAATTGCCAACAGATTGGGTAAAGGTTACATTGACTGACAGTAGGAAACAAAAAATTAATCCCTTAAGGGAGATGGCTTTTAAAGATTATGAATAATTTACTGCTACAGAGATCCATGCATCCATTACAACCAACACCCATAGATGGGTCAAGATGCATGAAGAGTTAAGGAATAAAGAGCCACATTCACCATAGAATTTGACCTTGGAAAGTCACAAAGCTCCTTGGTATATTATGTTGGGTAGAACCAAAACTAGTTACTGGTTTCCCTTAAAATTTCAGCCACCAATTCTTATGCAACGTTTGTTAGGAATGAATGAAGATGCAAATGATCTTGACATGGAAGCTAAGGTGTGTAGGTGGAATAAGTTAGAAGTGGACATGGCTACCTAAATTACAAGGAGGGAGAATCTGGACAACATATTGTAGATGACTTACAGATGAGGGCCAGGATTAAAAACTTTATGCTTGCAGGATGACCAACAAGACCTTAAGTAGGGGGGAATGATGGGCCAAATTAATGGCATGTTTTATGATGCTTTTTCTATAGATCAGTAGGGTTTTTTTTGTATAGTTTTATGAAGACTTTGATGGTATTTTATGTATAACTTTTATATGTATAAGTACATGAAAAATACTTTAATACTTTATGGATCAGTAGGATATGTGGTATAAGTTGGAACTTATGGATATAATATGACAGATGAATTAGTAATTATACACGTGTGTTATTTAATGTTCATATCTCCTAATTTGTTTTTGGTTAGGATTCCTACAACCACATATCATGCAAGAGTTAGTTAATAAGATAATGCCTTTTTTGATTTAATGATGTAAATATATGTTTTGAGTTGGGTATGTGCTACTAAATCCATGCAAGAACAAGTCAATGACATATTCATTGAGCAACATGGTAGAACTGACAATATCAACCCTGCAACCAAAGCAATAAAGACATAACTACACATGATTCTTCCTTGGAGTGGTCAAATGGTTGCCATCATACCTGAGTGCAGATTTAGAAGCACAACCTACTATATCTATGGAAGATTTGTTCTCAAAAGTTGTTAATTTTGTTGTATGACATTATGAATCTTCTTGATCCTCATTGTTGGAGTGATCTTAGTTATAGGAGTTAGTTTTTAGTATTTTCTTATAAATAAGTTGTTGACTTAACTTTTAGGGAGGATTCGAGCTAGGAAAGTTATTGTAATCTTGCAACAATAAATAGAGTTCAGTTCAGTTTTACTCCAAGTGTACTTTTCAAATGAATGAATAGAATGCACATTACAAGTTCCATCTTTTTATCTTGATTGTGTGTTATTCACTCATCCAAGAGGGCCCACTTGGTGAGTGAATCTTATTTTTAGTTAGGATCTATTTCATGCTTTCTTAGAATTAGAAAAAGCCCTGTTGTTCCTACAGTCATTGGTAGCAGACCTAACATGTTGTTCCTACAACAAAGGAAGATAAAGAAGTACCTATCTGTGATTAATTATTTTAGTATAATAAACTTGTTTCTTTTTCCTATCTTAGCCTTTCAAGATTTTGAGTATTTTAAATTCCATAGTTTAGACAAGTGGCAATTGAGATAGTTTGGAGCATATACATTGCATACACTATTTCAAGTTTACGTCCCTGGTTGATATTATAAATGAGATAAATGAGTCAATTAATTTCTATTTAGGATGTCCAATCTTGAATGAATGAGTGTTATGCTCTAAGTTTCTAATATATTTATTTGGCCAAGCAATAGAAACATAGATTTAATCTCACATGTCATTTCAAGTGACTTAGAATTCTAATCAATTAATGAGTTTTTTTTTGTTCTCTGCCTGATCATTTCAATAGCCTAACCATTTCTTGCAAGATGTTTGAAGAAGAATCACTTGCCCAAGTCTCCATTGTTGACCCATTTTGAAAGACTACTAAATCATTTGTGTTTTCAGGACAAGTGTTAAAGACTTAAAATCAACAACTACTAACAATTGTCTTACAGGTTTCCTAATCAATTCAACAAGACTTTGTGCTTGTTTAATTCATTTTATTAGGCATCTATCTAATTAGGGAGATTTTTGTTTTTACTTAATTTTTGAAGCAATAGGGGAGTATGCTTCTTTCTCTCTTGGGAAGATTAGAAACCTAGATGTGTGAAACTCCATCATTTACAAGAAAGTATCATGGTGAATGAAGGTGTTTTTTGTGTGTTTGGGAGAAGCACAAAATAGTAGGAGATTACTCTCTTTTCCCCTTGAGGGAAATAAAAAATATTGACCTATTTATTGTTATCTATTTCTTTTATACATTACCTTTAGAGGGCCTTCTGGATGAGGTAAAAATCTCCCAGGAATGACCCAAGTGGGAACAAGGTGAAACTAGCCCTTACAACCCACTATAATCAAAATGCCTCTTTGAGATTAAAGTCTTAGAGGATGTAGCTATTTCTACATTTATGTATGCCTGAATATGCATAGGGTTGAGTGTCCTCAATCCTACTTATGAGACCATGTTTATTTGAGTACTTGTAGGGCTATAGGCCTTAATCTTGCTTGTGGGGCTACAAGGAATAGTTATGAATAGATACCCTTACTAGATTCCTTAGAGTAGAAGCTACCTGGTTTACCCCCAAAAGTGTGATAATACAAGTGAAAGGAGGATAGTAACCTCCCCAAGACACTCACCATATTGTTCCTTAGTGTTTGGAGTTGGATAATACAACCTTGCTAGTCTATTGTGTGGTTGGAAGTGACTATATCTTGATTAGCTTTGGACTGTGTACCTAAGTTTGTGTACCTAAGTCTATGAGAAAGGGTTTTCACACTCTACTAATGCCTTCTAGGGATAAAATGTATTTGATACCCTTTCACCTATGTGCTTGATGTGTGTGTTTTACACTACAAACATTGAATTTTTTTTCCTAAATACAATCAGACACTATCACAATATGAACACAAAATGTTGAAATTGTCCAAAATTTTCAAAAATCAAGTGGAAAAATATTCAAATCAAGGTTTTATAGTTTTGCAAGATATTTTATCGTACAATAGAAGTGCTTTATTGTAAAACACCAGTATTCTATTGTATCACTCATTGGGAATCATTGTACGATACCAGTCTTATGTTGTATTATGTTTTGTCATCTAACATCTAGATAGAAAAAATTGTCTAATTAGGTCATTAGTCTAACCTTCAGTCTAGTTATCCATTTAAGCTACCAGTCTATCTTGATTTGATATATTCATTGTGTATCATTTGTGATACTAACTCTTTGTCTTGTGGTCCATCCCAGTTATCAGATGCTTTGACAAGTCTTAATAACTTTTTATTGATGAAACACAATCAACTTGGTCACAAGTGTCCTTTACCTAGGCATTCAAGCAATAAATTTGAAACCTTGTACCTTGTTCATCTTCAAAAAAATTCTCAAACAACAAATTTTCATCTGCTACTTAAGACAAGTCAATGACTTTGCAAACTAGGATATAGATCTAATTTGACTCGTTTCTCCTATCTATTGGTCATATTGATCTTTCATGCTAATGAAAACTAGAAGTCAAAAACAAAGATCTGATTCAAAAGGCAAGACTATAGCTAATTCTATTTAAGAACCATCAGTGCATCATGAAGTGAAATCAAATTCCAAATCAGATTCAAAATAAAAATAAAAATCAATAACTCCCCTCTAATATTTGAGCACAAAATTTACTAAACCAAATATGTCAGGGTATAATTGGGGATCTAGTCAAGGGTGTCATAGCCATCACCGTGATAATTTTTCAAACAATGAGGAACATACTGAGGAACCTAATGAGTAAGAAATCAATAAATGTCAACAAGACAAATGTTTCTATAAAATGATGCAAATACTCCTTTAGAAAGATAAATAAGTATTTTATGCATCTAGTATCAATGGAAATCAAACTATCTATAAATTTCAATGGGTAAAGTTTAATACAACATGAAGAAGAGTCCCCTATAATAATTCTCAACAAAAAACTATAGGACATGTGATGTGAAATCAAAGAGTTGAAAGAAAAAGAACAAGCTTCTAACAAGTACTCCCTTGAGTCTATATGTGTGTTCCCATTTGATAGAAATGCACATGCCACCATTTCCTCCCAAGGTAGAAATTCCAAAATATGACAAATATGATGGAAATGATAACCCAAAAGATCATGTAAGGGATTTTTTCACTCTTAGTATGGAGTTCATGCATGGATAGACCTACCTTATGGGACTCTTCCCTAGGAGTCTTGACGGACAAGATATGAGTTGGTTCACAAAACTTGCACCAACAATCCAAACATTTGATAAACTTATCAAGAGGTTCATCCAACAATACTCTTACAACATCCAGCATGCATTCACCATGCTCAACCTATGCAACACAAAACAAAAAAGTGGTGAACCTTTTGTCACCTTCCTCCAAAGGTGGAGAAAAATCTTCACACAATTGATGCAAGGGCAGGGTGGCTAAAGGCATAATTAGAGTTAATTGAGACTTCTTAAACCCACAAACATACCCTGCAAAGAGTTACACATGGAATCAATATGAAAAATACATTCAAGTAGTGAAAACACAATGGATATGAGACAAGCAACTAGTACAACATTGGTGCAATTATATTAAATCTTTCAACATGCCCGACTGTGAGGCCTTCCAAGTTTTGACCTTATACAAAGAGAATTACAAATTCTGAGTCTCAACTCGCATGTCATCTTACTCCAATGATGTATCTACTCTTCTAATTACTTTTCTTCCCAACTAGAACTACCCTCTACATCAACCCAAGCTCTAAATATATAGCCAACAAATCCACAAGTCGGCTAGTCAGGCATTTAATTAGAAATATAGGTCAACTTAGGACTAGAAACCAAAATTAAAGCAAGAAATAACAAAACATGATGCAAAGTTTCATTAGGTCCACACATGATCCAAGAAAAGATCCCCAACTGTGAAAGCTCCAATTTCCTCATATGAAACTGCGCAAGGCAAAATACCACACGTTTCATGAGTGAAACTAGCGAAAAATTGATGCTTGAGGAAAATTGTGATAACTTCTAGATCCAAATGAATTAGGATGTGCGCCCTTAGGAGAATGATCAAGATTAGGTCTTCAACACCACATTAACTTTGCAAGGTAAGAAACCAACATGAGCAATGACTACAAAACAAAGATCAGATAGGTACATGAAACAAAAAATGTTTTTGGCGATGCAAGATTGCTCAAGACCCAAGATGCTCCTGCATTAACAATACCCAAGGAAAATTATATAAATGGATAATATTGACATATTTATCAACAACCTCATACTAGAGATAAACTTTGTACTACAAATACAAACCCACACCACCTTTGAAAATTTTGTGGAGAGTTTCATCTAGATTGAAGACATTCTTGTCAAGAAAGGAGAAATCACCTTGTATAAAGATAACAAATCAAAAAATTATAGCAACAAAAATAACAAGGATAAGGAAAAGCAATAGAAAAAAACCAAATATGTGGTCAATGATGGGATAGTTGGTATAACCATTGTAAAACAAAAAGAACCAATCTTAAGTCTACCTAGTAGCATTCAGGCTGCTATTAACAATCAAAATATCTCATCTTCTCCAAGAGTCAATCAAGACTCCAACAAAGAAAAAGAATCATGGGTATATAGACCTAAGTGTGATTTCTCTCCTCTCAAAGAACCCCTTGATGTCCCTTTAAAAACATTGTTGGCTAACAAAATCATTACCTTGCTAGATAAATTAAAACTGTGGGATCCAAAAGTGAAACCCAAGTGGTAGAATGACAACTATTATTGTGATTACCATCACAAAAAAGGACATCTAACTAACACATGCATGAAGTTAAAACATATCATCAAAGATCTTAATGATAATAGAACCATTAATATTGATGGCTATCATTCTAAAAGTGATCACAAAGCATTCAAGCAACCTCTTCCCTCCTACAAGTGAGGAGAATCATCAAAAGGGAAATAATTATCAAAAGGGAAAGAATACTATGTAAACTATACCTATACCAACAAAGACAATATGATAAATATTCTCAAATCATCCAATCACTTTGTTAATGTGATCATAATCAAAGACAAAAAAATAATCATCCAATTTGGTGACTCGAGGCCAAGCCAAAGTCACTCTCAAAGGGGTAGGCTCATCCTCCTCTTCCAAAAAACTTGCTACCATAACATCAAAGCTAAGTGCATAAAAAAAATAAGCATTGATATATTCATCAGCCAACTATAGTCTAGTGGATCAATTGCAATGAACCTCAACACAAATTTCAATCTTTGAGTTAATGAAAATCTCTCATGCACATAGAGAAATTCTAAAACAAGCATTGTTGGTTGCCAATGTGCCAAAAGACCTTGATGTCATCATGTTCCAATCTATGGTCGGTCACATAACCTCACAACATTAATTTTCCTTCTCTGATTAAGATGAGATATCTCCAAACCATCCACATAATCAACCCTTGCACATTGAGTTTCTCATTCATAAAAACTAAGTCAAATACCTCTTGATAGATGGAGGCATTGGTTTGAACATTTGTACTTTCAACTTGGTTAAGGCATTAGACTTCTTAGAAGATGTCATTGATCCTTGAAGGAAAATAACCATCAAAGCTCATCAAAGGGACTTGTTGTGCTACCCATCAGAGTAGGGCCACTTGAAAGAGACATGATTTGTCAAGTGTTGGATCTGCCTCTTGCCTACAACATATTACTAGGTAGGCCTTGGATCCATGATATGCAATTTTTTCTATCGACATATCATCAGTGTATACAATTTCCATATAATGGAGTAGAAATAACTATACCAGTTGATGTGAGCTACTCTTGCAACACACTAAAAAAATAGAGAGTATGGTCCCTCACAATAAGGAAGCCTCCTTGAATCAAATAGCTAAGAAAAATAGAGATTCTTTCATGAAAAGATTTGAAGATAAAATGAAACTCAATGATATAGGAATGGGAGAGTATAGACTGGACCCACCACCTTCTTTGGAAAATCTACCTACATCACCTAGTTCTTACGAGAGACTGTCAACATCCTTTCAACTCTCCAATGTAAAAGCCCTAACAATTCATGAAGGGACTAGATCTGTAAAAGCTAGTGTATCTCTTTAACAATAAAATGAGGAAAAGGTCATCCTTGCATGGATATAAAGAGGAGAAGAATACAACCAAGATATAAAACATGTGGAGATATCCTTGAGAAAATGTGGGAAAGGTTATGAGTTCATGAAACAAATGGGATACAAAGGAAAGGGGTCCATAGGTAAAAATGACAAGGGGTTTACCAAGCCAATACATATAAAGTTATGAAACTCAAAAGATAAAATAGGACTGGGATGCCATGAGAAAAGGTCGAACCCATCATCTACACAATGTCCCATATTTGATCGAGCTAAATATTTTGATGATGAATCGGGGGAAGAAATAAAGGTAATACTCATGATCTTTGAAAGGTTACTACACATATAGGTAAAGAATCCTAATTATCAAGGGGAACCATACATCCTGAACCCACTTATAGATTCTTCAAACCAAAAAGAAACATTGATAACTCGATAGGATATTGATCACTAGAAAACAAAGGATGAAATGGGCTTAGATCTAGAAAATGGAAAGGAGGAAAGACACCCTAACTAGGGGTAGCTAGTCATAGTTACCCATGTTCTTTATATTACTCACTATGCTAGTCATGAAGATACTTTTTTACTTCAACAAAGAAATCCACAAGAAGCAGAACATCAACAAGAAGAAATCCCTATTAAGGAAGAAGAAGAGGAATGTATGACCCTAGCCCATTTTTTGAGCAAATCCAAGGATAGTTGAACTGATTCACATGAGTATGAATGGGATTCCCTCTCTAATAATACTGTTAGAATGATTTTAGAATAACTGAGAGGTGGGGTGAATTGGTTATCCTCAAGTCTAGATGTAAAAATTCAACTTTTAAACAACTCAGATATACTCAACAGTCCACTCATTCTCTATAGCATATAACTAGTAACATAAACTTGCAGTCCACTATCCAAAAGTAATCAAATTGTAGAATATAAAACACTTAACACATCAAATAACATTCACACAAGTATGACACCAAAATTTAATGTGGAAATCCAATTTGGGAAAAACCACCAGTAACATGCTACCAATTTTTCACTATTCAAAAGTGAGTTGTGAGGAGCCAACCCTGTTAAAGGTTATAATACACATTGTTAGGTGTGATCCTGTTAAAGGATTTAATCACCATGTCAGGAGTGACCTTGTTAGAGGACTTAAGAACATCCCATTAGAATGTCACATTGATTAAAGGATTTATAAATGACTGTTAGGTCAACCTTGGTTAAAGGATTTCAACTGATACAATGGTTAGAAAGTAACAATAGGTTGATTTGATACATACAACTCACTTTGAAAATATAGATCCAATGTAGCTCATATGTTGATCCTCTGTCTGGCCTTCATTATCATCTCCATTTCCAATCTACTTAGAAACCCTTCAAGGAATCACCACTTCACAATTCTTTTCATCTCTTCTCAGCCTTCTTCTTAGGTTTTCCAATCAATAGAATCAACCTTTTTCATAACCTACAATTAGGTTATCCTTATACCTCCTTAACAAGGTAGCTTAATCTTTTTCTGCTTAATCATTACCGTAGATCTTAGGTTTTGGTCAGATTCATCGAATTCTTCCAACATTTCGTTCTTCCTCTAATCTTCTAGATACTTCTCAAAACTTCTCCTTGAATCCATGCATAAAAATAGTTTATCATGAATTAAATACTCTAGGTCATTCATCCTTATTTTCAACATGCATTACATATTCCAAGAACTCAACTGTGTCAGGTAAGAATCTCAATCCCTTCACAAACTATTATATATTGACACTCGGTCATCACTGTGTTTTGTTGCTCAGTCTTCACTAGGTAACTTGATCATCGCTAAAATGGTTCTTGGCACTCACTGTCTTCACTCGGTCCATTTTCTAATACTCTATTATTATTGATGCTCATTTGACACTATATTTTCTTGGCTTATACTAGCGCTTGGTCAACACTAGCATCACTCAGCTTATACTTAAGTTCCTTAACCTTCTACACTTTTTCTTGGTCAAGCCTATGCTCTCAAACTTTCTTTCCTCATTTCTTCCATGCTTTAAACCAATTATCTCCTTCACTTAGTGTTATAGATAAACAACACATTATCTTTCCAATGTGCCAACTAATTAAGTACCCATTGTAGTTTCTCATAACTCAACCTTTTCACTAGGTCTTCTTATTATATCCTCTTTTCAAATCCTCTTCATCAATAAAATGATACGGCACTCTTCTAGATAGTAACTATCTCACCAATTAAGTTTTGACATCAATGAAAATATAACAATTATTGCCATTGTAGTTTCCAATAGATACAATTGATATAGAAGTGGATGTGATACACACATATATATCTCAGTGTGAACAAGGATAAATCTCAAATGCAAGGTCTATAATAATCCTTCCACTAAACATCCACTGTAACTTTGAGGAGGGTGATAGATATCTTGATGTCATGACTAGGCCAACGCTAAGATTCTATGATATTGTCCTTCCAATATTTGTATTTAATCTAGATACAGGAATCGTACTAGAAGATATTTGAGGTTCTAATGATAGGTCACACAGATTAGGTTCACGCAGTACTAATAATTAATTTAATAGAAATGTTAGGATGCTTTGTGGTATAGATAGTTCTTTGGAGATAAACATATTATACCTTCTCTTATCAGTCAAAAGTGTTCATCATGACAATGTGATGCTATCTTTAGAACCCTGATCTGAATCTTTGTCCTTGAATCATCCTAAACTAATTGAATGGAGCCTAAGTGATCCTATGAGTTTATCATCCTTTTCCAATGACTACACCTTGGATTTCTATCTAGACACTTTGAACCAATCCATTCTTCCACCAGTGTAATGATCATAAACTTTGCATTGGAGGACATCAAGTTTCTGAGTAAAAAAATGAAAAATAAAAATAAAAAGATGTCTAGCGGTGAAAACCACATTGTTGAAGTTTTAGAACCCAAAATAATAAAAATAAATGATGTATCCAAGGGTGAAAATCTCATAGAGGCACTAGAGGAAGGAAAACTTGATGTCTTACCAAACCATTTTCAAGAAAGGTCTTCAGTACTGATCAAACCCATGC
This sequence comes from Chamaecyparis obtusa, assembly GCA_027943335.1. Classification (NCBI taxonomy): domain Eukaryota; kingdom Viridiplantae; phylum Streptophyta; class Pinopsida; order Cupressales; family Cupressaceae; genus Chamaecyparis; species Chamaecyparis obtusa. The sequence continues at coordinate 312,415 of BSBK01009754.1, forward strand.
AATCGGTCAACTTGGACTTGACATAATCACCTCATCTTATACAACTAGCACAATCACTGACAAAAGAGGAAAATAGTAATTCACCTAGCTCTTCATGGATATAAAGATCAAGTTCACCTGGTCCTATTCATACATGCCAGGATTGGACACAGACCTCATTATGCATCACCTATTTATAGTTTTAGGAGTGAAACTAGTAAAGAAAAAACTAAGAAAAATGCATCCCCTTGTCACCTTATTAGTCAAGGCTGAGTTAGAAAAGATGCTAAAAGTTGGTTTCATAAGGGTCATTGATTATGTTGAATGAATTTCAAAAATTATACCCATTTCTAAACAAGATAATTCAATCTAGGTTTATAAAGACTTTAGAGATCTAAATTAGACCTGTCTAAAAGATAACTTTCCACTTCCAAACATAGATATGATTGTTGATCTTATAGTTTGATATGATACGTACTCCCTAATGGATGGCTTCTCAGGGTATAACTATATCAAAATCACACCTAAATATCAAGAGAAAATAACTTTCACATGTGCTTAGGGTACCTTCTATTGAAATATTATCTCCTTCAGACTCAAAAGCACTAGTTATACATATCAAAGGGCCATGACCACCATTTTTCATGATATGATGCATAAAAACATAGAAGAGTGTGTAGATGACAAACTAGCTAAATCTCCTACAAGAGCCATGAACCTAGCTGACGTGCACAAAATTTTCAACAAAATAAAGCAATTCAAGCTAATACTAAGTCCAAAGAAGTGTGCCTTTGGAGTAATGTCTGGTAAGCCTCTAGGATATTTTGTATCAGAAAAAGGGCATTGAGGTGGACCCAACAAAGGTAAAATCCATAACTGAGATGCCACCACCAAAGAACATAAGTAAAATTAGAACTTTACAAGGCAAGCTCCAATCCATCTAGAGATTCATCTCACAACTAGCAGACAAAGCTCAATTGTTTACCAAGACATTGCATAAAGGGGTGGAATTTAAGTGGGATGAAACATGTGAGAAAAGTTTTTAGAAAATAAGGAATATCTAGCAAATTCACCCATTTTGATGGAACCTACTTAAGGGAAACTTCTACTATTATACTTCTCAACTATGGCTACATACCTTGAAGCTCTATTGGCACAACATGAGGAAACCGAGAAGGAAAGAGCAATGTATTACATAAAAAAAACTTTAGTCTCTTATGAAATCAGCTACATAGTCATTGAGAAAGCTTGCCTCACTATTATTTTTGCATCTCAAAAATTTAGATATTACATACTTGCACACTTAGTAAAAATGATTGCAAAGATTGATCCATTGAAATACCTGTTAAACAAGGAAACTCTCACAGACCGGCTAGAAAAATGGGTTATGATTCTTGAAAAATTTGACATTGAGTATGTTGATCATAAAGCCATCAAGGGTCAGGTAATAGTTGATTAGCTAAGAGATGCACCACTTCAAGATACAAGGTCGTTAACAATTGAATTCCTAGATGAAGCTATATTGCACTTAATAGAGTACCCATGAAAAATATTTTTTAATGGATCTTTTACCCAACAAGGGCCATACGCTAGTGTTCTATTCATCACTCCACAAGGGTACAAAATTACCAAGGATTACAAGTTGATGTTTATACAAACCAATAGTATTGTAGAGTATGAAGCCTTGATGAATGAGTTAAAGATGGCTATTGAGTGGAAAATTGTGGAGCTACACATATATGGTGATTACCAATTGATAGTAAATTAAGTGATCAATATTAAGAAAAGGAAGAAAATCTAATGCCCTACAAAAGGATTCTCGATGACCTAAAGAAATACTTTATCTTTTTCACCTTTCAATAGCTTCCAAGGGTGGAAAACAAGGCACTTGATGCTATTGATACATTATCTTCAATGATACAATTGGAAGAACATCAACTTTACTATGAATTCCTAGTGGAAGAACTCCCTTTTTCAGCCTATGATTCCCTCAAATCCCAAATTGCCTATACCATTATAAGCCATGAATCCTCTAGGTATAGCCAAATTTACTCATAATTGAAAGACCAAATCATTCCTGATGGATTATCTAGAAATGAAAAAAGAAGCCTTGTAAGAAATGCATCATGTTACTTGATCATCACTAATGACCTATGTAGGCAAGGACTTGATGGTAATCTTCTTAGGTGTCTAAAATGTGAAGAGTCTAAGCATGCACTAAAGGAAGTCCATGAAGGTATTTTTGGATCTCATTAAAATGGTCTCTCATTGGCCAAGAAACTCCAAAGGGTCAGATAATATTGGCCCAAAATGAAAAAAGATGCTATCCAATTTGCTAAAACTTGCAAGGAGTACTAGATGCATGATAACTTGATTCATGCTCCTTTTAGGAAATTATTTCCCTTTATCACTCATTAGCCCTTTCAAAAATGGGAATTTGACCTTTTGGGCCAAATATATTCTTATTCATCTAATGGACATAAGTATATTATCACAAACATGGAGTATTTCATGAAGTGGGTCGATGAAGTCCCACTCATCAAGGCGACTAGAAAACAAGTATCCATGTTCATTCTGAGCTACATCATTTGTAGGTACGGGATACCCTCCTTGATCATGAAAGATAGTGAAGGGAAATTAAAAAATAAGGATATTAATGAATTTTATGAGAAGTTCCATATAACCCAACACTATTCTTCCATCTACTATCCCTAAGGTAATCAACAGGTTGAAGCATCAAACAAAATAATTCTTACAATCTTACACAGTATAGGGAATAAATTAGGTAAATATTAGCATCTTCAACTTAATCCAACATTGTGGCTTATTGAACTAGCATATAAATACCTACAAGAGAAACCCCCTTTTCCTTGGTGTATGATTCAAAGGTAGTATTACTTATTGAGGTGGAAGTGCCATCATTCAGAGTTTCTCTACAAGGACTGATAACTGATGAAGACTATAGGGTTTCCAAAATCCAAGAATTAGAGATGCCCGATGAGAGGAGGAAAGAATAATTTTACCATATGAGGTTCTACCAAAAGATAATTTCTCAAGGCTATAAAAAGAAGGTGAGACATAGATAATTTCAGGTTAGAGATCTAGTACTTTGAGAGAATCCTAAAAATCAACAAAATCATGAGCAGAAGGGAAAGTTTGAACCCAACTAGTTGGGTCCCTACGTGACTACTACAACATTCGAGTCTTGATCTCATCAACTATCAAATCTAGAAGGTGATATTCTCCTTGACCCCATCAACACCATCCACTTGAAAAAATTCTATAGCTAGACAGTCTCAGAATCAACAATACCTATACAGAGAAAATATTCCTAAAAAAATTCCAAAAAAAGTAAAAAGAATAAAAATCCAAAAATAGTAGAAAAAGTCCTAATTTTTTTTTATCTTGGTGAAAACCTAGCAATAGGTGCCTTAATAACAACAAAAAAATTAAAACAAACAAAAATAAAAAAAATAAAAAAAGTGTCTTGGTGAAAATTTGGTAAACAGGTGCCTTGGTAGAAAAAATAGAAATAAATGCCAAATGATGAAAAAATGGTGAACAAGCTTGTAATCGAAGCTCCATATCTTAATATGTGGCTTGATTATCATGTCTTCATAGGCTAGCCCCATCATTATCATAGCCTTTCACATCCCAATTGTCCCACACAACACCATCATGGATTGGATTTAGTCCATGTCTCAGTTCCAGGTACTCTCATCTCGTTGAGGGAAACCCCACCATCGCAGTTGGTCAACCATGTCCCTCTTGTCAAAGTTAGTTGTCTAAATATTTTTCCACTGCCACATCGGTGTTTCTCAACACCCAAGTAAATAGTGTTTCTCAAATCTACCTATATTTGGACACATATGTGTTTCTAAACACACATCAGATAAAAATTAAACCTTAAAAACTTGAACAATAACATTCAAACACACAATGGTGTTTCTTAACACCGCACACTCATAAGCACAAATAGTGTTTCTTAACACCACTAAACAAACAAAACATTTGAAACAAAACTCAAATATGCTAAAAATATTTATTTGAATGTTGTTTGTTGTCATTTATTTTTAATTAATATGTTTTTCATGTTAATCAAGGATGACTGGGGGCATGACAAATTTTCTTTGGTTTCTTCTTGTTGGTGTGGTCCCAATTATCTAAAAAATACCAAATAAACTAGGTGTCTGTGGTAAGAGCCTCTATTTTATGTGGTATGCTACACATACCTTGACTCATTTTATATGAGTTTTAAAGTGAGGCTGGAATTATCTCCTTGTTTGTTATTAACTTGTTTATTCATGCAAGAGCGTACTCATGGTTATCTTAGCTCTGAATGCCATGATATAGGTACAACCTTGTAGTATTAATTGGAAACAATGCTTAGGTCATATCAGCTCTTGTACCTCAATGCTTGCATTCATTGTCCATATTTCATCTAATGAAAGTCATATTCATACTCTCATGGTTACAGTGGCACTAGTGAGGGTTGTATTGACTTTGATGTCCTAGAACTCTTGATGCTGATAAAACAACAAGCAAAATAGACTATTTACTTGTGTCATAGATTTCATTTCATCCTGGACTTTCATCCTTGGTCTTAGCTTTGCATAGGTTATTTAAGATGGGTAATCTTCCATATAAAAACCAATATAGTATCAATTATCACCTCTGTAGTCAACTAAAAAATCATCATCAAACATATATCAATTGAGCTAGAGAACATCACCTACAAAGGGGGGGTTAGTAATATGCATCATCGCATTACATCACATGGGAATATAAAGTGTACCAAGTGCTAAATTTTTATTTCATATCAATAAATACTTCTGATATCATACAAGAGATAAAATAGTAATAATGACATCATCATCATCATATTGTGATGGAAAGAAAGATACAACCATGGCTATATATACAAAAATGTAAAATATGAGCATCCATGATATAGGGACAAATAAAGACCATCAAAAATAGATATTTATCACCTTATCATAACAATAGAGCCATGAGTAAGAAAAATAGTAGATACATCCACAAACATATCACAAAGATCTTATATATATCCATATAGAATAGGCGATACTTATAATCAACAAGAACAAGAGATAGAAAATATATGGAGCCATCCAATAATTATATCTCATATATCATAAATGAGTCAATGATGAATACAATGAGATCTCAAAAATGAAGGTATCAGTATGTCAAAATCAATGTCATATACAATGTGAATACATCAAAGGTGATTCAAAATTAGTAGAAAATGGAAGACAAAGGAAGGGACTCAAGACTCACTCCCACACTTGGCACCATCGCGAGGAGGGGGAGGTGGTGGCATGTCCACTCTGGAAGGTGGGGGGGAATAACACCCTCTGACTGGGAAGAAAAGGCAAAATAGGATAGAGCTTTGTTTTCCACGAACATGGCACCAATATATAGAGCATAATACTATGCTACCCTAGCTCTTTGATATGTAGTGATGTGTTGCACTTGGTTGCACTCCTGGGCTCTCTAATCCCTCTTAGATATTAGATCATCTATATGTTTATCTCTCTCAATGATCATATGATCATTGTCTTCTACTTGTTCTTGAGATAGGGTAAGCTATGTATACACCTAACGAACATGAGCTCTTAAATATATAACAATATCCTACACATGTGTGTCTCCTCCAAGTGTCTATGCTACCACTTCTAATGTTGAGCCTCTAGCTAAGGTTCCTCTATGGTAGGTACATCTCCTATTGCCAATGCATCTCTAGTATCCTCCTATCTCACAACACCTATGGGATGGCCCGGTCTATCTCTATAAAGAAGATGACCTTTGTTGACCCAGTGTTGGACTATTCTCTCTCCCTCCTCCTTGGAAGCCTCCATCTCTATCTCTACAATGCTGCCCAAAATCACTATGCCCAAAAATCCACCCTCTCCCCTCCTCCTTGGTTGTCCAACTAGGGGCTAGATCATGCTCATACCATTCTATCCTGTAACTACTTTACCAGGTTCTATTCCCTTTCCTCTCACTGGTACCTCCTCTCCCTCATCCAACTAGGAAACCCTCTCACCACGATGTGTAAATCTAGGAAACCCATGATCCGCAAACTCCTACCATTATGCATCTATAACCTTTGTGTCTATAGTCTTCAAGAGGTACTCCCACGGTATGGTCTACAACCCCGTGACTTCTTGTACTACAAGGGGGTAAGATAGCTATGGCTCCCATCCCTGTGTCTCCTCATCTACATATCGATCATATGTTGTGAAGTCCTAAGACACACCCTACTATCAATCAACTATTTCCAAATATGTGTAATTGAAAAATGTTATATGATGAGTGAATACCCGCCAATCAAGGGTCTACTACAAAACATGTATGATAGCCAACACCGAGCATCTGACCACTGCTCAATCCCAACATATGGATTCCAGACAACTACAAACATATCATCAAGTTTTCACCTCCAATAACCTATCTTTCCCAAATTGGGTTGGTGCACATGACCTATATATCTAAAAATGTAATGCAGACCTGCACCATAGGAAACCTCAGTAACTAGATGAGCTATGGGAAGATGCTCCCAAGCCCAAACCTATAAAATTAGAACTCCCAATGCTATACTCCATCCCCAACAATACACTACCTTATGGAGCTCCTTGTACATATGAAACAATAAGAAGGCCCTCCATGAAAATATCCTTAGTTTGGTGGTCATGTCTTACAAAATATGAATCCATCTACACAAAAATCCTTGCTTACTATGATATGGAACTAGAACACAGTCAATCAACCCTACTAGCACACATGCCAAGGGATACTCCTTCCTATACTATGATAACATATAATCACACATGACATGATGGTCCAAAATGGTATCATCTAAAATTATCCATCATAGATCTAGAATACCCTATGTAGGGTCCTAATCATATTAGATTAGATCTCCAGAGAAGGGGATTCAAAAAATATGGTATACATCCTATGGCATCACAATGATCTCTCTAGTTAGGAGGTGAAAGGTGTTATGCCTAGAGTGAAACCTCTCAGCAAGTGTGGTGAGTAGCCTATGATTAATATAAATATTTAGTAAAGTGATGAGCTTACATATCCCACACTACTCAATGATGGCTCTGTCCTGATTTGATAAATGACTCACTAATATCAAGGCCTAAGGATAGACACATATGAACTATGGGTCTTCCAATCAATCCTACATCACAAAAGTAATACAAGCATCAATACTCAATCAAAATATCACAAAATATTCTAAAATCAGATAAGTAAAGCATCTACATGGGTACATGATCAAGAAAATAAACCAAAAGGACAAGAGGACAAGCTACATGATCATGAAATTTTAAAAAAGGTTAAAGAAACTAACACTATTTTTTATACAATGAAACACAGTTGTCCATATTATCATACCATAAAACTCAACAAAGGGCATGATATGATTTCTGATACGACAAATTTTCACAATGCGTATGATAGAAGGGTCAAGTTTGAAGGGTTTGTATGACTAAAGAGGCCTTCTCATGTGATAAAAGTTTTCAAAGGGAACGATAATATGATTTTCACCATATTATCATACAAGAATTCCTATAGAATAGAACAATATGAGACTTCTATCGTACGATATTTTAACACTCCCTACTCAAAACATGAAGAAAATCCAAAAAAAAATCATCAAAAACACAAAACAAGAACAAGGATAGAAGACTTACTAGTTGACTATAGTTTCAAGGATGGCTGTACCACCTTTGAAGCTCGAATTGATTCTTATGCACTAGAACTAGTATTTTCTCTCTAAAATATCCAAAGTCAGAAAAGTCAAATGTTCAAATGAATTGAAAAGGACCCCTTGGACCCCTTTTATACCCATTTGTCCTAATTTTCAACTTGCTCAGATACACATGAAATTAACCCCCTTACCTAATTTGGACGTCTTGAATCCATTTTTGGGATCAAAATCTGAGATCAAATCCCCACTCAAAAAGCTCAGTCAAGATTCAAGTCAAATGTAGTTGACCATAGGGGAAATCAAGCTCAACCAATGCAAATTGATCATGAATCTACACCAAATCAAGCTGACAATGTCAATCCAACATGGTCAAACCATGGTCAAAGTGAGTCAAAATATAGTCAAACATTGGTTAAATTTGTTCAAAATGACCTAAATCAAGCCCAAAAATTATTTAGAATAATCTAAAATCTCATCAAAATCAAAATGAATCAATGCAACATCATTTCTAATCAAAATCTAATGCTTTTACTAATCAAATCAATTGAAACCATTATGGTACCTTGGCCATATTTTGATTTCTCTCCTGAGTGGGAAACATCATTATATCATCAAACTGATAATCAAATTACAACAATCAAATCAACAAAGACTTCATCACTAGGGGCATATCAACTTCATCAAAATACACATCAAATTGAGGTTCTTCAATCTTTCTGCATGGTTGATTTCATCACCTCACATCAAACTACTTGGGGCAGGCATCTAATCAGGTTTCAACACAACGAAATCTCTAGGGGCATATTAGATTCATTGCACCACATCAATCTTATAGTGTTTCCCCTAATCAATTATTTGGCTTCATTGGGATTCATATCAAGTTAATTGCTCCAATCAGTCTCTTAATGGTAATCAGTTTCATCACACTTCATCAAGCTAGTGATTTGTTCAAACCTCATAGTTTAAGAGTCTTTCTGACACTAATCAATTTCATTGCCTCACATCAAATTATTTAATTTTCATCATCATCAAACAAGTGTTCATTTTCATCTCTTCACATCAAGCTGAGCATCTGGGTCTTCCTTTATTGATCTATGTTCAATCAAAATAAGAGTCGGTGCTCAATTAGTCTTCACTCAATCGAGTCCAGAGCTGATATCTTTGATCTTCAACCAATTTTTGTTTGATCAATTTCATAATTGTTTCCTAACTAGGGATAGTTTCATCACTTCAGATCAAGCTATTTCCTAATCTGGTATCATCTATTCTTTGAATCAACGCATTGTACACACATCAATTCAAAGAGGGGAAAATGTAATCACCTAAAAATGGTTTATCAAACCCAGAGACCTTAATTTCAATTAATTGGCCTAAAAATCCCAAATAAAATGCATTAATTAACTAGACCTAAGTATCTAAGTATTTAATCAAACTTTCTTGCATAATTAAATAAATTCCCTAATCAGGTCATCAATTTCTTCAATAAAAGGCATAAAGGTAATTTAATTGCTACAACTATATGTTTAATTAAAAGTCCTAAACACTTTTAATTAAAACAACCCATTCACACATCCTCACACATGTGTGAGAACATAAAATCCAAATAAAGCAATAAAAAAGTAAAGAAATTACCTATTATGTCTCATCTTTAAACAAACAAGCACAAAGTTGACCAATTGTGTGCCTTTCACATGGATCGACTCACATGGATTGAGAGAGGAATAATCTTGGCCTCTCCTCACCATTGAATCTTGACCATTCATTCCGGTGAAAATCTATAAATGGAAGCTCTTCCTAGCTCAAATCATCTAGGTTTTCATTGCAAAGAAATTTTGTCATTTTAGTTGCTTAATTTAGACCATCTTCTAATATAATTCTAGTTTTAGTATGCATTTTTTTTAGCTATATTAATATTAGTTTTCTTTCAATCATGATATTCTTAGATCAATCTTGCATTGTTAATCTCATTTTTAGTTTAGAATCTCATTTGTAGCCTAGCTTCTTGCATGATTTTCATTAAAAGATCTTGGAGCAAAGAATGCAATCGTTGCATCATGTTCACTTGAATCTTCCATTTTAGGGTATTCAAGTCACTTATCTACATGTTTAATCTAATGAGCACATTTCATAGATTATACTCACCATAATTAGGAAGCAATAAGTCACTTTTAGTGGGATTTGTGTTCATTTTTCCTAATTTGGAATATTTTTTGGTACTAATCCACTATTGATATGATTTATTCAAGTGTTGGTGTTTGTTGATTAATACCACAAATTACACACACAAACCTAATTTAATGTACATGATAGGGCTCATTTGGTTTAGTGATAAATTTGGGTTTAGGGTAGATTCAAATTGTTTTGGTGTTATGATTAGGGTTTCATTTTGATTAGCATTTAACTGTGGTTAGGGTTAGGATTCAATTTTTTATCATGTAAGTTTGAATATTTAATTAGGCTTAGGGTTACAAAAAAAATTATATTTTTTTGTAAGGTTATGATACAATTTAGTTTATTGTAAGAGTTCATTTTGGTTTAGGGTTTATATTTAGGTTTAATTTGAGAAAACATCAAATGAGAATTTAGTTTGATTTATAATTAGAATATAATTTAGTTTTGGGTTAGGACTCAATGAGTTAGTGTTCAATTTGGTTTAGCGTCAATCTTAATATTTTATATAGACATATTTTTACAAGATTAGATATAGAAGTATATTTTTATACATTTAGTGTTAAGATTAGGATTATATCCATAATATAAAGAGAAAGGGGAACCATTGTATTTCCTTTCCATATTTAAATAAGTGTTTGCAACTAATGTTAACAACACATGTTTAAAAATAATGGTAAAAACACATATTTTCTATATCCAACATTCCCTCACTAGTTTAAGGCAAAGGCACTGTTGGTACTCTCACATTCTTGAGATTATCACCGTTGAAATTTTTGAGGAGCCCTTTGAATATTTGAGTAAGTGCCATAGTTTGGCCTTCATGCATTCAGATACCTTGTGATTTTCATGCTTTATCATCTGAGGAGGAATGTTCTTCACCTTTCTTTTAGCCCTTATGATCATTTCTGACCCCCTATTCTTTTGTTAGGGTTTAGGGTTTAGGGTATATTAAAATCTTTTCAATGAACCTTATGTTCTTATTTTTGGTTATATTTTTGGCTCATAGGGCCAAGGGGGTCATCGTCATTAAAAAGAGACATGTTTTTTAAAACCTAGTGCCATAAATAATTAAGTGTGGGTCCTTTTTAATCTTTCACGCCTCAAGTTGTATTTTCCTAAGGTCTCACACTGTAGCCTTTCCTTTTATTTCACTGAGTTATGGGTTAACTATTCATATTTGGTAGGACCCTTTACTTTTTCAAGAAGTGGGATACATGTTATTTTCTCATTCACCCCATGATCTCATGATGATGCCATATGATAGACCCAACTGATCATGGGATGAAAAGGATTTTTCATCTATCAATTTTTCATTGATCAGTGGTTTATGTTGATATCTTATGTTATGTTTGGCATTCCTCTTGGTTAAAGATTAGATTACCACTACATCCATATTTAAACACATGATTATTTTCAATGGCAATCTTTTAATCTATCCAAAAATATGCTTGAAGGATACTCCACCTCATTGGTGTTCAGAGAATAAAGTGTTGCAAAGATCAAAGATCCTCATGATCTCATGATCAAACTTGCTTGAAGATTATTCAATGCGGGATCACGAGATGGTGTCGTGTGTCTTAGTTTTGTTTGTGATTGAGAGCATGGGACCAAGATGCATGGAATTTGGTGACATGTGGAGGTGGTTGATTGGTCAAATTTAATAGCAGAGTTTTTAAATATTGAATTTGTTGATTATGTTGAGGTTAAGATATTTGCACTAATGTGCTAATATTTTAGCACATGGATAAAATAAATGAAGATGTTTTGATTCAATCAAAAAGGTGATCAAATTTTATTTTATAAGGATGAGTTTGTGTTGTGATTGATGGTTAAAGAAAGGAAGGGATCGACAGTTTTCATGATCCCGTGATCTAATTTAATCAATTTTTATCTAGCGCAGGATCACGAGATCTTACCACTTGTTCGTAGTTGGCCAATGTTGTTAAAGAGGGTGCTGGATGACAAGGTGGTGACTTGGGTGTTTCTATTTTTAAATTTATCGGTCCATGTTCCATGTCAAAAGTTGGCATTAAAATAGACCATTAATTTTTATTTGATTTTCTAGTAGGGAAAGGATCGATGGTCTGTTGCATGCAATGTGAGGGTTAGTGGACAGTGATTGAAAGCTAAAATGGAGGTAGGCCATCATACTATAACAAGAGTTTCATTGGATAGTAAGGAGGAGTTTTAGAAGTAGGGACAGAGATGTGATGGGTTTTTGATTTATGGGTATTTGATGTGGCATGCACAAGAATCAAGGAGTCACTTATGGCCAACAAATTCTAAAGATTATTAGGTTTACAGTGGGCTAACAACAATATTTTATATTGTAAACATAGAGAAATGTATAAAATTATAAGAAAACAATGCTTTTAGTGTTCAACGAGTACAATCATGAGATTTTTCTAGTGTGTATGAATTTAGATGTTATAATTTATTCTTCCTAGTAGACTTCATTATTTAGATATTAATAGAAATGGATGTTCTAAAGAAGGAAGGCGACTTCTAGAACATGGCCAAATTTGTAAAGATACAATTGCAAGAAGTTTATTGGGATAGAAGGAAGGAGCTATGTGCATCATAGAGAGAGGGGTATTTAAATGGAGAGTGATAGACAAAGTGATATTTAAAGAAAAATGGTGCTGCAAAATCAACATCCACAAGGCTAACACTCTCATACTTACTGATGATGGAATTGCAAAGAGGTACAAGATGAAGAAGAGGTCAATGACACCTTGGGATTATGTAGTAACCTCCAAAAAATGGAGGGAGGTTTCTCATAATATTTCATCCTTGCACTCTCTACAACAATCCCAGTCAATGATAGGTTTGCAGAGATTTATAAAAATCTTTGACACAAGTCAAATCTACAAATTTCATGGCCCATCTGGGGCATGATATTGGCACGTCTCATGAATTCTCAATTTCATCAGTTAGTGGTTTGTTCACCTTTGAAGGTTAAGAGATATCATAATATGCTAGTGTAATGATTTTATGTATCAAATCTTGTTAGGTCACTTTTAGGCTTTGACCTAAAGCTTGTTACATTCTAATTAGTTTTAGAATCCCAAGGTCATTAGTGATAAGAGGGAGAAGATATTTTGGCCAATCAGATTGAAGAGGGATAGGTGAAAAAATCATATTAGATATGGTCTACTTATTCTTTCTATATATTCTTTTCTTCTCTCTTTTCTAAGGGTTCCACTCCTTTTTTTGGGTAGATCATTCTCTTGGCTCCAAACATATCTGGTTCCAGTAGCAAGTTTTTTGGTTTTGGGTAGTGTTGTAGATCTTCCACAAATAAATTTTATGAATATGGGTTGAATCCTTTTGTTAATTTTTGGTATCACTAGTTATTTTAATATTATATGACAAAGATAGCATGAGTTTTGTCAATAAAATATAATGTTGGTTCAATTCTCTCCATTGTGCAAACTAGTTAAGTTTTAAGAGAAATAAAGAAAAGTGTTAATCTCTCTTAGTGTCTTGTTGTGAGATATGTGGCTTTTCTTTCATGCTTTGGTCTAATGGATCAATTAAATGCCTGTTAGAAGTTTCATAATTACTAGTTATGTGCAAGGATTTGTTAAGTAGGTTGATTTGGGATTACAATTAAAGAAGGTTGTAATACAACTTTTCTTAGATAATTTTCTATTGATAAATTTTGTTGTATAATGTTATGTTTTTCATGACTCCATGGTCCAACAGGATGAGGCACTAATATCAACTAGTTGTGGGGTTTTACATATTTATTGTCTTCACATATTCCTTATGTCTTCTTGCTACAAATTTTATTAAATCACAAATTATAGTTTACTTTTATGCAAAGTTTGTTGTCCTACCCTATCTTATGCTCCATACAGGTTGACGTTAAAAGGGCAATTTTTCATCATCTAGTATCTCCCTGTCATGTTTGATACCTCATATAAGATATATCTTTTTATGCAATGCCATTTTGTGAGTTTTTAAAGTATGTATTAAATATCATTGAGTATCACCAACCTTGGTTTTGTAGAGCCTAAAGTGAAGAAGGATTTTTTAATCCTTGTTAGTTGGTCCAATCCTCTTAGGAATTTTCTACTTGGAGTTGGATTCTCCTTAAAAAAATTTGAAAAGTACTGGTAGCTATTTTTTAGTGTAAACCCTTTTGGGAACTAATAGGCACATCCCATCACAAGATTCTAGGGAGAGAATATATAAGATGAGGGTAATGCACCCTACATTCCCTCAAGCTCATAGCTAGTTTAAGGCTACAAGCTGAAGAGTTGTGGGATATTGTTGTCACAAAATTTTGTGCCCATGCTTGGGGTATGCCCAAGAAACCTTGAGAAACATTTAGATAGCCTCCCAATTGTTGGACTTGTGCATGTGAGGTTGAATCTTTGGAGAAGAGTGACTACCTTCTAATAAGGGTTTACCTAATTAACTAGAACTTTGAGGGAAAAGGGAAGAAGGAATGTAGAAAGGGAAAAGGGGTGTGAGATGGAATACAAGCTTTCCAGCATCAAAATAGATTTTTTCTCAATTATCAATGCCATACCAGCAACTCCCAAGGATGTGTCTGATGAGAAACATGCGGAAATTATGAAGGTCATTTTTTCACAAGAAACATTTGAGGGGCCACTTTCAAGCCAATACGGTACCAAAATTGTAGAGCACCACAATGTGGTCAAGGATGATTACTTAGACCCAACACCATCAAGAGGATGTCCCATAAGGCATATAGCTCCACAATATTTTTTCAAGTTGCTCCTGATCATGCTTATTTCAAAGCATGAGGGTGAACATCACAAGGATGAGGAAGTTTTTCTTGCTCAAAAAGACAATGTCCTAGTGATGGATAGCTTCTTTGTTCTTAGAATTGGGAGGGCATTCAAGAAAGGTATTGTATTCTTGTCATGCTTGTTGTCCGAGATGGTTTCCCAAGTGCATGAAAGGAACAAAAAACTTGTTAGAAAGGGCATGTACTTCAACAAGCTAGTTAATGGCTTTTTTTGACATTTTTGCTTGTTTTACATCAGGAGAGTATAAACTAGATGAAACATTAAGAATTAATTAAAGAGATGAGATTTACTCCAAAAATAAGATGGATGTAAAATTCAACATCTTACATCATCATAGAACTAAATTTTTATATCTTGAAAAATACAAGATGTACTTCACCCTAGTACTTTATATTTACAACCAAACCCTATCGGGTTGCACATAACTCTTTTACCTAAAGAGGGAGGTTGTGGTATCCAATTTTCACTTTGAGATAATATCAAATAAGCATAAATATTCTATCTTACCCACTAGGAACTAAGTTTGGATATAATGAAAATAATATATTGTAGTTCAATCTAGAACTTCATATTTATAATAAAATCATGTTGAGGTGAATATATCTCTTTTAATTGAAGATGAATGTTGTGATATCCAACATTGAATTTGAGGTATCTTAGTGATTTGGGGTTTTCTCTTCTTTGTTACCTTCAAACAATGTTAAAAAATATTAGAAAATTATGAATATATCTTATTTTAGAAAAAAAAAATCACACACACACACAGAGGTCCACATCTCTCTCTCTCTCTCTCTAAAACCTAAAACCTAAGCCCAAAACCCTATAACCATAATACCTAGAATATAATTCCTTTCTCTATATTCCCAAACTCTTTGCCCATCTCTCCCTCTCTCCCTCATCTCCCTACCTTTCCCTCTCTATCTCCCTCTCTTTCTCTAACCCTAATCCTTAAACTTTAAATTATTTCTCCATCATTCCCTATCTCCTTTCCCCCCCCCCTCTCTCTCTCTCTCTCTCTCTCTCTCTCCCCAACCTCTCTCTTCCCCACCTCTCTCCCCCATAATTTTTCCACACACACCCTCTCTCTTTCCTGCAAGATTCCTTTCTCCTCTATTTCCCCCTTTCTCACTCTCTCCCCCATATCCTTATCACTTTATTCTATCTCTCTCGACCAATTGCACCATCAATATTGGAATATATAATTAAGAGAGAATAATAAATAATGGGAGAGAGACATATGGGGCTAAGGAGGGTTCTTGAGAGAGAGAGAGAGAGAGAGAGAGAGAGAGGTTATATTTTAGTGCTTGGGTGAGGGTTATGATTTGGGTTTAAAGGTTTAGTGTTAGAATTATACTTAATGTTAGGCTAAGGATTAGGGATAAGATTAGTATCATGGTTAGGGTAATGAATGAGGTTAGAATGATTATTATGGTTAGGTTAAGGGCCTAAATTAAGGTTAGGAAATCTAATATTAGAGGATTATTTATTTTTCCTAAACCTTGCACCATTAATTTTTTACCCTAAACCATATGAAGAGAGGGTGAGGAAGATATAGAGAAGTGATGGGATAGAGAAGAGGAGGAGATGGGTAAGAGCTTGGGGGATGGATTTATAGAGGGATGGAGAGAAATATGTTGGGATATATTTCTTATATGTGTTGATATTTATGTTTTTTCATTGATGTCAACATATTACATCAGTTTGGACAATGTTCTTGAGTTACAAAGTAGAGTGTTGTGATCAGTTAGAGAGTTGTATTTGAGTATCATAAGTTGTGATATTTTAGAGATGTTGAGGAATCTATGTACTTGATATTGGTTGAGTTATAGAGGATCATTTTATATTCATAGTGAGTTATAGTTGATTTATTAGAGATATTTTTCTTAATCCTAACCGGTTACTAAGAGGGGGGTGACTCAGTAAATTCAATTTCTTTTAATCTTTTTATGTTTCTTGTCCTATTTATATTGAAAAATATAATGAATGCTTAAATACTCAAAAAAAGAAATCAAATGCACAATCCAACACAAGATATATACGTGAAAACCCTCAGTTAGAAGGAGAAAACCATGGTGGGACATAACCCACAAACTTCACTACTACAGTAATAAAGATGCTCGGTTGAAGGCTTACAAAGCATTGGCTAGAATGCTACCTGGTAAAGGGATTTGATAGAGATTAGTTAAGATCTTGACCTTGTAAGGATTCACCTTGTAAGAGGACTTTAAAACATCAATAAAGATGTCACCTAGTGAAGGGATTTATACAACAAAACCTGTTAGGGTTCACCCTAATAAAGGGATTTATATGTGCTTCACACAATAAAAGAAATGATCTTCGTTGGCACTTGATTTGTCGATCAGATCATACATGTTATTTCCTTTCTCTATTTGGTTGTTTCATCTCTCTCCCTTTCACTCTTGGTGACTATAACCCTTCTAAGAAGAATCTTTTCTTTTGCTATGATTTCTCTTTGTGCTCTTGATTTTCAACAATGACTTTCTAATACATGAAGACATGTATATATAACTATCTTCACTTTACCACACCAAATGGTTATTCCAAGCTGTAACTAATCCAAAAAAATTTTGTTTTGGAAAGTGATAAAAAAATATCACATGAAGAACTCTTGATAAAAAATCTCGCAAATTGATCTTCTGCTCACCTCAAAACACTCGCAGAAAAAACTCCAGTTCTTCTAAAAACGCTCTGCAAAAACCAGATCAAATTATAAAGCACTGACTGGTAAATCTTAATTTTGAAAGAAAATTGGTGTGCTACCGATTGAGTCATCTGCTTCTTGTGGTGTTCTACTAGACTGATTGGACAAGACCAGACTAGTATAAATGTGACCGGTGTAGGTACACTATTTACCTAGTAAGTCTATTGGTTCACCACTGTTGTTATAACTTGAGGACCGGTATGTTTGATGTTTACCAATGATGACAACTAAGCTTTATTCCAACAATATTCCCCTTTGGCATGGTGGAAAAACATATCATAACACATATACTTCCTATTGAGTGTACTTTCCCTATTGAGTATCATCCTATCAACTGATACTTCCCCTGTCAATTGGTGTATATACTGCCATTTCTTCCCTTTAATCTGACTCTACTATATCTATATTTGTTGTACATTCTCTTCTCTTCCATCCATATAGACCAGTCTCTTCCAATATCTTCCCCTTGATCTTCCAATAGTAATCTTCCCCTTTTTTCCTCCAAGGGATAAAGGGTGTGAAAAACTTATAACTGAACCTTGTTGAAGATATCCTTGTAGATCTTCCTAGCCCAAACTAGGAAAGGTTTCCATGTAGCTATGACTTAATCTAGGTTATACTTCATTTATTGGAGACAGAGACAATTAGGTTCACCATGTCCTCAATTTTCTTCTAGTATGGCTCATTGAGAAGTATATTAGCATCAGTTGTTGCTTTTTGCATGAGATCAAAATTTGGAGCTACGTATAACTGAAATCCAATGAGATATTGGGTTCTCTTTGTATTCTC
Source organism: Chamaecyparis obtusa (assembly GCA_027943335.1). Lineage (NCBI taxonomy): Eukaryota > Viridiplantae > Streptophyta > Pinopsida > Cupressales > Cupressaceae > Chamaecyparis > Chamaecyparis obtusa. The sequence goes on from BSBK01009754.1 coordinate 330,605, forward strand.
CTCAGACACCTTTCTCAATGTGAGAGCTAAACTGGTTAGCTCATGAATATACTTTGTTGCTGAATAGGTCATAGGATTGAATCCTGATGTTGTCTCTTTCATCTCTTGCATTGTCCTAGCGGTTCTTTTTGTAATATCCTTTACAAAATCTTCAAAGTTTGAAGTTTTTGTTATAATCTTCCTAGTGTCTTGAACCTGTTTCTTTAGTTCCTCAGTGTTGGTAGCCACAGTGGCTTTGAGTGCTTCAATCTGTTCATGAAGGATATTTATTCTCTTTTATTCATAATGATTGATTGATACAGTTTCTAGATCTGTTATTTCTTCTCCAATTGCTTGTGCCAACATTTCTAAATGATCAATTATGGATTCTTATTCATCAATATCTGCATCAGGAGAAAAATTATATAGAATATTTTTAATTTTGGTAAGAACCATGTCTTGTTTCCTCTTTGTGATCTACTTCAACTTAATCAATGTGTCCCATGTTGGTAGAGTGTCTATTTTTCCTTTCTTGGATTTAGGATTGACTGCAAAAGATAGCTTCCTTTTCGATGAAGATGAGCTTGGTACATCTACCGGTTGTCTCTATTTGGTGACCTTTCCTAGCTCTTCTTTTGGTAGCTTCTCTTCTTCCACCATTACTTCTTGTTGTGGCTCTTCTTATTGTTCCTTTTCTTCTTCTTATTCTTCTTCTTTTTGTTCTTCTTCTTGATGCTTTTCTTCTTCTTTCTTTTCTTCTTCCTCTTCGACAACTTGTTGGTCAACTTTTTTCATTTCTACATTATCATTATCTTTTTATTCAGCCATCATGGTTGATGATTCCCATATTTCTTGTCCTATTGGTCTGATTGGTGTAGCATGTACACTTTTTGGGGTCTTCTCATCAGTTTTGTCCTAATCACTGATTGTATCTTATTCACTGGTTGTGTCCTAATCTCTAGTTTTGTCCTTCTCACCACCTTGATCACCAATTGTATGTTGACCAATGATTACATCTTGTTCACCAGTTGTGAAATGTTTAGGTGGGACTATTTCCTTTGCATGTTCACCTTGAGATGTATCCCAAGGACCTATTGACTGAGGTGTCTTAGTAGATACCTATTCCAATTCAAGTTTCTTTGGCCTATTTACTAGAGTGTTGAAGTCATGATTTTTCCATTATTGTATTGTTTCTTCATACAGTTATTGCTCTTTGTCATTTATAATTTTGGACACTCTGTCTCTAGTATCTAGGTTTAGAATTTCTGCTTCCATGATAATCTTGATTGCTTCTTCATCAAGACCTAGTTCTACTTGTTCTAGAACTACCCTTAAGATTTTAGCTTACTTTTCTACTCCTCTCCATTTTGTTAGTAGCCTTTTGTTGAGTTCAGATGGGAAGATGGACCTGTAGTTCTTTGGTCCCTGGTTGAAATCAAGAAAAATCTCTAATAGGGATAGTTCTATCTTATCTTTATCATTAGTGCCTAAGGCACTAAACCATTTAGCAACATTGCTAACTTTTCCAAAATCTAGTATTTCATCAACTATGTCATCAACACTAAGGGTTTTAGATTTACCTTTTTCTGGAGATGATAGGATAGTTGGAGTAATATCACCACCAGTATCTTCAGTGATGTCTACAATGACCGGTTTTGTTGTTGGCTTCGGTTGGACCGGCGTATCAACACCCTGCATTCTATTGCCTCTGCTGGTGTCCTTTTCTAGTTTCACTAAGGTATTATGGCATTCAACTTTATCCTGGTGTTGCTACTCCAAAATGGTTGTCCACATTGCAAGTCCTTCTTCATCAAGTGCGTCAACTTCTCCAATTAGAACTTGACCAATCCTTTTTCTGATTTTAAAATTTTGTTTATGTCTCTGCTTGATTGCTTGCCTCCATAGTAATTTTTAGTGGCTAATATTCACCAGTTGGCTAATTTTGGAAATTTGAGAATCAAAATTTGGCTAATAATTCAAGATTTAAGGCAACCTAAATCACCACATTTTACAAAATTTTGATTTAGAAATATTTAAATCGCAAAATAATTTATTTTATAAAAAACTTGAACTCAAAAATTTGCCACAATATTCGATAAATGAATATATTTAATTCGCCATAATTTTATAAGTAATTGTAGAAATTTAAATTAATTCTCCAATAATATATCATGATTATTAGTTGCTATAGGGATCTATCACCAACTTTTAGTTTCCATTACTAACTTAAAGTATAATCTAGTGACCCTCATTATATTTTATGAGGTAAAAATGTTACTATTTGGTTTGTAATACTTATGGGAGCTAAAATTTCTTTCAGATTGTTTATCTCAATATAAATCAATAGTCTTGAAGAGATTTTGGGCCCCATTAGTATTTAAAAATATCAAGACATTTGTCTCACACAATACAATGAGGATATTAGATTATATTTTAAATAAATGGTAGCAAGTAATTATTACAGAGTCTATTCCTTAAACCCATCAAATATTTCTACATTAAGCCCAATAATTTTCTATAAGAATTTTATTTTTTTAAATAGAAGTATTCACCATGGTGATTAATTAATTTATTTTTATTATTTGAGATTTCCCAATATTTTCTACAAAAAAATGTTATTAAAAAATAATCACCAATAAGAATACTTTTTTTTTCAAAAAAATTGAGAGATTCACCAATAGAAAATTTTTTTTCAAGTAAATGAAATATTCACCAAGATTTTATATCTTTTTAAGAGGGGGGTTTCTTAAATATTACTCTAGTTACCTCTTGTAGGCTCAAGTGGCTTTTCACTTCTAGAAGTGCCTTTATTCTAAGCTCTTTCTCCTTTTCTATTGAGGATTTTCATCTTCCTTCAATAAGATCTTATAACTATGTAGGTATTGAGCCATGAATCTCAGTAGGCGTTCTCTTAAACTTATGTAAGTTTTATACTATAACATCTTCTATTTTCCTTTTGTCTTCATCACTTCCTAGAGTGTATCTTTGGTCAACAGTTCTCATTCTACCTATTGTCATTATGCCTTTAACTAATTCATCAATGGTTTTTTTTCCAGCCCTTTGTACCTCCTTCTGTACCGGTTTCCCATTCTTCTTTCTTCCTATATAGGTAGCGGTCTGCTCCATCTCAGTTTCTTCTGAGTCCCCTCATGATTTTTTGGATGTAACCGACTGTGCCTTCTTCTTTTCAACTCTAGGTTCTTGCACAGTTGCCTTACTCTTCTTCTATGTAGGAGACTATTTGGCAGTTACATTATTTGTTGCCTTTGAAGGTGTGCTCTTCTTTAAATTTTCACTTATTTCATCATGAGTGTCAAACTAGTTGGATGAGAGATCTAGGTGTTGGAAACTGCAATTGAAACAATTGTTGTATTGTCATTGATGTCAAACCTTAATTGGTAAGACTGTTGCTACTTAGGAAAGTACTATATCTATTTGAGTGTTGCTAAGGGGATAGGCAAGGTTGGTAACAATAGTACCTAAGGAAAGGTTGAGTTATCTTGATACTACAAAGTGTACTTGAGTATGTTGCACAATGATGAGACAATGTATTGTTTATCTTAGTAAGACTGAAGACTAAACTGGTAGGCTTAACCGAGCAAAGAATGAAAAAATCATGTTTAAGCCGAGTAATGTTAGTGTCGACCAAGTCAATACATGCTGAGCAAAATGATAGTGTCGACTGAACAACAGTTAATTACTGAGGAAGATAGTGTAAGCTGAGTAAACATTTTTAGTAATGACTGAGCTTTCTACATGAAGACCGAGTGGATGATCGCAGTATTGACCGAGCATCAACAATTTTATATTTGAAGAGAATTTAATTTTGGAGCCGACATTGTTGAATTCTTAGATTATGTAAAATGTGTTGACCTTATTTATTGATTGTTTGGAAGCATTAAATGCACTATAAAATGTTTTATTATAAATCTTTAAGAGATTTGAGATGATTCTAGAAAAGGAGCTGAAGAACATGAAGCGGGTAGATTCAATGAATCTGACCTAACTCTAAGATCTATGAATGAGATTGAGCAGCATAAGATGAGTTAACCTAACTGAGGAAAGTATAAGGGAACTTGAGCATTTGGATATGCATATGCATGGGTGAACAGAGAATGTTGGAAGAGAAAAGTTTTATTGACTGTTTAAGCAAAAAAGGTTGAAGGAGAATTGTGGTGGTTGCTTGAAGAAAAGTTCCGAGCAGATCAGAGATGGAGATGGAAAAGTTTCAAAGTCAGTAAACCAGCATTAGCGTATGGAATCGTATCTGATATTTGCAAAGTGAGTTGTATATTTTCAGACAAATATTGCTGCTACTTTCTAACCATTGTAACAATCAAAATCCTTTTAACAGAGGTTGACCTAACAGTCATATGTTAAATCCTTTGAACAAGGTTGCATTCTAATGGAGTGTATGTAAGTCCTATGACTAGGCTCACTTTTAACAGGGTGATTGAAATCCTTTAACCGGGTCACACCTGACAGTGTGTATTGTAACCTTTGACAGGGTTGGCTTTTTATCGAGCTCACTTCAGAAGAGTGAAAATAATAGTAGCATGTTACAAAGTGGTATTTCCCAAATTGGGTTTCCACTATAAAATCCTAGTGTTAATACTTGTGTGAATGTTTTGGCTTGAAGATTTCTATGTTTTACAAGTTAAGTTACTGCTGGGTAGTGAACTGCATTGTTGTATGTTTCTATTATAGGATTAGTGATGACTGAGTTAGTTTTGGTTATTGGATCTGATTTAAGGATAAGTTTTTGAGATTTTTTTATACATCAAGACCTGAGAACAACTGATTCACCCCCCCTCTTTGCTGTTCTAAATCATATTAATACTAGGTTACTCTTCTAAAGTGTGCCTCAACATATGCTTTGGAAGTCTTTGACAAACATCATCCTTGTACTCATCTACTATTGTAGATGGAATTATTTCCCTCTGATGCATTTTGAATTGAAAATCTTCAAAGTAATTAGTCATCACTTTATTAAACTGATTTCCCAAACTATTAACCTTTTTTCCTATCTAGACCATAATCGGTCTGTCTATTACCCAAGTAACTTTACCCACTCCTAGAAATAATTTTTGGTAGAATAAGAAAAGACATAACATCCTTGTCCCATCAATAATTTCTTCTTGACCATTCTAAGCTTATTCAAGTTCTCAAAGATTTGACTTCTCAACATAGCACATATGTCGTATTGAGCACTATCATGCATGATTCAGTGGGCTACATGAATAGCTCCACCTGGTATGTTGTTGAGACTGCTAGACTGATAAACCTTGCAACTGATTATTGTAGCAACAAACTAGACACCTTCATCTTCAATGTTAGTTATAGTCAACATACGACTGTCATACTTTCACTTAGTGAGTTGAGTGACTTCAATGTTGGCAATTGTTCTTAGGGTAAGGGCTTCCCCTGTGGTGTTGAACTTGGTTACTCTCCTTAGATATTACTTTGTAATTAGAGTAATAGTGCCTTTTTCCAACCATAGTCCTAGATCATGTACTTGACTAAGTACTAATCAAATCTAGTTAGGATGAAACATATTTGGGTATTTGACCCCATTGGTCAATCCAGATACTTCCAGTTGCATGTATTTTGCCTAGACATTTTCATCCTTGTAGAGCCCTAGAAAATTTCTTTGTATGTAGGTTTCTCCCAACTCCTCTTGTTTGTAGTAAATGAAGGTAGTTATGTCTTTGGTCAACAACACGTTATCTGGAACTAATGATAGGGCTCCAGCCATATCATTTGTCATGTCCTGCACTGGCATTGTTAGAATGATTTTAGAACAATAGAGAGGGGGGCGAATCATTTTTTCTCAGGTCCAAATGTACCAATTCCACTTTTTATCTCTTCAAAAATCTCAGATCTAATCATCTTTCAACTCTGTCTCTATAGCATATACCAATAACATAAAACTTGCAGTTCACTGTCCTAAAGTAAATAGCTTGTAGAATATAAAATGTTTAACATCATCCACATCAAAATCATTCACACAAGTATAACACTAGGATTTATAGTGGAAACCCAATTTGGGAAAGACTACTTGTAACATGTTACTGATTTTCACTCTTCTGAAGTGAGCTCTTTGAAATGCCAACCCGGTTAATGGTTTACAATACACACTGTTAAATGTGACATGGTTAAATGATTTAATCACCTGTTAAGAGTGGCCTTGTTAGAGGGCTTAAGAACATTCCATCAGAATGTCACCTTGATTAAAGGATTTATACAAAATGATTGTTAGGTCAACCTTGATTAAAGGATTTAGACTGATACAATGGTTAGAAAGTAATAGTAGGTTTTGATTTCAAAAATATACAACTCACTTTGCAAATATAGATCCACTTCACACATATGTTGATTTACTGACTGAGCTTCATTTTCATATCCATCTCTAATCTTCTTAGAATTCACTTCAAGCAATCACAACTTTGTTCAGCTCCTTCACAACTTCACCTTCAGCCTTCTTCTTAGACTTATTAGTCAATAACATAAACCTCTTCTCTCTCTTCTGTAACCTCATAATTAGGTTAATCTTATACCTCCTTGATCAGGTAGATTAATATTTTTCAGCTTAATCTCCTTCGTAGATCTTAGGTTTAGGTGAGATTCATCAAATCCTTCCATCATTATGTTCTCCTTCTAGATACATCTCCAAAATTCTCTTTGAAATCATAAGAAAATGACTTACCATGCATTAAATCTTTTATATCATTCATTAATAATGTCAACACATTTTACATATCCCAAGAATTCAATTTTTTCAATTGGGATTCTCAATTCTTTCTCAAAATGTAAATTACTGACACTCGGTCAATATTGTGTTCATCTCCTCAGTCATTACTGTGTATCTCGGTCATTGCTAACATTTTTCTTCTCAAAAATTATTTGTCACTTGACAATTACTGATGTTCGATCAACACTAGATTTGCTCGACATATACTGGCACTTGGTCGACACTAAAATCACTTGGCTTAAACTAGATTTTTTCACTTTTGCTCGGTTAAGCCTATGTTTCTAGTCTTTCTTCTTCACTTGGTGTTAAAGATAAACAACACATTATCTTGTCAATATGCCAACTAAACAAGTACCCATTGAAGTATTACATAACTGAACCTTTCCTTAGGTTCTCTTCTTATCTCCTCATCCTCTTCATCAATAGCTATGGTACTCACCTAGATAGCAACTATCTTTCTAGTTAAGGTTTGACATCAATGACAATATAATGATTGTTTCAATTGTAGTTTCCAACAATCTCCCTCTTTGGCATTGATGGAAACACCGCATGAATATCATATGATTCACCAAATAATCCAAAATCTTTGTGCAACAGATCTTGATTAATACCCTTAGCTTCATTCTGATTCTCATCCAACACATCCAAGTACCAACTCCCTTTTGGATAGATTTATCTTTACCTGTATCTGAATCTCTCTTAATTTCTCCTTCTTTGCTTAGGGTCATTTACTTTTTTGTATGTCTTCCTCAAAATCTCTCCTTTGGGTTTATTGAGTTTCTCTTCATGTTGTATTTTTCTTCCTAAATCTCTCCCTCTTTGAAAATAATGCCAAAGAAACTTGTGTCTCTTACATCTGTACCATGTAGATATCTTCATGTTAGTTTTGTATCTTGTATACTCCCTCTGTCATATTTTCTTATGACTGATCAACATCTTTTCTTTACTTCTCACAACTCTAGGCAATTCCTAAAGTGTGAGATTTTCTCTATCACTTTGTCAGATAGTCTAATTAGCACATTTGATGCAGTGCTCCTATATGATTCTAGGTAGTCTCACTTAGGGGAATGACCCCTAATTTACCTCTAAGGTATTCATGAGAATCTTTAGGTAATACTTTTGTAAATATATCTACTAATTGTTCCTTTGTATTCACATATTCCAATCTCACTTCTTTGTCTTGAACCAACTCTCTCAAGTAATGATACTTCATAGAAATATGCTTAGTCATAGTGTGCATAATAGGATTCTTTGATATGTTAATAGAACTCATGTTATCACATAAAATAACAACCAACTCGGTGATTTCCTCCATAGCTTTTAACAATGACTTTATCCACACTAAATTTGAACAATTCACTGCCGCTACTACATATTCAGCTTCTGTTGTAGATTGGGAAATGTTGTTCTATTTCTTACTTGTCCATGAGACTAATCTCTTTCCTAGAAAGAATGTGCCACCACTTGTACTCTTTCTGTCATCAATATTTCTAGCCCAATTCACATTAGTATAAACTTCTAGTTCAAACTTGTCATTCTTCTTGTAATACAATCCATAGTCCTCTATTCCTTTAAGCTATCTCAATATCCTTTTCACTACCATCATGTGACTCTCTTTAGGATTGGCATAAAATCTCGCAACAACCCCAACTGCTAGGGAAATATCTAGTCTACTATGGAAAACATATTGTAGCTTTCTAATCATGGATTTATACAATGTTTGATTCACTTCAGCTATATCATCAGTTTTAGATAAATTTTGTCCAGTAGTCATAGGTTACTGGTTTGGAATCTTCCTTACCAAAAAATTTTAGTATCTCCTTAACATATTTAGATTGAGTAATATAGATACATTTCTTCATCTGATTGACTTGCAAACCAACAAATAATTTGATCTCACCAAACATACATTTCAAATTTAGTTTGCATCTCACTTGAAAAGTTTTGACATAGGGCATCTTGTTCTCCAAATATGATATCATCAACAAATATTTTAGCTAAAAAAATCCCTTTACCTTTTTCAGTCATCATATATAGATTGTTGTTGTCATTTGTTCTAACAAATCCAATCTTTATCAGATAAGTGTGCAATCTTTCATACCATTTTCTGGGGGTTGATCAATGTATACTTCTTCTTCTAATATCCCATTCAGAAATGTAGACTTGAAATCCATTTGATATACTTTAAATCCTTTATAAGATGCATAAGTAAGTAGAGTCCTCACTCCTTACAATCTTGCAACAGGGGAAAAATTCTCCCCATAGTCAATTCCTTCTTCTTGTGCATACCCCTTACATACCAGTTTGGCTTTATTTCTAGTAACTTCTTCATATTTATTGAGCTTATTTCTGAATACCCATTTTGTTCCAATAACATTATTATCTTTGGGTCTCAACACTAGAGTCCAGGTTTTGTTCTTTTTTATCTGCTCTATTTCTTCATTCATGGCTTGTATCTAGTCTTCATTCTCTAAAGAATCTTTTACTGTTTTAGGCTCAAACTCACATAGTAAGCATGTATGATCTTTCAACTTACTTCTTGTCATGAATCTAGATTCTTTATCTCCAATGATTTGTTCAAGCTTATGATGTCTTCTCACATATTGTGCCAAAGTAGGTTCAGATTCCCTTTCTCCTTGGTCTTGATCTTCAAGTTCATCTTGTAAATTCTCTACCCCTTCTTCTGATTTCTCGGAAGCATCCTCCTGATGCTTGGAAATATCTTGTTGTGGCTCGACAGACTCATGCAGTTCCTTAGCATCTGGTTTAGGTGCACTTCTAGCTTCTCCTTCTTCCATGTATACAAAAGATCTATAATCTTTAGGCTCTTGCTTGCACTCAAATTCATTCTTATCTGCATATTCATCAACTCTAACATTTTCATTTTCCACAATTTTGTTAGTGTTAGAATTCAAACACTTGTAAGCTTTACTCTTAGTGGAATATCCAATGAATATGCCTTCATCACTTTTTGCATCAAATTTTCTATTTCTATTATCTTTCAGTATATAGAATTTACTCCCAAAGACTCTAAAATACTTCACAGTGGGTGCATAACCATGCCATAACTCAAAAGGTGTAGCATTTGTACCTTTCTTTATTTATACTCAGTTCAAGGTATAAACAATTGTACTTACAACTCTCTAGAATTTTTGTGCAACATTCTTCTCAATCATCAGTGTTCTAGCACAATCCATAATTGATTTGTTTCTCCTTTCTGCTGTACCATTCTATGAAGGTGTCCTAGGTCCAGACATATGTCTATTTGTTCCTCTATCATTGCAGAACAAATTGAACTCATTTGATATAAACTCTCCTCCTCTGTCAGATCTCAAACATTTCAAGTTTTTATCAATTTATTTTTCAACTTTTTCCAAATACCACTTAAACAACTGAAATGCATCAAATTTCTCTTTCAAAAAAATTATAGTCATCATTCTAGAATAGTCATCAACAAACATAATGAAATAATTATCACCATAATAACTTTGTACACCCATAGGTCCACAAAGGTCGGTATGAACCAATTCCAAAATATTATCAGAAGTATATGTCTTTCTCTTAAAACTAGACTTTTTCATTTTTCCCAATTGACATTGTTTATGATGCAAGAGCATCTTGGGTCCTTGGCAATCCTGTATCACCAAAAATAAGTTTGACTTTTCTGTGTTGCTTGGTTCCTTCTTTGACCAAGTTGGCTCAGTAGTTGCTCATTTTCTTCTTTAACTGAGTTGGTCGGTTATTTTCCTAACGCTCGGTTAACCTTGCTTACCAAGTTGTTTGTTTTGTTTTTCTATTGAGGCCGACTTGTGTATTTAATTGTGGTCATAGATTTAATGTTGGTATCAATCATTGGGAAGCGTGTGGACCTAGATCTGGTCGTTCCTTCCATTAATGATGGATCTAAAGGCTGACTTGTTTGGTAGCCTCTTGTATATAATGTAGTTGTTGGTTGTAGTTTTAGGGGGTAGTGAGACATCAGTTTAGATTAGTTTTAAGAGTTAGAAGTTTGAAGGTAGTTTTTGAATCCTCGCATGTTGGAGGACTGTTGTAATTGAATTAATGTATCTGGCCCTAACCGGGAAGGCCTTGCCGCCTGACCTATATGAATCAAATTAATGAAATATAAGATCTATTTTATTTTCTCTCTCTCACTTGTATAATTTATTCCGTATGTGATCTCTGCAAGGAGGATTTGGATTAGGGTGTGCCTTTGGCCCCTCATCCAACCTTGCCTTGCATTAGGTGGTATCAGAGTGAAGGTTGAGATCTGGATCTATGTTTGTGAATCTAGGTTTGAAGGTTCCTTCTTGTTAAACCCTAGTTGATATTTGTTGTGGGGTAGCAGATTGTGATCTGGCTTGCAATTGTAGAGGGTTTCAAGATGGTTCGTGGGAGGTGAGATGTGGATCCAGGATTGGAAGACATGTTGAGACAAATTGTTGCTAAGTTAGAAGCTGTTGAGATAGCCCAACGCAGAGGAAGACATATTGAAGATGTTAGTGATGAATAAATTGAAGAAGAACAAGGTGATGTAGAACCTGCACCTGTGATGGATTAGGGTGAGGAAATATTGTTGAAGGATTTGACAAATTTGAAGTCTACACCACATTTCAATCCCCCTAAGTACAGTGGAAGGTTGGATTCAGATGAATTGGTGGATTGGATCATCGAGATGGAAAAGTATTTTGAGTATGAAAATGTCCTTGAGGAAAAGAAGGTAAAAATTGCAAGCACAAAGTTGAAGGGTCATGCATCCTTGTGGTGGGAGTATCTACAATTGGATAGAAAAAGGAAAGGAAAAGAAAAAATTAAGGTATGGAACAAGATGGTAAATAAGTTGAAAGGTAAGTTTTTACCATGTGATTATTAGATTAACCTAGTTAGGTGAATGCAAAGTTTGAGGCAGAAAGATAGCTCGGTAAAAGATTATACTAAGGAATTCTATAGATTAGATATCAGATCTGGGCATGATGAAGATGAAGTGGAAAGAATTACTAGGTACCTAAATGGAATAAGAGTTTCCATCCAAGAAGAAATTAGTTTGGTTAAATTGGAAAACATTGAGGAAGCTTATCGATTTTCCTTGAAAGTTGAGGAGAAATTGAACAAAAGACATGAGAAAAGAAAAAGAGGAAGAGGTGGTAGATTCCCTAGAGGAAGAGGTAGATCCTATGGTGAAAAAAATAGATCTGATCAAGAAAAGATAAATTTGGACAAGGGAAAGACCAAGTGGAAAGGTGAAATTTCAGCTAGAGGAAGAGGCAATAACTATCGAGGTGGTTATAGAAGAGGTGGATTCTGAGGAACTTGTTACAATTATGGAGAAGAAGGACATAGATAATTTGAGTGTACACATGCAAGTAAGAAGGTCAGTAGTGGTCAAAATTATTTGGTGCAAGAAGACTCATCGAATGAAACTGAGAAAGAAAAGAACTTGATGGTCAGGAGAGAACTTTGGAGTGAAAGTAATAAGGAAGATCGAGCAAGGAAGAGTTTGTTCAAGACCAAATGTAGAGTTTCTGATGAAGTATGGAAGGTAATTATTGATAGTGGAAGCTCAGAGAATTTGGTGTATGAGGAGATAGTTACAAAGTTGCAGTTGGAAAGGTTGGAACACCCGAAGCCCTATCAAATTCCATGGATCAAGGATGAGCATACACTATTGGTAAGTGAACAATGTTATGTGAATTTTAAAATTGGAAAGTACTATGATAAGGTGTTATGTGATATCATACCTATGGATTGTTCTCATATTTTATTGGCTAGACCATGGCAATATGATAGAGATGCTATATATGATGGAAGATTGCATAAATATACTATTTGGGATGATGGGAGAAGACAAATCTTGTTACCTTTGATTGAAGAACTTGTTAGTAGTGTTTGTACATCTATGAAAGTTTGTTTGATGGAAGGAAGAAAGTTTTTTAAGGATTTGAAGAAGAATGATGTATGTTTTATTGTGATTCCTAACAAACTAAGTAGGAAAATAGTGGATAGCATCCCTAAAGAGATTGATAAGATACTCAACGAGTATAAGGAGATCATTTCTAACAATGTACCTGATGGTTTTCCATTGAAGAGAAACATTGATCATTGTATGGATCTTATCCCTAGGGCTAGTTTACCAAATAAGGCACCACATCGATTGACACCTACCGAGAATCAGGAATTGAACCGATAGATCTAAGAATTATTGCAGAAAGGTTTGATCTAAGAAAGTTTGAGTCCTTGTGCAATACTAGTTGTATTGGAACCTAAGAATAATGGAGAATGGTGAATGTGTATAGATTCCAGAGTAATCAACAAGATAACAGTGAAATATAGGTTTCCTATACTAAGAATGAATGATATAATGGATAGTTTGATTGGAGCAAAGTAGTTTACCAAAATTTATTTGAAAAGTGGATATCATCAGACCAGAATCAAAGAAGGTGATGAGTGGAAGACTAATTTTAAGACAAGAGAAGGTGTGTATGAGTGGTTGGTTATGCCTTTTGGTTTGACTAATGCACCGACTACTTTCATGAGATTAATGAATGAAGTTTTGAAGAAATTCTTAGGTAAATTTGTGATTGTATACCTAGATGATATTCTGATATTTAATAAGACTAGAGAAGAGCATTTGTTGCATGTTAAACAAGTGTTTCAAAGATTGAAAGAAGAAAAGTTACTGATTAACTTGAAAAAGTGTTCTTTCATGAAAGAGGAAATTGTGTATTTGGAATTTTTGATTTCAACTGATGGTTTGAAAATCAATCCTGAAAAGGTTGAAGCTATTTTGAATTGGCCTACACTTGAGAATTCTAGTGAGGTAAGATCATTTCACGGTTTAGCAAGTTTTTACTGAAAGTTCATTAGGAATTTCAGTTCAATTTGTAATGCTATGACTGAGACTATGAGAGGAGACAAAAGAGAATTTAAGTGGACACATGGAGCTGATAAATGTTTTGAGACTCTGACACAGAAGGTTGTTGAATTATTTGTGTTAGCATTGCGTGATTTCAATAAAGTATTTCAAGTTGAATGTGATGCAAGTGGTAGTGCAATAGGAGTTGTGTTGAGTCAAGAAGGTAAACTCATTTCTTTCTTTAGTGAAAAGTTGAATGATGCAAAAAGTAAATATCCTATGTATGATCAAGAATTCTATGCTATTGTCAGAGCCCTGAAGAAATGGAGACATTATTTTATACCAAGTGAATTTGTGTTGTATACTGATCATAAGACTTTATAGTATTTGGGTAGTCTGAATAAGTTGAATCAAAGACATATGAAATGGGTTGAATATTCGCAGAGTTATACATTTGTGATAAAACATAAGAGTGGAGTCACTAACTGAGTTGCTGATGCATTAAGTAGAAGATCTTTGATGACCAATATGAGAATTGAAGTTCTTGGTTTTGATGATATGAAAGTATTGTATGAAACTGATCCTAATTTTTCTGAGCCATGGAGGATGTGTAGAGCACCTATTCAAGATCAACCGAGTACTAAATGGGAAGACTATTTCATTCAATAAGGTATGTTGTTTAAAGGTATTTAGTTGTGTATACCGAGAGGATCAATGAGAACTAATTTAATAAAAGAGAAACATAGTAGTGGTTTGGCTAGACATTTTGGCATTGATAAAACATTGAATTTGCTTAAGGAGAAATACTTTTGGCTGCAGTTGTATAAGGATGTTTAGAAATTTGTGAAAAGTTGTGAAATTTTTCAAGTTGCAACGGGAGTAAGAATACTAGATTGTATATACCAATTTCTGTTCATGAGAAACCTTGGATTGATATCAGTATGGATTTTGTTCTTGGCTTACTGAAGACAGTAAGAGGCAATGATTCTATATCTATTGTTGTGGATAGATTTTCTAATATGACACATTTTATACCCTATAGAAAGACATCCGATGCAATGCATATATCATATCTTTTCTTTAAGGAAATTGTCAGATTGCATGGATTATCGAGGAGTATCATCTCTGACTGAGACAATAAATTTGTTGGATACTTTTGGAAGAATCTTTGGAAAAAGTTGGGCACCAAGTTGAGGTATAGTTCTACATTTCACCCACAGATTGATGTGCAGACAAAGTTTGTGAATAGAAGTTTGGGTAATCTTTTGAGATGCTTAGTTGGAGATAAACTAAGTAATTGAGATTCTATGTTGGCATAAGAAGAGTTTGCATACAATAATTTAGTAAATAGGAGTACTAGAAAAACACATTTTGAGATTGTTAATGGAATACAACCGAGAGGTATATCAGATTTGAAGGATATTGCTGGTGAAGAAAAGAGAAGTGCTAAAGGAGTAAAGTTTGTTGAGTTCATGAAGATATTGCATGAAGAAGTGAAACATAAGTTGGAGCATAGTAATCAGAAATATAAAGACAGAGCAGATAGATCAAGAAGACATAAGACTTTTGCAATTAGGGATGAAGTAATGGTACACTTGAAGAAAGGAAAATTTCTTGTTGGAACATGTAGGAAGCTAAAAATGAATAAATTTGGTCCTTGCAAGATATTGAGAAGATTTGATAGTGGAAATGCTTATGAGATTGATTTACCTAATGACATGGATATATCACCTATATTCAACATTGCAGATTTGTATGAGTACCATGAATCAGATGAAGAACTGACAATACCGAATGATTATCCTAAGAGACAGACAAAAGAAGAGTAGATTTTTGAACATAGAGTTGGCGGAAGCACAAGAGGAAAATAGAATATAGAATATCTGGTAAAGTGGAAGAACATACCGATTGAAGACAGTTCATGGATTTGACAATCTGAGTTGGATTAAACTCATGTTGTACCTACTGCATGATTCAGAGAATCATTTCAAACAACTCCAGGTGTTTGATGCAAGAGCATCTTGGGTCCTTGGCAATCATGTATCACCATAAATAATTTTGAATTTTTTGTGTTGCTCGGTTCCTTCTTTGACTGAGTTGGATCGGTAGTTGCTCGATTTCTTCTTTAACCGAGTTGATCAATTATTTTCCTGACGCTCAATTAACCTTGCTTACCGAGTTGTTTGTTTTGGTTTTTTGTTGAGGCTGACTTGTGTATTTAATTGTGGTCACAGAGTTAATATTAGTATCAATCATTGGGAAGTGTGTGGACCTAGATTTGGTTGTTCCTTCTATTAATGATGGATTTGAAGGTTGACTTGTTCGGTAGCCTCTTGTATATAATGTAGTTGTTGGTTTTAGTTTTAGGAGATAGTGAGACATCAGTCTAGATCAGTTTTAGGAGTTAGAAGTTTGAAGGTAATTTTTGAATCCTTGCATGTTGGAGGAATGTTGTAGTTGAATTGATGTATCTGGCCCTAATCGGGAAGGCCTTATTGCCCGACATGTATGGATCAAATTGATGAAATATAAGATCTGTTCTTCTTTCTCTCTCTCTCACTTGTTGTGTAATTGCTTTCATGTGTGATCTCTGCAAGGAAGATTTGGATTAGGGTGTGCCTTTGGCCCCTCATCCGGCCCTGCCTTGCATCAGTTTACACATCACATTATCAAGTTTCTTCAATCTTTGTAAACCTCTAACTTTATTCAACTTATTGATACTTACCAAATTGTCAAAATTTACATGACACAACCTCTTATGCCATAACCATACATCATCATATTGTGAAAATAAACATGTTTCTTCAAATAGGTCTAGATAGAACAAGTTAGCTCTTGTTTGTTCTCCAATTCCAATTAGTTCACTAGTGGCATCAAATATTTTAGCCTTCTTGTGTTGAAATTCAACTCGGTAACCAGTACTATTCAACTATGCCACACTCACAAATTATAGTTAAGAACTTCAACCCAATAAGTTGTAGTGCCTCTCCAACTCTGTCATTGCAAGGAGGTAATAGAGCCTCAAACTTTGGATTGCAAGTTCAATGAGGTGAGTATTTTTTATGTTAAATACTATTTCACCTAACAAATAACATGTTGCAATAAATGCAATATTATCATGTTGTTATGTACCCTTTTGAATAGTATATTTATGATGGTGCTTTATTGATCAAATATATTAGTTGTTTACATTTAAAAGATTGGATTAGTAGGTTATGATGTTTGTCACTAATTCTTAGACATTGTGTCTTATATGCCACTGAGAATTTTAAGAAGATTTAAATAGATGTATGCTCATATTGGTAGAAATAATTTATTTAAATATTTCAAGTTAATGCAATATTGTATAGTTATATGTTGTGTATGATGTACTGCATCTTTCTATGCATTTTTCCTATTGGTGCTGGTACGAAGTGAGACGGAGCGGTAGTCACTTGCTTGCGAGATCTACACGGTGTCCTGTTATCCTTCACTATAATTGTCTGTGTTTATATGTTTTGGCTATATACTCTATGTGCTAACTTGAATAGGTAACATACACATTCCACCTGAGCTACAAGATTTGACTGTGTCTATTTCTCCAATGGTGGTTATTCAGAGATGACACATTGACCAACTTCCTTAAGCCTATCCTCGTCATGTTAAATTGAACATGATTTATCTTTGAAATAACCTTATTTCATTTGTCTACTACTATATGGTAAAGACCAATAACCATAACCCTATGTGGATATCTTGTGATAAGTGTCTTTGTGTGTAGATGCATTTTGTAGAAGTTTTATTGCAAATTATGAATTTTGTTGGATTAATGATTTTATTTAATAGTTAATTTTGATTAAATGAATTTAAATAGATTATTATATGACTTTGGATGATGAAATACTGATTGAATAATATTTAGGGCACTTGGGAATAATTGAAGATTAGAAGAAAGTGAATTTTTATTAAATCTATGATTTAGTGTTATATTGAGTTTTATAGTGTAAATATTTATTAAATATTTGAAATAGATTAATTGATATTTTAAAATAGATAAATGTAACATATATGTGCTTATTTTGATAGGCATTGAATTATCATGATAAATTAGGTATTTGAGAATAAAGAATGTATTTAAATTATTAGTTATTTTAAATATTTCAAAAAAGTGAAGTGAATTTTTTATTTTTTTTAAAGAAAGAAAGAGAAAAAAAAGAGTTTTTTGGTGATTCTTAGAAAATTATTTTTAGCTCTCAAACCCTTCTACATGAAGAAATTTGATTTGTTGTTGGGAGAAATCTATTGGAAAGATTTTTGTGGGTAGGAGCTCAATGGATTAGTCTCTTCAAATTCTTCTTGACGTCCAAAAGATTAAAGCTATGATTGGGTATGTGAAGAGTTCTTCAATTTTAAAGTTTTGCTCAAGTTGAGGTAGAGTTTTGTTGATTTCTCTCTCTATACTCAATCTTTTCAATCCAAATCAGTTTTGTTTATTTAACAATAAGATTTAGAATGTTTCATATTATTACATGTTTTGGTTTCATGCATAATATCATTTTTTTGTAAAAAAATGTCAAAAATGTTCTCTAGATAGTGTTATGCTGCCCAAATTTTGAGAAATAGTGAAAATGTGAATTTTATGTTAAAAGAGGGGTGTTGGGCACTTTTAGAACCAAAGGGTATATTTAGAATTTTGATTTTTGAAAATTGAAAATTGAATCTATTTTAATGAAGTTTATGATTTTGCTTGAAAAATGGAAGAAATGTAAAAAGTGAAATTTGAGTGTTTTGAATTCATATTATTTTGTGGAATGATAGAATTATATAATATAATTTCTTACTTGACTCAATTTGAGTCCATTCTCATATAGTTATGGTCATTTGAAGATTGCATGTGAATAGTGATATAAAAATACAAATGTGATAATTAATGTGAATAACATAACTTCATTGTGAATTTGGAATTGAAATTTTATTTGAAAAGTGTGTTGTTGGGTAGATTTAGACCAATGAGTTTTAATTTTGTAGCTTAACTCCAAATTTGATTTTTGGACTTTTTATTCATTGCATCATTTTGTGTGTTGTCCACAACCCGTCATTCATCATGTAGGGCATGAACTCGATTTTGATATAGGTTTTCTTTGCTACAAGGAATAAGAAGAAAAAATTGAAATGCGAATAGAACATTTTGAATATTTTTATATTTTGACTCGAAAGTGGTCTTTCAAGTTAAAATGTTGATTTTAGAACCCTCATTGAATTTTGCCAGAAATTGGTATTTTTGTGTTTTGGAGTTTTTTGCTCAATTTTTGGATAATAGATATGTCATGAAACATATAGGGATATTTATATTCAATGTTTATTTATCAAATCACCTTGGGATCTGTGCCCTTGGTGTTGTGTCCAATTGAGCGTGTGTTATATAATCTGCTTGCCTCGAGTGCTTTTTTGTGTTAGTATAATTGTGTATTTGTTAATATTCTTGCTTTTGACCTTTCATACTGAGCTAATATCATCCATTTTGAAATGATGTATCTGTAATTGATTATTAAATTACTCCCTCTCGTATAAATTGGTAATTCCAAAATTTAAATTGCATATTGTGAAAGTGGTTTATGTATGTTTTACATGTATGTTCTCCTCATGTCTTAGAACTTGTTGAGCTTGGAATGACATGTGGAGATGAAACCGCATATGAGAGGCAATGTATTAATTTTGGACTCATTGTTTCTATGAGAGGATTATTCATTCTGTGTGAGCTACTTGTGCTACATGATGACACATTCTCATTTATTTTACCCTATCACCTAGCCTCATTATAGATGGAGCAAAACCCTTTATGCATTACTTTGTAAAGAGTAGATAATAGATCTTTCTTATTCATATGCCGAAATGAGTGCCCTATGTTTGACGTGTGTGTAAGCCTACTCCCTAGTGTTTCATTGTTGTTGTGTTTGGGGCATGTATTCATCTCCTAGCATGGTGGAGTGGGCCTAAAGGTTCAACATGGTCAGGTGGTGTTGCCAATCACCATTGGGGACCAGAGTCTTTCATTAGTAGTGACTTCAACTTCAACATTGGGCTTCATCTTCTTCCTCTCCCCCTTACTCATCTCTTATTGTATTTGGTTCTTGTTATGCCATTCTCATGTATGTTATTAAATATTCATACCTATGTTATGTAATCTTGTATAATGGATCCTCAGTATGAAGGAAATGTAAATATAAGTAACAATGAGATGCTTAGTAGTAGTTTTTGTGTTTTAGTGTTGGTACTGAACATGCTTGTTATAATTCCTCTCTTGGTATTTGCATAATTAAGGTTATCATAGGAACACTTCAATTGGTGCTCTAAAATGAATATCAGTATAATCTTGTGATTATGTTTCTAGTGCAATTGAATGCTTGCCTCTTTGATGTGCCTATTTATGGTAATCCATGAGGTGGGGGTTATTATTCCTTCTTCTTTTACTAGTTTTATTCTTTTAATAAAGTCAATAAGATTATCGTACAATACAGTATTCTATTGTACAAACTGGTATTTCATCATACAGCAAAATATTTCTTTGTACGATTTAAGAACTTCATCATATGTCATTTAAAGTTTCATCATTTTTGATAAAAACTTTTATCATATGATAAAGTAAATGAGTTTATCATTTATCAGAGAGTGGGCACTTACGCCCTTGAATAGAAGATGTAAGTTGACTTTTAGATACCCTTTTTGACAAACACACCCTCCCAAATTTAAAACAGATCAATTTTTTGATCATCCTAGTAGTAATTATATGTGTATTTATGTTTTTCTATGTGATTAATCAGTAAATGAACTTGTATGATTAACCATGGTAGAAATTATCCCTTGGGCTTAAAAATAACATCATTATGGAAATGTATATCATAGAAACTAGATAAACTCTTGTATATTAATCACTTAAACAATAGTGAACTAGTGAACGTATGTAGCCATCCCATGAACCTTAGTAGCGTGCTTGGGAATCTTTGGCGGTGTTGAAAGACTTCCACTTGCATATGTAGATTTATAGTTGTGCCATATTTCTTGCACTTCTTATATTACTTAATGCGTATTATTGTAGTTGGTTTAATTCTTGTAATGTTATTAGTCTATCTTATAAAAAAAAATTCATACTTTTTTTTATCCTTGTTTCCAAGGATTCCTAGGCGGGGCATGAAATAAGCATTATCACATCTGATTTTATCAATTAATCTTATTGATCCTTTTCCTTTCATAGGACATGGTGCATCATTACCAATCTTAACACTTCTACCTTTGTAATGATTAAGGATTTCAAACTTACTTTTATCACCAGTCATGTGATATGAACAACCACTATCTGTAATCCATTTATCACCTTTACTAACATATGAAATAAGTGTAGTTTTCTCACCTTCATCAAAAACATCTTTCATAGAAACATAAACAACTTCTATATCACATTCATCAGATTTGTTAGTTTCACTGTCAATTTCCTCTTCAGCAATATAGAAAGATTTCTTACCTTTTTCTTTGTAGTTTTTGTACCTTCAATGATCTCTGTCATTTCTTTTGTCTTTGTACTTGTTTTCCCTTTTCTCATCTTTGTTAGTCCTGTCAAGGCATCTTGTTGCAATATGGCCAACTTTGTTACATGAAAAATAGATAATAGGAAGTTTACCTTTATATTTCTTTTTTCCCTCTCTTAATCCTTCTAGCCATAAGTGCTTCAAGATCATCTAGATCATCATCAGAAGTGTCACTATTAATTTTGATGTGGTTTTCATTGCTCTCACATCTTTCTTTTCCCTTCTTAGGCTTATGAAGAACCATTTGAGACTTGAATGCAGATTCAACATTATGAATAGTGAAATTATCATAATTAGACAACTCAAAAGCAGTAAGCTTTCCAACAAGACTTTCCAAAGTTATAACATTACCAAGGTTACATCTTGATTCTTGTATTGCATAAATTATGATAGCATAGATAGGAAGCAAGGTTCTCAATACTTTAATAATAATATTCTCATCATCAATGTTTCCATTAGCTCCTCTAATAGCATTCACTACTTCCTTAATTCTACCACAATACTAAGCAATATTCTCACCATCGTGCATTTTCATTTCACAAAATTACCTCTTAGACTTTCAGATTTGGCTCTTAGTACATTTGTGTCTCCACCATAGATAGCTACTAGAGTGTCCCACATTTTCTTTGCATTAGTACTGTCCTTTATGTCTTCAAATTCAAGATAGCTTAGGGCAGATGCAATCTCCAATATTGCCTGATTGTGTTGTTGTTTTACTTTCATTTCCTTGGTAGTCAAAGGTGCAACAGGTATTACATACTCATTTTCCACATAGTATTTCACTGAATCACCAATACCAGCTAGATGCAATTTCATCAAACTCTGTCATGTAGGGAATTTCTCCTTGTTCAACTTTGGTAGCTCCTTTTTGTACATCTTGATCATGAGCTTTAAGTACCTTAAAAAAAATTCTCTACAAGCACCAACAGCTCTGATACCAATTGTTAGAATGATTTTAGAACAATAGAGAGGGGCAGGGGGGGTGAATCAGTTGTTCTCAGGTCCAAATGTACCAATTCCACTTTTGATCTCTTCAACAATCTCAGATCTAATTAGATTTCAACACGGTCTCTATAGCATATACCAATAACATAAAACTTGCAGTCCACTATCCTAAAGTAAATAACTTGTAGAATATAAAACTTTTAATATCATCCACATCAAAATCATTCACACAAGTATAACACTAGGATTTATAGTGGAAACCCAATTTGGGAAAAACCACTTGTAACATGGTATTGATTTTCACTCTTTTGAAGTGAGCTCTATGAAAAGCCAACCCGGTTAAAGGTTTACAATATATACTATTAAATTTGACCTGGTTAAAGGATTTAATCACCCTATTAAGAGTGGCCTTGTTAGAGGGCTTAAGAATATTCCGTCAGAATGTCATCTTGATTAAAGGATTTATACAAAATGACTGTTAGGACAACCTTGATTAAAGGATTTTGACTGATACAATGGTTGGAAAGTAACAGTAGGTTCTAATATGAAAAATATACAACTCACTTTGAAAATATAGATCCACTTCACACATATGCTGATTTATTGAATGACCTTCATTTTCATCTCCATCTATGGTCTACTCGGAATTTGCTTCAAGCAATCACAACTATGTTCAACTCGTTCACAACTTCACCTTCAACCTTTTTCTTAGAGTTATCAGTCAATAACATCAACCTCTTCTGTCTCTTCTGTAACCTCAAAATTAGGTTAATCTTATACCTCCTTGATCAGGTAGATTAATCTTTTGCCACTTAATCTCTTCTGTAGATCTTAGGTTTAGGTCAGATTCATCAAATCCTTCCATCATTATGTTCTCCTTCTAGATACATCTCCAAAATTCTCTTTGAAATCATAAGAAAATGATTTACCATGCATTAAATTTTTTATACCATTCATTAATAATGTCAACACATTTTACATATCCCAAGAATTCAACTATGTCGGTCGGGATTCTCAATTCTTTCTCAAAATTTAAATTACTAACATTCGGTTAATACTGTGTTCATCACCTCGATCATTACTGTGTATCTCAGTCATCACTAACATTTTTCTTCTCAACAATTATCTATCACTCGACAATTACTAATGTTCGGTCAACACTAGATTTGCTCGATATATACTGGCACTCGATCGACACTAACATCACTTGGCTTAAACTAGATTTCTCCACTTTTGCTCGGTTAAGCCTATGTTTCTAGTCTTTCTTCTTCACTTGGTGTTAAAGATAAACAACACATTATCTTGTCAATATGCCAACTAAACAAGTACCCATTGAAGTATCACATAACTCAACCTTTCCTTAGGTTCTCTTCTTATCTCCTCATCCTCTTCATCAATAGATATGGTACTCACCTATATAGCAACTATCTTACCAGTTAAGGTTTGACATCAATGACAATATAATGATTGTTTCAATTGTATTTTCCAATAGGCATGATATCATATTATGGTTGATCATGTTGATTGATTTTGATAAGGTTTACAAGAGATGATGATGATGCCATTATGTTAGATAGGTAATACACAAAAATCTTTGTCAAATTTGTGGAACATGAAAAGAAAAGATCATGAATCACAAAAAGAAAAGATTACTCAAGCTTTAAGAAAGTTATCACAAAATATAAATTAAAGTGAATGAGTAATCCACTTTCCCTTTTATACCCTCGGGTCACAATGGTAATTAATAAATGGTAACTTTTGTTAATGGTTACCATATTAATTAACCTTACCTAACCTTACCTTTATCAACCGGTTCACCAATGCAATACCTATTTTTTGAAAAATCCTTGTTTGAAACATCAACCGTGTAACATCAACTTATCCATTTTATTGGTTCTTTGGTCTTAGACTGGTGTGTGCTTCCTGGTACTAGCCTCTACTGAGTGAGAATAAATCTCACCAGCTACTCCAGGAATAGTAGCTTTTCTACTTGTTCCCCCTTAAGCCTTGTTGGCCTAATTTGGTGAAGAGATATCATCATCGGTGGATGATGACTTTGTCTCTAATTTCTCTCCTTCAAATCTCTTTGTCCCCTTCTTGGACCATATCTTCTTTACTTCTCTCTTGGTCTCTTCCGTTGTGTTTACATTTTGATTAGGGGTCACATTCTTCTTAACTGGTTTAACTAGGCCTTTTCCTTTGTTTATTGGCCGGTTCCTGTAGTCTTTGGCCAAATACCCAATCTTGTTACAACTGTAACAAATCATCTTTGTTCCTCTCCATGGATTTACTCTTTTTCCTTTGTCCATGGGTGAGTGGAATTTAGTATTTTTATGCCCTGATGGTCCACATGTAGCACACATAGATGTGCTTTGCTTAGTATTCCTGTTATGGAATACTGGTCTTGGTGGTGATTTGAATGCCATGGTTATAGACCTACATTCTTTAGTCTTGTGTCCAAATTTATTGCAGGCATAGAAATAACCTTTGAAGCATCCTCTTCTTCCACTAGACACATTATTTGATCATGAACTTCATTCAAAGGTCTTGTAATCATACTTATAATAGTTACTGTAGTAATTGTTACCAGTGAAAGGTTTCACCAGTGCATCTCTGTAGCCATTAGATTTACCACCCAATTTTCATAATGTTTGCAAGAAGGTTTGGAGATTCTTTTACCTTTTTCTCTGGTTGGTTTCTTCTTGTCCTCCTTGATTCCCTTGATTTTAGAGGACTCATCGGTTTCCTTGGTGCCTTGATTGATGTATCCAAGTCCTGTGGGATCCTCGTGCCTTCTCTAAGCCTTTAGTTTCTCATCCAAATTCTTAGAACTCTCATTGTATTTTATGAGTTTTTCATTTCTTTCCTCAAGAGTTTTTAGTTGTGCTTTAAGTTTTTCAACTTCAATAGCCATTTCTTTACTTGCTTAATATTTATCATGCAAGTGTTCATGCATGATGGTATTATCTTGAGTTATGCCCTGCAAGTTTGCCTGCAGTTATAGTATGAGAATATCACTCTCTCTTAGAGAATCTTCAACAAGGTTTATTTCTCTTTTAGCAGTCTAAAGTGCTTCTTTGGCACTATTTTTCTCATCCTCATCTTTTCTTCTTTCTTCAATGAGTTCAATCATTGTCAGAGAATGACCTTCTTGTTCTCTTTTCAAATTGGAGATTTGATCAGTTAGGTTCATGTTTCTCTCCATGAGATCATAGACTGCTTCTTCTGCTTCATAATAACTACTCTTTCTAGATAGTTCTTCAATTGTGTCCTGACTTTCACTTAGTTGTAAAGCCATTTCTTTTCTCTTAGCAAGAGATCTTTTTAGTCTATTTTCAAGAGAAGCAATCGTTTCATTTTCTTCTACCAGGTGCTTCTAATACTTGTAACCCTCCATGATCTTTTCTCAAGTGATTAAGCTTCCTTTACCTAAGAAATAGGCTTTGATACCAATTGTTAATCCTAACCGATTACTGAGAGGGAGGTGAATCAATAAATTCAATTTCTTTTAATATTTTATGTTTCTTGTCCTATTTATACTAAAAATATTATGAATGCTTAAATACTCAAAAATAGAAAAAACATGCACAAGCCAACAGAAGATATATACATGGTTCAACCCTCGGTTAGAAGGAGAAAACCACGGTGGGACATAACCCACAAACTTCACTACTACAGTACTAAAGCTTCCCGGTTAAAGGCTTACAAAGAACTAGTTAGAATTCTACCTGGTAAAGGGATTTGATAGAGATCGGTTAAGATCTTGACCTTGTAAGGAGTCACCTTGTCAGAGGACTTATAAACATCAATAAAGATGTCACCCAGTGAAGGGATTTATACAACTGAACATGTTAGGGTTCACCCTAATAAAGGGATTTATATGTTCTTCACACAATAAAAGAAATGATCTTCTTTGACACTTGATTTGTCGATCATATCATACCTATTCTTTCCTTTCTCTTCTTGGTTGTTTAATCTCTCTCTCTCTTTCACTATCGGTGATTGTAACCCTTCTCAAAAGATTCTTCTCTTCTTCTCTTCTTTCTCTTTGTGCTCTTGATTTTCAATGACTTTCTAATACATGAAGACCTATATATATAAGTATCTTCACTTTACCACACCAAATGGTGATGCCAAGTTGTAACTCATCAAAATGTTGATGTTTTGGAAAGAAATCCAAAAATTTCACATGCAAAACTCTTGATAAAAAAGCTCACAAACTGATCTTATGTTCACCTCGAAACACTTGTAGAAAAAATTCTAGTTCTTCTCAAAATGCTCTATAAAAATTGGATTATATTATAAAGCACTGATTGGTAAATCTAAAATTTTAAAAGCAAACTAGTGTGCTACTGGTTGAGTCATCTACCTCCAGTGGTGTTCTACTAGACTAGTTGGACAAGACCGAACCGGTATAAATGTGACTAGTGTAGGTACACTGTTTAACTAGTAAGTCTATCAATTCACCACTTTTGTTTTAACTTGATGACCAGAGTGTTTAATGTTTTCCAATGATGACAACTAAGATTTATGCCAACATTTTTTTGGTGTTCTGGCAAAGAAAGTGTTGCTATTTTATGATCAATGTGGCTATTTATTGCAATATATTTTGTTTCAAACCTAGTGGAGTGTTCAATACATGGATGTGTATCCTCAACTTGAGTGGTTCATGATTTACTTGTTGGAAAGCTATTTTTCTTTATTGACAGAGGTTGTTGTTCATGGTGAACAATTCATATATGTTCATGGATTTTTAGTTAGAGATGGTTTTGTTGTTATGCTATTTCATATTGCTTGATGATGTTTCTAGATCATGTCCTATTCATTTTGTTGGATCACATTGGGTTATGTGATTAGATTTGGTAAATTTGTATAACATGTTGATATCTTCTATTATTCTTCAAAAACTTGATGAGATAACATATTACGAAGATTTGTGGTGTAATCTATTGATCATGGTGTGTTCAAGGATATTCCTTTTGGTTCTAGCTATGGCCCTAGTGACTTGTTTTGGATTGGCATTTTAAGTGTTATGTAATTTATTTGTAATTAAGGTGGTGTTGGCTAACCTTATGGAATAAGTTAATGAGTTGAGTATAAAGTAGTAATCATTTGTCAATGCAAAGAAGGATAGGTTTGGCAGATTGTTGGATGTATATAGTGTGTGAAAATGTTGTATCAATGTTGTTGAGCAGAAGTATGAGTTGAATCTATTGATTGTTCAATTATACTCCATTGGAACTATTCTAGCATATTAGATGCTATTTGTTAGTTTATAAATTAGTAGATTGTTGTCCATTGCGGATTGTTGTCCACCTTGGGTTGTTTCCCTTATTGTAATTTCAAGTTTGTAGCCCTTTCTTGTTTTGAGTAGTGTGTTCTAGGAAGTGATCATGGGTGCATTTGCACTCCCATTGTAACTTTAACAAGGTTTCTTATGCTAGTACAATATCTCATGGGTTTGATCCCCACTGTGGTTTTTCCCCTAACATGATTTCCATGACAAAAATATGGTTTTACATGTTATGGTGTTATTTTCTCTTGTTCTTTATTTCTTATCTTGTAGTTCTATGTGTTAAATTTTGTAACTTGGTTAAAATTTTAAGTTTAAGGACACAAATTATTCACCCCCCCTCTTAGTTTTTTGTGTTGCATTGTTCCTAATGATTGGTATCAATTCCTAGTCCTCTTTTGGGAGCTTGATTGCTTGAGGATATCCATGATGGCATATTTTAAGAAGGATAGTTTGAAGTTTGATGGAACTAGCTATGGAGCTTGGAAAGGTATAATGATTTCACATTTGATATGCATGGGATTGGAATATTAGGAAGTGACTAAGAAAAACTACCAGCCTCCTATAGATCTTTCTAATGCTACCCCTGATGAGAAGGCTTTTGAATGCAATATGAGATAAAAGGAAGCCTTGTACAGTACCTTATTAAATGAAAAGTATACTAATGTCATGGAGTTGACTATAGCACATGAGATCTGGTTAAAATTGGAAATTCTACATGAAGGATATATCTATGTAAAGTGGGTGAAGGTACAAATTCAAAAAGGAAATATTGAGAACCTAAGGATGAGAAAAGATTAGAATATTGCTACTTTTGTAGGGAAGGTGACCAAACTGGTTGTTGGAATCAGATGCTCTTGTGGAGTGATGGGTGAGGATAAAATTGTCATGAAGATTATGAGATCCTTGCCTCCTTCCTATGATACCAAGTTATTGCCATTGAATAAATCAAAACTTTAACTACTCTAGAAAGAGATAAAATGGTTGGTAAGTTATATACTTTTGAAATGACCAAATTGGGTGATAGTTTACCTAAGGTTGAGCCTTCATTTAAAGCTACTATTTTTGAGGAAAAGCAGAGATATGACTATGGTGTAAGTTCTTCAAATTTATCTAATTTTGGATCTAGATATGCTAATGAATTGGAAGAGATTGAAGAAGAGGAAATAAAATTGGATGAGTTAGAAGCCTTGATTTATAAGAGAGTCTCTAAAGGTGTAGGTAAGTAAGAAGGAAATTTACCTCTAAAATGTTTTTCTTGCAAAAAGATTGGTCATTTTTCTTCTAAATGTCCTAAGAGAGTACCTAATCATAAGCCTAATAAATATTAGCCTAAATATCATAAGAAGTATTATTTTTCTAGCAAAGGTGTGACTAATGAATAATCTAAGAAAAGTGAAGATGAAATTGTGTTTGTTTCTATTAGGGATGAAAACCCTATTTTTGAGAATGAATTAAAATGTCTTGTTGCACATGTTGAACATAAGGATGAATGGGTAATAGACAATGGATGTTCACATTACATGACAAAAGATAAGAACAAATTTGTGAAATTTGAAAAAAATGATGGTGGTGTTGTTAGATTTGGTGACAATACACCTTTCTTTATCAAAGGAAGATGATCAATTACTCTTGATGGTAAGAACAATATTGATGATGTATTCTATGTTGAAGGTTTGAAGTATAATATTTTGAGTATTGAACATCTTGTTGACAAGGGATACAACTTATAATTTAAAGATGGGAAATGCATAATCTTGGGAAGTACAAGAAATAAGATTGCATCAGGTACAAACAACATAGGTAATGTTTTTCATTTGAATAATATAGAGAGCATGTGCTTAATTGCTAAAATTGATGACAATTGGATGTGGCATAAGATATTTTTTCATGTAAATTTTGATAACATTGTGAAGATTAGTTCTTCTAATGCTATAATATATTTGCCTAAGTTGTTAAAACCTACTAATGTGATGTGTAAAGAGTTTCAATTGAGAAAGCTAACAAAATCTACCTTTAAGAGAAATATTTATTCTTCCAATGGATTGTTAGATTTAGTGCATATAGATTTGCATGGTCCTACTAGGACTAGGAGCTACTATGGAAATAAGTATTTCATTTTTTTTCATTGATGATTATTCTAGGATGATGTGGGTTACATTTTTTAAGGATAAATCTGAAGCTTTTGACAAATTCAAGATCTTTAGAGCTATGGTTGAGATTGAGATAGGATTGAAGATGACGTGTTTGAAATCAGACAAAGGATGGAAGTTTACATGAGGAGAGTTCAATACATATTGTTAAGAGCATAGAGTAAAGAGGCAGATGTCTTTTTCCCAAACTCCTCAGCAAGATGGGAGGTTCTAGACATAGCAAGAACCATGGTGATAGAAGGAAAAGTTCCACAAATGTAATGGGGATAAGTTTGAAGTACTGTAGTTTACACTTTGAAACAAGTTCAGATTAAGCATGGAACTAGTAAGACACTGTATGAACTTTGGTATGATCATACTCCTAATTTGAAGTACTTTAGAATATTTGGAAGAAAATGCTTATTTAATAAAGATGAAGACCTAGGGAAATTGGATCCTAGATGTGATGAGGGAATCTTTCTTGGATATTCTACAAAGAGAAAATAATGTAAATGTTATAACAATAGGTTGAGAAAGATTGTTGAAATTGCTAATGTAAAAGTAGATGAAAATATTCAAAAATAGGGAAAATTGCAATTATGAGTCACATGATGAGGAAGAGAATTAGATTATGTCTCCACAAAGTCAAGATCAGAATCATAATAGATCAGTTGAACAGGTTGAAGAAGATGCAGTTGATGACGAAGTTGAAACACAAGAGTTTGCTACAAAATATGTTCCAAAAAATCCAAGGTATGTAAAGCTAAATCATTCTGAGAATCAGATCATTGGTGATAAGAATTCAAGTGTAAATACTAGAGCAATACATGCAAGAGATGAAGTTTGTTTGATTTTGCAAGTTGAGCCTAAAAATGTTGATGAAACCTATAAATATGAAAGCTAGATTAATGATATGAAGGAAGAGCTAGAACAAATTAAAAAGAATAAGACTCGGATTTTAGTTCCCATACCTAAACACAAAAATATAATTGGAACTAAATGGGTATTCAGAAAAAATAAATTTGAATGAAAATAGTGTTGTGATAAGGAACAAAGCTAGACTTGTTTACAAAGGGTATTCACAAGTGGAAGGTATTGATTTTGAGACCTTTTCCCTTGTTGCTAGAATAGAAGTAGTAAATTTTTTCTTCCATATTCTACTTAAAAAAAATTCAAGGTATATCATATGGATGTCAAGTCATCATTCTTGATTGGAGAGTTAGAAGAGGAAGTCTATGTTGAGCAATCTAGTAGTTTTTCATTAATAGATCATAATGGTATGATTTTATAATAAAAGAAATCTTTGTATGGATTAAAGAAAGCCCTAAGATCTTGATATGAAAGGTTAGATAAGTACTTGTTGACACTTTTATTTGGAAAGGTATTATAGATAGTAGCTTATATTTCAAAGTCAACAATGATAATATTTTGATTGTTGAAGTATTTGTGGATGATATCATTTTTGGTGGAAATGACAAGAAAAGAAAAGAATTTGTAGATAAGATGTAGAAAGGATTTGAGATGTATATGATAGGTGAGATGAAATTCTTTCTTAGAATTCAAATTACAGAGTCAAATACAAGGATATTCATATCACAGTCAAAATATGTGTTAGAACTATTGAACAAATTTGGGATTGAGGATTCCAAACCTGTTGGAACTCCTATGGCTACAGGTTATAAACAAACAATGAAAGATGATTCACCTGATACAAATCAGACCAGATACAAATTAATGATCAGTGGATTGATGTATCTAACATAGAATAAACTTGATGTTACAAATGTAGTGTGTATAGTTGTCATATTTTAGAGTGAACCAAATGAATCATATGTTGTTATAGTAAAAAGGATATTCAAATACCTAAATGGAATAGTTAATTATGGTTTATGGTATTGAAAGGATGATGATTTTACACTTAGTGATTTCACTAATGCAGATTGGGTAGGAAATGTAGATGATAGGAAAAGTACTAGTGGTGGACCATTCTTTTTGGGAAAAAGGTTAGTTGCA
Source organism: Chamaecyparis obtusa (assembly GCA_027943335.1). Taxonomy (NCBI): domain Eukaryota; kingdom Viridiplantae; phylum Streptophyta; class Pinopsida; order Cupressales; family Cupressaceae; genus Chamaecyparis; species Chamaecyparis obtusa. The sequence goes on from BSBK01009754.1 coordinate 362,133, forward strand.
TGGTCAAGTAAGAATAAAAATTGTATATCTCAATCTACTACTAAAGTTGAATATGTTGTTGCTATTTTAATCAAGGTGACATTCTGATGGAATGTTCTTAAGCCCTCTAATAAGGCCACTCTTAACAGGATGATTAAATCCTTTAACTAGGTTACATTTAACAATGTGTATTGTAAACCTTTAACCGGGTTGGATTTTCACAGAGCTCACTTCAGAAGAGTGAAAATTAGTAGCATGTTACAATTGGTTTTTTCCAAATTGGGTTTCCACTATAAATCCTAGTGTTATACTTGTGTGAATGATTTTGATGTGGATGATGTTAAAAGTTTTATATTCTGCAAGTTATTTACTTTAGGATAGTAGACTGCAAGTTTTATGTTATTGGTATATGCTATAGAGACCGAGTTGAAAGATGATTAGATATGGGATTGTTGAAGAGATAAAAAGTGGAATTGGTACATCTGGACCTAAGAATGACTGATTCACCCCCCTCTCTATAGTTCTAAAATTATTCTAACAATGCCAGTGCAAGACATGTCAAATGATATGGATGGATCCCTATCATCAGTTCTAGACAATGTGTTGTTGACCAAAGACATAACTACCTTCATTTACTACAAACAAGAGGAGTTGGGAGAAACCTACATACAGAGAAATTTTCTAGGGCCCTACAAGGAAGAAAATGTCCAAGAAAAATATACACAACTAGAAGTAGTTGGATTGACCAATGGGGTCAAATACCCAACTGTGTTTCATCCTGACTAGATTCAATTGGTACTCAGTCGAGTACACGATCCAGGAATGTGGTTAGAAAAAGGTGCTATTAATCCAATTACAAAGGAATATCTAAGGAGATTAACTAGGTTCAACACCACAAGGGAAGCCCTTACTCTAAGAACAATTGCCAACATTGAAGTCACTCGACTCACTAAGTGAAAGTATGACAATCGTATGTTGACTATAACTGACATTGAAGATGAAGGTGTCTGGTTCGCTACTACAATAATCAGTTACAAGGTTTATCAGTCTAGCAGTCTCAACAACATACCAGGTGGAGCTATTCATGAAACTCACCAAATCATGCACAACAGTGCTCAATACGACATATGTGCTATGTTGAGAAGTCAAATCTTTGAGAACCTGAATAAGCTTGGAATGGTCAAGAAGAAATTCTTGATGGGACACTGATGGTATGTCTTTTCTTATTCTACCAAAAATTATTTCTAGGAGTGGGTAAAGTTACTTGGGTAACAAACAAACTGATTATGGTCCAGATAGGAGAAAGGGTTAATAGTCTAGAAAATAGGTTTAATAAAGTGATGACTAATTACTTTGAAGATTTTCAACTCAAAATGCATTAGAGGGAAATAATTCCATCTGCAATAGTAGATGAGTACAAGGATGATGTTTGTCAAAGACTGCCAAAGCATATGTTGAGGCACTTCAGAAGAGTAACCTAGATTTCTCAACCAACCATTTCGACACTTTTGATGAAATAAGTGTAAATTTAAAGAAGAGCACACCTTCAAAGGCATCAAAGAATGTAACTACCAAACAGTCTCCTACACGAAAGAAGAGTAAGGAAACTGTGCAAGAACCCAAAGTTGAAAAGAAGAAGGTGCAGTCGGTTACATCCAAAAAATCATGAGGGGACTCAGAAGAAATTGAGACAGAGCAGACCACTACCTATATAAGAAGAAAGAAGAATGGGAAATCGGTACAGAAAGAGGTACAAAGGGCTGGAAAACAAACCATTGATGAATTAGTTGAAGGCATAATGACAATAGGTAGAATGGGAACTCTTGACCGAAGATACACTCTAACAAGTGATGAAGACAAAAGGAAAATAGAAGATGCTATAGTATACAACTTACACAAGTTTAAGAGAACACCTACTAAGATTCATGGCTCAGTACCTACAAAGTTACAAGATCTTATTGAAGGAAGATGAAAATCCTCAATAGAAAAGGAGAAAGAGCTGAGAATGAAGGCACTTCTAGAAGTGCAAAGCCACTTGAGCCTACAAGAGGCAAGTTCCAGAGTAATCTTTAAGAAACCCCCCTCTTAAAAAAGATATAAAATCTTGGCAAATCTTTTATTTTCTTGAAAAAAAAATTAATTTATATTGGCGAATCTCTCAAATTTTTTGAAAAAAAAGTATTCTTATTGGCGATTATTTTTTAACAACAATTTTTTTGTAGAAAATATTGGTGAATCTCAAACAATAAAAATAAATTAATTAATCAACATGGTAAATACTTTTATTTAAAAAATACAATTCTTATAGAAAATTATTAGGCTTATTGTGGAAATCTTTGATGGCTTTAAGGAATAGACTTTGTAATAATTACTCACTACCATTTATTTAAAACATAATCTAATAACCTCATTGTATTGTGTGAGACAAATGTCTTGATATTTTTAAATACTAATGGGGCCCAAAATCTCTTCAAGACCATTGATTTATATTGAGATCAACAATCTGAAAGAAATTTTAGCTCCCATAAGTATTACAAACCAAATAGTAACATTTTTACCTCATAAAATATAATGAGGGTCACTAGATTATACTTTAAGTTAGCAATGGAAACTAAAAGTTGGTGATAGATCCCTATAGTAACTAATAATCATGATATATTATTGGAGAATTAGTTTAAATTTCTACAATAACTTATAAAATTATGGTGAATTAAATCTATTCATGTATCAAATATTGTGGCAAATTTTTGAGTTCAAGTTTTTTATAAAATAAATTATTTTATGATTTAAATATTTCTAAATACATTTTTTTTTAAATGTGGCAATTTATCTTAAATCTTGAATTATTAGCCAAATTTGGATTCTCAAATTTCCAAAATTAGCCAATTGGTGAATATTAGCCACTAAAAATTAGTATGGACTACTCAAGTTGTTTGGATAAGTAAATGTTGAAAGACATAAGAGTAAGTATTGATGAGACTATTACCATTTACCGTGATAACTCTAGTGCTATAAATATTTCAAAGAATCCTATGTTTCATTTAAAGACAAAGAATATATTTATTAAATATCTTTTTTTGAGAGACAAGTTAAGTGAGAAGGAAGTGAAGTTGGAATATGTGGCTATAAAAGAACAAATTGCAAATATTTTTACAAATCCTTATCCAAAGGATACTTTTAAGTATCTCTATGGTAAACTTGGGGTCACTCCCCCTCCTAATCAAAGCAATACTCAGGGGGTAGTTTGTCTTGAAGAGTTTTGGAGTTCAATTTTTTATTCAGTTGTTTTGGCCTCTATGACTTAGTTCGTATATGTTCCTTTTGTCATTGATGTCAAAAGGGGAGAGAGAGCTATATGAAAAAAATCATAAGTTGCAGTGGTAGATGTGGTAAAGATTGAATATCATACTTAGGGGGAGTTAAAGTATGTGGTATTATTTCTTTGTGCATTGATTTGGTTTTTAACATTCATATGTTGTCATCAATGCCAAAGAGGGATATTGTTGGGATATATTGCATATTTGTGCTAACATTGATGTTTTTTCATTGATGTCAACATATTACATCAATTTGGATAATGTTCTTGAGTTACATAGTAGAGTGTTGTGATTGGTTAGAGAGTTGTGTTTGAGTATTAGAAGTTGTAGTATTGTAGCTATGTTGAGGAGTGTCTATAGTTGATATTTTTTGAGTTACAGAGGATTGCTATATGTTGAGGAGTGTCTATAGTTGATATTTTTTGAGTTACAAAGGATCACTATATGTTTGGAGTGAGGTGTAGTTGATTCATCAGAGATTGTTTTTGGTGTTTTGGCTAAGATAATGTTGCTATTTTCTTATCAGTGTGGCTAGGTATTACAATATACTTTGTTGCTAACCTAGTGGAGTGTCTAGGACATGGATGTATGTTCTTATCTTGAGTGGTTTGTTATTTAGTTACTGGAAAGCTACTTTTCTTGATTGACAGAGGTTGTTGTTCCTGGTGAATAGTTCAGAGATATTCATGGATTTTGACTTAGAGATGGTTTTGTTGTTGTTGTCTTATTTCACATTTCTCACTTATGTTTTTAGATCATGTCCTATTCCTATTATTGGATCGCATTGGGTTATATGATCAGATTTGGTAAATTGGTATAGTGTGTTGATATATTCTATTGTTCTTGGTTGACTTGATGAGATACTGTATTGCAAATATTTGGGGTGTGATCTATGGATCATGGTGTGTTTGAGGATATTTCTTTGGGTCCTAGCTATAGCCCTAGTGAATTTTTTGGATTGGCTAGTTAAGTGTTATGTAATTTATTTGTAACTAAGGTGGCACTAGCCAACCTTATGGAATAAGTTGACGAGTTGAATATAAAGCTACAATCATATGTGAGTGCAAAGGAGGAGGATATGTGTGGCATATTTTTGGATGTATATAGTGTGTGAAAATGTTGTATCAACATTTTTGAGAAGAGGTATGAGTGGCATCTATTGATTTCTTAGATGTACTCCATTGGAACTATTCTGGCATATTAGATTCTATCTGTTAGTTCATAACTTAGTGGATTGTTGTCCATAGTGGATTATTTTCCACCTTGGTTTATTTCCCTTGTTGTAATCTTAGGGTTATAACCCTTTCTTGTTTTGAGCAATGAGCTCTAGGTAGTGAGCCTGAATGTGTGTGCATTCCCATTGTACTTTAATAAGGTTCCTTGTTCTAGTACAATATCTCATGGGTTTGATCCCCACTGCGGTTTTTCCTCTAACAAGGTATCCACGACAAAAATCTAGTGTTACATGTTATGGTTTTATTTTCTCTTATGATTTATTGCTTATCTTTCAACTCTATGTGTTGAAGTTTGTAAGTTAGTTAAAATTTTAATTTTAAGGACACAACTGACTCACCCCCCTCTTAGTTGTGTGTGTTGCATTGTTCCTAACAAAATAGAGAGGGGTAGATAGAGAGGGATATCTACATGGGTCTATCCATCTCTTTACCCCTCTCTCACTCTCTCCCTATTTCACTTCTCTCCCTCTTCCCCACCCCTATCTCACTCTCTCCCTCTCTTCCCCTCTTTCTCACTCTCTCTGATCTCCCTACCTCTTTATTTTATCTCTCAACCAATTTCACCATTGATCCTAGCATAGAGAATGGAGAGAGAGAGAGAGAAGGGGTTAAGTAGTGTGGGGGAGATAGAGAGGGAGATAGGAATAATGGAGGAAGAAACCTAGCTATGGAAGGGAGGGAGAAGATGGTAGACAAGATAAAAATGAGAGATAGAAGAGTAAGAAGATATGGAGGAGAGGTAAAATTGGAGGGAGTGAGAGACCTAGTTAAAAAAAAGATATAGTGGAAGAGAGATGACGTACCTAGAGGAGGAGATATAGGTGACATGGGGTTTTAAGAAGGGAAAGACATGGATGGATAGGTGAAGAAATATAAGGAGATACATAGAGAGAGAGAGAGAGAGAGAGAGACATAATTATCAACATAGGAAATTCCCTCAACCTTATTTAACCCAAACCATGTACTGTCAAGTTTGCACCTTAAACCGTATACAAAGAGGGGGGGAAAAGATAGAGATGTGATGGGAGAGAGAAGAGGGGGAGATATATCTAGAGGGTGTGAGAGAACTAAAAATAGGGTAGATAGAGAGGAGAGAAACCTATAAGAGGATAAAGACATAAAATACCTAGATAGGGAAAGAGAGGGGAGAGATGTATGGAGGACAACGAGAGGTGGATATAAAGATATGATTATGGAGGTGGATATGTCATCCAAAAATATACTAATACAATTTATATGGGTGAATCACATGTTTTAATCTTGCATATTTTATTCTTGTCATTATAATAAGGCATACAATTAGATTATCAAGTGTATTTGGAAATGAATAAGAATATACTAATATTATGGTATAATAACTTACCAATCTGATGATGGATAGGGTTTAGGATTAGGATTGGGATTATGCTTTAAGTTAGGATTTATATAACAATATGGTCAAGGGTTTGGCATATAGATAGGAAGAAAGTTGGGATTAGGGTTAGGGATAAGCTTATGGTTAGGGTTATGATTATGGTTTATATTTTTGTTAGGTTTATGGTTAGGATTAGGGCTAGGATCATTATTATAATTAGTGTTATAATTATGGTTAGGCTTATGGTTTAGTGTTACAATTATATTTTATTATTTATCTATAAAATATTAAATTATATGTTGAATTGTATTACATTAAAATATAGTAAAAATAGAGGAGAAGATAAGGGGATGGGGAAGGGTGAGAGGGTGAAAGAATGGGAGATGAAGATGGAGGGAGAGAGGAGGGAATTGATCATATTGGGGGATATTGGTGTAGTTTTTATGATTACACTAAGATTAGAATATTTGAATTTGAAGGTTAGAGTGGTTTGGGTTTGGGTTATGGTTAGGATTAGGATTAGGATTAGGGCTAGGATTATTATTAGGATTATAATTAGGACTATAGTAACATTAATCCAAAATAAAATAACCATAATCCATAAACCCTAAATCTATTCTCCATTTCCAATTTTTCTTTTATGCTCTCTCACTCTCTTACTCTCTCCCTCCTTCCCTTCCCTCCCTCTTCCCTACCTCTCCCCTAATCTCACTCTTTACCTCTCTCCCCCATATCCCTGCCTCTCTTATCTCCCTTCCTTCCTTTCTCTCTTTCTCTCAACCATAAACCCTATAACCATAATTTATAAGCCATAAACCTTTAACTTTTTCTCCCTTTCCTCTTCTCTATTTACATCACAATATTTTTGAGGTGCACATACCTTATACCTAAAGAGAAAAAATTTCATACGTACACATACGTATCTAGATGGTTTTAGGATTTAGAGTTTTTGGATTAGGATTTAGGGTTCAAGATTTAGGATTTAGGGAAGAGAGAGATGGGAGAGAGGGAAGATGAGAGAATGAAAGGTGGGAAAAGAGAGGGGGAAATGGGGAAGGGGAATGGAGAGTGAGAGAGGGGGAAGAGAGATGGGGAAATGGAGAGAGATGAAGGGATAAGACTAAAGACAAAGAGAGAGGAAATATAGGTATAGAGAATGTTGGATAATGATATATATCTCTCTATATATAGCTCTCTCCCTTTCCCTTCCCATATATCTCTATCCCCCTCTCTTTTTATTCATATTTATACTCTCTCCCTTTTAATATCTCCCTCTCTCTATTTTTATTTTTCTATCTCTACTTCTTTATGTTTTTCTATATTGTATCTTCCTACTTATATGTTTTGGTAGGGTTTTGATATGATGTCATTGTATATATGAAGTTTTGGGTTGAACTATACCTTGTGGTGCTTAACCTAAAAAAATTTAGTCCAGGAATTGTAAGATGTTTTTTTCCATAAATTTGAGATTATCTCAAACAAATAGTTGGATTCCATAACCTTTATCTTTAATTAATAGAGGTGTGTGTGTGTGTGTGTTCATGCACATATGTGTGTGTGTGTGTGTAAGGGGAGGGGGAGGGGGAGACAAAGGGAGAGAGGTTGGGAAGAGGGATATAAATGAAAGAAAGAGAGGGGGGGAAGATAGAGGTGGGAAGGGAAAAAGGATATATGGTTTAGGGGTTATGGTTATTGGGTTTATGGTTTATATTTTAGAGAGATACATAAAAGAATTATAAACATACAAAAATATCTCGATAGGGAGAGAGGGAGATAAGAGGATAGAGAGAGGTAGAGAAGAGGATATGGAGATGGTGATGCAAGAGCATCTTGATTCAGAGAAATATTGCATCAACCAAAAATATTTATGTTCAGTAATATTTCTATTTTCCAATCTAAAAGATCAAGTTGGTGATTCATCATATGTTTGAGTTAGCTTATGCAATCATCAAATTGTATCAAAGACCTATCTCAGACCATGTTCCTAGGTTTTCAGCTCATTTAGTTCATTTTTACTCTATTTATGAGTTGTTCTCTCTCGGGTGGTGTGTTCTTAACATTTTGTGACCCATTGGTGAATTTTAATCTTGCGATGGAAATCTACATCTTGAGAAGCTCAATAGCACATACATATTTGTTCTTGGATCATGTGTGGACCTAAATCTTACTTCCTTGGGTCTTGCATGGTTTATGGGTCAAGTTCCTTATGATTTAGGACCTGTCCTATTTTATTTAACACATTTATCTTTTCTTGGGGAATGCTCTTGATAGACAAAGTAGAATTGAATATCAGTACATGCAAGGTACTTGATCTGAACTGAATAATAGATATAATATTTTGGCTATTAAAGAGATTATTATTTTCTTTTTGGCATTGTTGTCAAAGAGAGAGAAATTGCATGAAATATTCAAGTTAAATCTATAGGGAGATAGACTGCATGAAGCAAGGGAGAGAACACAAAAGAGAGTATTGATGTTGTGTAGTGATTAAACATATTAAATGTCTAAGCTAGGGAGATCTTACCGAGTTACAACATTTACATACAGAGTTGTAGAACAAATGTTTGGTATTATATAACATATTTCATATTGTGTTGCCATCAATACCAATGGGAGAGATTGATAGACTACAATTGATTAAATATCTCAAAGGAGAGTTGATGACTTCAAAAGACAATAATTGATGATCACCAAGCTACTAATATATATGTGAGACATTAAATTAGTTAATGTATTGTCATTGATATCAACTACTTTTGACTATACTTATCATGATGGTTACAAACATCTTAAGAAGAAAATTATGGTGAGATATATACACAAAGATGAGATGGATGAGAAAGATATGGATATGGTATTCGTTAGATAACTTATTGATCAGTCTATGACATTATGTTAGTGATTTGATTGTATTACATGATTCTATTATAGATTGAAGATCAAGATTGAACAAGTTTATGTGGTTGGTAAATGAATAATTTTGTATACACTGAGTTGGAACAGTGTAAACCGAGCAAGTGTAGTGTATATTGAGTACAGTGTTAACCGAGCTAGTTATCACTGACGCATTGCAGTATTGACCGAGAGAAAGAAATAAATAGAAATTATGATTGGTGACTAAAGATGATGAGTTGGAGAATTGTTGATGATTCTGAGGTAAAAGATAATGTTTTTTATGATGATCAAATGACTAACAAAATTCAAAGATGATCGGATGAAGGAGATTAAAATGTGTTACTGACACAATTACTGAGGAAGGTTAAAGCAGAAAAATCAATGGTAAAGATTAAGAGGCAAAATCTATGGATGGAAATAAAATAGTTTATGATGTCTATAAAAGGAGACAAGAGATTCAGATTGAATTTTGGAATGCAAGTGGAAGATTGAATTCATGTGAAGCTGATCAAATAGGTTGAAGATAGAATCGAGCAATTCTACTCACAATACCGAGCGACAAAGAAAGAAATTACCGAGCATAATAGAGTTGGAGGAAACAAAGAGATTGAACTAATTATTGATCAGATGTACTTTTGAGCTTAGCATAGATCTGAAAATATGCAAAACAAGTATTTGAATCAGATCATTATTGTAATAGTATAACCATTTCTACAGATAAATCTCTTAACTGAGTGGGACTTAACAGTCTTTATATTTCAATATGACATGAAATGAATGTTGATTATTTTCTTGTTGACCCCATAGTGAATTTTTGGTCAAGGGAGAACTGTTAGTGATAAATCCTCTAACTAGGTCACACCTTATAGTGTGTTTCATAACCTTTAACAGGGTTGGCTCTTAACAGAGCTCACTTCATAAGAGTGAATTATTTTGGGTTATCGGTCCCATGTGGTTTTTCCCCTAATAGGGTTTCCACCTTAAAAATGAAAGTGTTATATATGTATAGATGTGGGGAATTGTTATTTTACTTTACACATTACTATAATCGGATTGATCGGTAAATACACTAGTTAATTTAATGTTATTTAATAGATGAACAAAAAGGCACAATTGATATATTACCTAGTTGATTAAATTGTTTGAAAGATTTTTTTTATACATCAGGGAGTATTTGAGACTATAGGATAACTATACTTAACTGATTCACCCCCCCTCTCAATTATCTAACCATTCTTTGTTCTTGGGTTGATATGTGTTCCGCGATGCTTATTTATGTAATGTAATACTTCTCTAGAAAGGGGCTTTTAGTAAGGAATCAAGGATAATCTCTAGAATTGAAGTTTAAGGTTTTTGGCTAAAGACTATAATGAAATAGGCCGGTTGTAGCCTGGCATGTATGTTGCCAATTAAATGTAACTAAATTTCAATTAATAAATATAAATCTTTCTTGTCTTATTTCAGTGTGTTTACTCTTGTTGTCTAATTGGACTGATCTCTCCGAGGTCCCTCCATTGGTGGGTGCACCAAGTGGTATCAGAGCTAAGTTGTATTCCTTGTGGAGTTGGCTGTTGAGCCTGACTGTTGCAAATCCCTAAGTTGATTTGGTTGTAGGGTGGTAGAGTTGAGACCTAACCTATAATTATAGAGGGTGGACAAAATGGTTTGGGGAAGGAGAGAAGTAGATCCACACATGATGGATATGTTGAGGAAAATTGCAACTAGATTAGAAGTAGTAGATACTACCCAAAGAAGAGGTAGACCTATTGAGGATGTAAGTGATGATGAAGTTGAGGTAGTGGTTGAAAATAATGAACTTGAATTGGAACAAGGTGATGAAAGACTCTTGAGGGCTCTAACTAAGGTGAATGTTAGACCACATTCCAATTTACCAGATTATGATGGTAAACTTGATGCTGATGAATTGTTGGTTTGGATCACAAAGAGGAAAAAGTATTTTGAATATGAGAACACTAATGCAGACAAGAAGGTGAACATTATTAGCACTAAGTTGAAAGGACATGCATATTTATGGTGGGAATATTTGTGGGTAGATAGAAAAATGAGTGGAAAGGAAAAGATCAAATCTTTAGGATAAAATGGTAAACAAGTTGAAGGGTAAAATCTTACCTAGTGATTATCAAGTTAGTTTGTTGAGGAAATTATAGAACCTAAAGTAGAAGGAATCTACTATGAAGGAATATACTAAAGAATTATATAGGTTGGATATCGGATCTGGACATGTAGATGATGAAGTTGAAAGAATTAGAAGATACCTTAATGGTTTGAGGACATCTATTCAAGATGAAATTAGTTTGTTCAAACTAGATAGCATTGAAGAGGCCTGACAATTTTCCCTAAAAGAAGAGTAAAAGTTGAACAAGAGGCATGAACATAGATAGAGAGGAAGAGTTGGTATATTTCAGAGAGAAAGAGGTAGATCATTTGTAGAAGAAGTTAAATCTTACTCTGGTCAAGATAAACACAACTATGAATGGAAAGAAGAGATTTCATACTGAGGAAGAGGAGAAGGTTACCCTAGAGGTAATGGTTACAAAATAGAGGACATGAACTAGTTTAAAGGAGTTTTTTATAATGTGGAGAAGAAAGTCATAGATCCTTTGAATGCACTCATGGGAATTCAAGAAATAAGAATGACAGTGTTAGAAAAAATGCACTCATGAAAGAAGAGTCACCTGAATCTATGAAAAAAATGGAAGAGGGAGAAAATATGATGATTCAAAGGGTCCTATTTAATAAGGAACCTGATCAAGAACTCATGTTAAGGAAAAGTTTGTTCAAGAAGAGATGTAAAGTTGTAGGAAAATGTTGTAAGTTCATCATTTCTAGTGGGAGTTCAAATAACCTAGCATCAAAGGAGTTAGTTACCAAGTTGTAATTGCCAAGACAAAAGCACCCTAAACCATGTCATGTTGCATGGTTTAAGGATGAGAAAAAGGTTATGGTAAGTGAACAATGTCTTATGAAATTTAAAATTGGATCTAATCATGATGAAGTTCTTTGTGATATTATGCCAGTGGACTATTTTCATATCTTTTTCGGTAGACCTTGGCTGTATGACAGACAAACAATACATGATGTAGATTGAATAGGTGTACTATAATAGAAAATGGGATAAAGAAAGTTTTGTTTCCTTTGGTAGAAGATCCTAAGAGTGATAATTGTACTAGAGTAAGGGTTTTCTTGGTTGAAGGAAGGAAATTATTGGATGGCTTGAAGAAAGAAAGTATGTGTTATGCTTTGATTCCTAGGAAACTTGATTTAGGAATAGTGGATGAACAACCACCAAAGGTAAGGGTTTTACTGTTAGAATTTGAGGGCATCATTTCAAACAAGGTACCTGATGGATTACCACATATTAGGACTATTAGTCATTGTATGGATTTGATTGTGGGATCTATTTTAACGAATAAAGAACCACATAGAATGACACCAATAGAAAATGAGGAGTTGAATAGACAAGTGCAAGAATTATTACAGAGGGGTTTTGTTGCGGTCCCACAACCACGCTCCCCTTTCTTGGTCCTTATGGCCTTAGGGGCCCCCCTTCTACTTTTTGCTTGCCTCATTTTGTCATCTTTAGGGTTGGTGTCCTTAGTTTTTTTAGTTTTTTGGCCTTTTTGGCCTTGTCAGCCTTGTCGGCCTTGTCGGCCTCTAGCACCTTTCGATGGTCTGAAAGGTGCGAAAGGCCCCAGCAGGAGCATTTTGGCTAACGATGTTTTCGGCCATTTTGGCCTTGTCGGCTTTTCATTCTTTTGGTGGCCGAAATGTGCAAAGGTGATGAGTGATCTCGGGTGGCTATTGTACACACTAAAATATGCACTTCTATGAACCATTACTTGCAAGGTTGCTCAAGAATGAGGCCTCACAAAGCGGCTCATAGCTCTCTATGCATGGAGTTGCAAGGGACTATGAGTTTTGCTCTCAGCTAGAGCTACAAGAAGGTGACCTTGCTAGTCAACCACACAATGAGAGATTCAAATGAAGACAAGGGCAACAATGCCAATATCCTCAAGAATCAAGAATGAAAATGCAATGCAATGCTTGAAAAGAAATCTAATCTATGAAAGGAAATAGCAATGGATTACAAATCCTTCCTATTTAGACTATGTGAGATTGCATAAAAGGAAATCTACACTAAGAATGTCATGATTATGCAACTATGAAAGCAAACTAAATGGAATGCAACCACAAGGTCTTCAAAGCTTGGATGCAATGATGTCTTCAAAAGGCTCCAAAACCTGCAGCATAACAATAGCATAAAAATGTGGGTCTGCAAATGAAGGAGAGAGCTCTCCTTTTATAAGAAATGAGGTGAAATGGACCATGGAGATTAAGAGGCAAAAAGACTTAATCAGCGGTGGAGCTAGAAAGAGGAGCAATCCATGTGCACAAGTATCCTCCAATGAGAGTGAAGTGTTGACTTTTGAGCCTCATGTGAGACAAAAAGTGCTTTTTCCCTTTTTTATAAAATAGGAATAATACTTTATTTGTGCAACTTAGGATAAGAGGAAAGTGGGGCTTTTTTTATTTAATTGAAAGGGGAGGAAATATTCCTTTTAATTAAATAAAGACTTAGGATAAATGGTTAGCCCAAGGATAAAAATCCAATATATGATCGAAATTAGGATTTGATCAAGAAATTGATATTGTTGACAATATTGATAAATGATCAAAATGATTCAGGATTGATAAATTGAATAAATGGGGCCCAAAGTCTAGGCGACCATTTTTGGGTGCATACATTTGCCCCTCTTTGACTAATGTGTGATCGATTTGAGAACGCATGCAGTCAAAGAATGAAGTTGCAATGTGAGATCGATTTGGGATCACAAAACAACTCAGATATGAGGTCGATTCGGGATCATATCCGGACAAACATAAACAAAAGCTTAGACCAACACCGTCGCTGCTAGGTGCAAATCAAGCTTTAGACAAAACCATCACCGTCGCTGCTAGGCAATAATCAATGTCTAAAAATGGGAGATAAGAATCTCAAGTTTTGAGCAAAAGCTCACAAAAGATGTCTGAATCAAGAACATCAAGAAATCAGGGATGAGAATCCCATAGGTACTGCCCCCTCGGAATCGAAATCGAAATCAGGTAGAGGAGAGACAGCAAATGGATAAAGATTTGATCAAATCATAATCGAATGTAAGGGTCAAATAGGTGAACCATTAGGCAATGAAACATGCCCCAGTGAGGAAGTAGAAGAATAGAAATAAAAGACTAGAAATAGAGCGAATGAAAGATTAGAAAATTTGAGAGACATGGAAGGAAGAAATTCCACCGAAAATCAAATTATGCCTCAAAAGGTCAATCAACTGCGCAGAAGGGGGGGGAAAGAATTTGAAATGCGATTTTGACTATGAAGATGACCTCGGATTTCGATTTCGAGTCCGAAAATGGATCCAGGACGTCGAAATTAGCTAGGGGTGCAATTTTCGCGCAATTCCGAGGTGTTTTGAAAATTAGGTCAAAAAGTCAAAATGCTATAAAAGGGGTCAAAATGTCATTTTCAAAAATCATTTGTCTTTTAGTGATTTGAGAATTTCAGAGCTTTAGAGAGAGAAAATGGCTCAGCAAGCAGGAGTTCCCGTCCACAGGCATCGATTCGAGCGCGCCCGGTTGCATAACCGGCCACCACACTATCCTGCCCCGGTATGTTTTCGAAAAAAACTCGAACTTTTTGATCATTTCTAGCATTTAATAGCTTTTTTAGCACGTTTTTTTCAAATTTTAAATTTCAAAATTTTTTGTTGTGCGAAATATCGCGCGATACTTTAGAAGTATCGCGCGCTTTGGGGAGAAGTATCGCGCGATACTTCGCGCGCCCCAAAAGTATCGCGCGCTTTGGGCATCAGTATCGCACGATACTGGGCGAAAGATCGCGCGATAGTGGGCGAAGTATCGCCCGACATAAGGTTTATCGCCCTACTATAGGGAGAAGTATCGCACGATACTTCTCTGAAAAAGAATATCGCCCAGTTGAAAATTTTGATATTTAATGCATTTTTTGAGCAAGAATGACATGGGTCTAGACAATGTTACATTTTTAAGATGTTTTATACTGAGTTTTTTTTTTTTGGACATCCATCATGATATGTACTAACAACGGATTTGGTTTTGGCTTGCAGGAGGTTTTTCCGGCGCTCATCATCAGAGCGCCGAAGGTGACAGGATTACGGTGTGTCCGAGATCTGGATGATCCGGGCAATGCCGATATCAGGGCTATGGGATTCCGGTATCTGCTGAGATACCCATATATCCGAGCGGACCATGGGTTGTTGACTGCTCTTGCCGAGAGATGGCATAGTGAGCACAACACCTTCCATCTGCCTACTGGAGAGGCGTCGATCACTTTGGAGGACGTCTACAGGATCTTACGAGTGCCATGCCACGGAGAGCCTGTAAGTATGATCATGTTTTGATATATAATCATAAATGTAATGTTTCCATGTGATGAAAACTAACATGATTTGTTTGTTGTCATAGGTGTACTATGATCAGGACGTCACTGAGGGGCGCCGATTGATTCAGGAGATGTTTCAGGATGTGACCATCCTAGACAGGCATGTCAGCTGGGAGCGACTGCTTGATGACTTTGGCAGAGATTATCCGGTGCCATGCATTGTGGCATCTATCATTTCACAGATCCTGATGACTGATCGCAGTCAGAAGGGATTCCCGCTCGGATGGGGCAGGCTACTGGTAGACTTGGTAGGCAGGCCTCGACGGATGGCATGGGGGCCTGCGATCTTAGCAGAGATGTATCATGAGCTGCATGAGATCGTCTACAGGGACGGTCGGACATGGGCGTGCGGTGCCATCCTCACGAGGGTGGTAGCGAGTCTTAGGTCTTAGGTTGTAGATGTTTGGACATATTTTGAGACTTTTGATCCAGATTTTGGGATCTCATATTGTATATCATGACATTTATTGATTTATGAGATTACTGGATGTTCGGTATATCATGTGTATTTGTCTCACTTATGATGGATGTATCAGTTTATGTATATTGTCTTGTCATTTTGCTCAAAATGCTTATGTATGTGCTTATGTATGTTCTCTCTCTCATAGTTGTATGTTTAATTCTCATATGTATGATGTAGACTTATGTTTCTTGAAAATGACAGTTTTGATATAGATATGATGATGTGATTAACCCCTTGTGATGAACAGGAACAGGTTCGAGATGAAAAAGACAAGGAGCGAAAGACATGATCAAGAAGAAGAGAAGGTGAGCGCAGTTGACTAACAGGTCCATGTAGGATGAGAAGGAGAGCTCTCTCCATGTGCAAGATGCAAGATTAAACTAACATGACCCTAAAAATGCAAGCTACTATGAAAGTGGTTGACTTGCAAGGTCACGACGCTTATAGACATCTAATTATCATCATCGAGCGTTATTGGTAGCGTCGTAAGATCATACAATGCACACTAGCTTTACTATGTGGATATGAATATGATCTTTATCAGATAGAAATGTGGAAATCTTACCTAGGCATCAAAGACATATAGGTCAAGATGACTAATGCAGTAAGATTACCTAAGTTTGATATGGCGAGATTATGCTTGTATCAAGACACATGAAAGTCAGGATAGCTAAAAGCATGCACTCGCAAAACAGTCAAGGATAATACCTTGTCAATCCATAGTGTCAAGTAGGACCAGCATAAATGCTCATGACAGTTAGAATCAACAAAATATACCCACAAGCAGATAAAGAAAGAAAACATGTTCTCATTCCCTCAGTCTTCTAGCTATGCATCATCGAAAACTTCTCAGGGAGAGATCACTCATCAAAAGAAATCCTCATAGACAGCACACAAAGAAAAATAAAGTCATCATATCGCCAGCGAGTTGATTGTTTAAGTGCGTGTGTGTTGGTCATAGAGTCAAATTCTGAGTATCTTATCTGCAAATGGGAAATATCGCATCATACTGTGGACTATTGGGTAAGACATCTGATAAGTGTTAAGAAACACTCGACGCAAGGGTAGTGTTGAAAAACACTGTTTGGGGTGGTGTTGAAAAACACCTGTTGTGAAATGCCCCAAGAGACAAACTCACCAAAAGGACCTATGCGAACAGTTATGCCCCCTAGACAAAGACAAAGACCAATTCCAGACTAGGCCAAATAAGGTCAAGGCATGATGACAAGTGGCTAAGTGTCGAGGACGCATGCTAACAAATAGGGGTGCAAAGGCCTCAAGTAGCGCCTGTTTCCAGGTTTTCACCACTTGGAATTTTTTTTTCATTTTTTCATTTTTTTGATTTTTTTGTATTTTTGCTACCAAGGCGCCTATTGCTAGGTTTTCACCAAGGCACTTTTTCTATTTTTTTTTTGATTTTTTTGTAGTTTTTTTTTCTCAGGACTTTTTATGCTTTTTTTAGGATTTTTTCAGCAATCATATATCAATTTTTTTGGTATTTTTTCAGGATCAATAAGATATATACAAAAGATGCCCCCAGACAGAATGGGCATCAAGGATAGAACTTCTTAAGGTGCACAATGTTGATGGGATCAGGGAGCTGTTCTCCATCAGGATCTGACAGTAAATACGCACCAGTACCAAAAGCAGCTGTGATGACATATGGTCCAAGCCAGTTAGGTTCAAACTTGCCCTTTTGCTCTCTGTTTTGCTGGTTCTTAGGGTTTTCTCGTAAAACAAGATCACCTATTTGAAATTCTCTAGGGCGAACCTTCTTGTTGAATGCCTTGGACATACGTTTCTGATACGCTCTCATATGATCAAAGGAAGCCTTACGCTTCTCATCTAGAAGTTCTAGTTCCTGCAACCTCATGGCACGGTAATCCTCATCTGTAATCAATCCTTTGAGTGAGACTCTAAGGGATGGTATCTCGACTTCCAAAGGCAATATTGCTTCAGCGCCATAGGTGAGAGAAAAAGGAGTGGCCCCTGTAGGTGTGCGAATGCTTGTTCGGTAAGCCCATAGTGCTGGATTGATTTGCAAGTGCCAATCCCTACCATTCTTGTGTACTGTTCTATGAAGAATCTTAAGAATGGTTTTGTTAGAAGCTTCTGCCTGTCCGTTTCCTTGTGGGAAATATATGGAGGACCAATGTTGCTTGATTTTAAACTTTTGGCATAGGTGCTTTAGGTCTTTATTCTTAAATTGACCTCCATTGTCAGTAATGATCTCAGAAGGCACTCCAAATCGGCAAATGATATGGTTCAAGATGAACAAAGAAATGGTCCTTCCTGAAGCAACAGAAAGTGGTACAGCCTCTACCCATTTTGTGAAGTAGTCAGTGGCAGTAATGATGAACTTGTGTCCACCTGATGAGTTGGGGTGAATTTGCCCAACCAGATCAAAGGCCCAGCGCTGAAATGGCCAATGAGAAATAGAAGGGATTAGTTCCCTACCCGGAGCATGAATCAGGTTGCCGTGTTTCTGACATTTTTCACATGACTTAGCAAAGGTGACTGCATCTATCTGCATTGTGGGCCAATAATATCCCGCCCTAAGCAACCTTCGGGCCATGGCAAGACCATTAGAATGCCCACCACAAATGCCCTCGTGGATGTCAGCTAACGCTTGGTTGGATTCCTCCTTTTCCAAGCACCTAAGGAGTGTCCCATCTAAACCCCTTCTATATAAGTCACCAGAGATGAGGGTGTGGCGAGAGGCGTTACGGATGAGGTTTCGGCGTTCGGAGCGGGTGAATGTGTCAGGGATGATGCCATCACGAAGATATGAATAGATAGCACCATATCGGGAGGACTCGTGTGTGATAATGGCACAAATGACACGGCTTTCAGATGAGTCAAAGATGGGATGGTGTAGCTCTTCCACCAGGAATTCAAATCTGGATTCATGTGTCTCCAACTGAAGAAGTGAAGCCAATGTGGCCATGGCGTCTGCAGCTTTGTTCTCTATCCTAGGGATTTGTTGAAACGTCACAAAGGTGAAATAGCGTTTCAAAGAATCAACCATCTTTTTATAAGGTATCAATTTGTCATCCTTGGTTTGATACTCTTCATTGACTTGGTTGATGATTAGCTGAGAATCCCCAAAGACATGTAATTCTGTGATATTCCATTCTATAGCCATTTTCAAGCCATTAGTTAAAGCTTCATATTCTGCAATATTATTGGTACATGGGAATAATAGTTTATAAGACTTTGGAATGTTGTACCCATGTGGAGAAACAAATAACACTCCAGCACCTGATCCATTTTGCATGCGGGAGCCATCAAAGAACATTGTCCAAATGCGAGTAGTGGTATATAAGATGTGTTCATCTGGGAATTCCACTTGGACTGGCATACTATCTTGGATTGGAAAATCAGCTAATTGGTCAGCAATAGCTTGCCCTTTTATTGCCTTCCTTTCAACGTACTCTATGTCAAATTCAGTGAGGACCATCATCCATTTAGCAAGTCTACCCGTCAGGGCAGCCTTACCAAGCAAGTATTTAAGGGGATCAATTTTGGCAATCAAGTGTATGGTATGAGCAAGCATGTAGTGGCGCAACTTTTGAGAAGCAAACACCACCGCGAGACAAGACTTCTCAATATTATTGTAATTGATCTCATAAGAGACTAGAGTACGGCTGATATAGTAGATGGCCCGTTCTTTCCCAGTATCATCTGTTTGAGCCAATAATGCCCCCAGGGAAGTGTCTGTAGCTGAGATGTATAGAAGCAATGGTTTCCCTGGAATAGGAGGCATTAAGATCGGAGGATTAGCCAAGTATTGTTTGATCTGATCTAGGCTCCTTTGACAATCCTCGTTCCAAACACAAGAAGCACCCTTATGCAATGTCTTGTTGAAGGGTTGCGCTCTATCTGCAAGCTGAGAAATAAACCTCCTAATTGATTGAAGACGTCCTTGAAGACTTCTCATTTGGCTGATATTTCGAGGAGGTGGCATATCTAGGATTGCTTGGACCTTTTCGGGATCAACCTCGATACCTTTTGCTGATATTATGAATCCTAAAAGTTTGCCTGAGGTGACGCCAAATGCGCACTTCTTTGGATTCAATCTGAGTTGAAATTGTTCCATACGATCTAGAATTACTTCCAGATCATTGAGGTGTGTGTCCCTTTTTCTTGATTTTGCCAGGGTATCATCCACATAATCTTCCATATTTTTGTGCATCATATCATGAAAGATAGTTGTCATAGCTCTTTGGTAGGTTGCTCCTGCATTCTTTAACCCGAATGGCATGACGTTCCAACAGTAGGTTCCCCATGCACATGTGAATGCTG
This sequence comes from Chamaecyparis obtusa, assembly GCA_027943335.1. Lineage (NCBI taxonomy): Eukaryota > Viridiplantae > Streptophyta > Pinopsida > Cupressales > Cupressaceae > Chamaecyparis > Chamaecyparis obtusa. The sequence continues at coordinate 382,174 of BSBK01009754.1, forward strand.
TTTTCTCTTGGTCTTCAGGAGCTATTTTGATTTGATTATACCCCGAGAAACCATCCATTAGGGAATATATGTCATAGCCCGCCGTCATGTCCACTATCATGTCAATGTTTGGCAGTGGAAAGTCATCCTTTGGGCATGCTTTGTTTAGATCTCTAAAATCTGTGCAGACACGAATGGACCCATCATGTTTGGATACCGGTACTATGTTCGAGATCCATTCTGCATAATCAATGGCTCTAATAAATCCAGCTTTCAAAAGCTTTTCTAATTCTCCTTTGACAAGTAGAGCTATATGTGGATGCATTTTTCTTAGTCTCTGTTTGACTGGCTTGACTCCTGGAGCTATAGATAAGTGATGCATTATGAGATTTGTGTCAAGCCCTGGCATGTCTGAGTAGGTCCATGCAAAATTAATTTTCTTTTTTTGTAAAAACTGTACATATGCCTTGGTCTCTTCCTCTGATAAAGACTGAGCAAGATGGACTATCTGAGGGTTTTCTTCTGTGTTTAGATTGACCGGCTTTGTTGGTTCAATCAAGATTGATGATCTATCCTGGAAATAACTCGGCAAGTTATTAAGTACCCCATCCTTAGGTGCCTCAAAGAGGTTTTCACCTTTGGATGCGTCATTTCTTTTTACTATTTTTGGTTCTGACACCGCCACAAAGTGGTTTTCGCCATCAGACCTATTTTTCTTTTTCTCTTTTGTTTTGAGACTGAGGTACTTAATATCAGGCTCCGTCATGCTGGTTGTTGGTTCACTGGTGGAAGAAGCCACGGGTTCGAGAGCATTCAGATAGCAAGCAATTTCGTAATCATTGCGAAATGTGAGGAATGTGGGCTCATGGTGGCGCTGGGGCCAGTCAATCAGGTCAAAGTGGACAAGGGGCAAGTCAATGGTAGGTTCGATGTTGTGAATGTGAAAGGTGTCATCTCTGGTGACCATATAATCGGAGCTCATCAAGTCTTCTCCTAAGATACCTGAATTGGGGCTCATCCTATCAAACGAAGCATCGTCTACTAAGGCGATTTGAGGAGGGCAATCCTCTAGTCTGACACTAGGATCGTTAGTTGCATCGGGTTGGGTACTATAGGCGTGGATAATATCCACATCTAGATCAATTGTTGCATCTGAAAGCGAATCCCATTCATATTCATGGGAGTCTGTCTCTGAGTCATCATTTAGGCCTCGTGATGTAGAAGCCTCAAGGTTAGGGAGGGTTTCTCCCTTTCTAGTATTGGTACTATCCGTCGCAGCTAGGACAGTAACATTTTCCTTTGTCGATCTAGAAGTCACACAATCACTATCCGTCGCAGCTGGGATAGTAGGATTATTAAGCATCAAATCTGTGGAATCTCCCCAAAGGAGATTCGTTGAGGGCACCCAATCATCAGGCACATCTTGTTGATTGGAGAGATCGGGCGTATAATCTGCATCACTGTCGCTGTCCGTTGCCACTGGGACAGGGATACCTTTCTTCTTCTTGTTCTCAAAACCTAAGCCGATTGTGGACTTATTTTTGCGTCCAAAGAGAGCATGATCAAGAGGCTCAGCTTTAGCATCTAGCCTATGACTAAGGGGACCAAATCCCGGATATCCCATATTTTTGACCAGTGTATATCCTTTCCCATAAGTTTCAGGTGAAGGAGCAAAATTCTCATTATGTTTGTATTTCTCTTCGTGATATATCCAGTTCCTTACAGCAACTTCCTCTTTCTCTTCTTGAATGGGGACCGAAGACTCAACAAATTTCCCAAATAACATCATTGCTGATGATGAAGGCTTCACATTTGGGGAGGGTCTCCCATAAGACCTAGGAGAGATTGGCATTTTTGTAAAAGAATCAATCTTATAATCTCCCATCCCAAGGTCCACGGTCTTGAATTTCTGCTTACATTGTTCAAGTGAACTACTAAGATTGTCAGCTTCTCTATTCAAAGGTACATGTGATCCCGCAGAAATGTTATTAACTGATAGAGCACTGTCTCCCGGGATGCAAATTTCTACACCATTATGGGGGAACTTAACACACTGGTGATATGTCGATGGGACTGCCTGCATTTCATGAATCCATGGCCTACCTAGCAAAATGTTGTAGGCGAGAGGTCCGACATCAACAATTTGGAATAATATGTCTCTTTCTACAGGACCAATACGAATAGGCAAAACAGCCAATCCCTTAGAACTTCTTTCTGCTTCATCATATGCTTTGATTGTGATTCTTTTCTTTGTGTCAATGACGTTCTCAGAATACCCTAGAGCTAGCAGCAAACTCAGAGTACAAATATTGAGCCCCGCACCCCCATCTATCAGTACACGTCTAACACGGGTTTTATGAATCATGACCTCGATGTGTAAGGCCAAATTATGCGGGTGACTAATGGATTTGTCATCTTCTTCTGAGAAGGTGAGGAAATGAGGGCTAGCCAAATGGTTGACCATGTTTTGGAATTGGTCGACATCTAAGTTATTAGGGACATTGGCTGTTCGCAAGGCATCCTCGAGGACGCGCTTGTGCTTAGGAGATAATTCTAAAAGCTCAAAAATGGATATCTGAGCGGGTGTTCGTTGTAGTTGGTCAATAAGGTTATAATTGGAATCAGGACCAACGACAGGTTTTGGAGGAGCACCTTTGGACGTGGGTTGTTTAGACTTGCTAGTGCTAGGACCTTTGATGATAATGGGTGCTTGAGCCTGTCCCCTAGTGACAACATTGAGGGACCGGGGCATTCCTTGTGTGTGAGGACCTCTTATCACCACAGCGGGTCTTTCATTAGTCATAGGAATTGAGTCCACATTATGTCCATAAGGATCTTTCTTTCTCACCATGTTGATATTATCGTCAGCCACTTCAAGCATGTTAATCACATTATCAGCGTGTGTGTATGTATAGTTAATAGCCGCCTTGCCATTCTTACTAGAATTCTCTCCTTTTTCATATTTAGGCAAGGGCTCTTTAAAGGCTTTATGGTCCGCATTAGTAGTTAACCCATCCACTTGTAATTGTCCTTTCTCAATAAGGTCTTGGACAAGATGCTTGAGTTTGAAACAATTTTCTATGTCGTGTCCAATCCCATTATGGAAAACGCAAAAAGCCTTAGCATCCCACCAATGAGGTAAAGGATCTGGTATTCGATGTTTTGTAGGATCCTGTGGGTGCGCCAGATTATGAGCAACGAGTGTCTTAAAAACATCTGCATAGGATTCTCCCAATTTAGTGAATTGTCTTTTCTCCGTTTTAGATCTCTTTTGATACTGAGGTTTGTCTTGTTGCGTTGATGATGTTTGCAACTTCATAGCTTGAACTGCATGAGAGAGATTAAGAACTCCTTCATTTTTGACTTGAGATGAATCAACAACTCCGTCATTGACGACTTGCTTGTTTTTGTTCCAATAAGAGTTCTTTTTGTCCTTGTTACCATTAGTATTGTTATTTTGGCTATTGTTGTTATTTGTTGGTTTAGCCAAAATTCCTTGTTCTTTCAGGACATCCTCAATGCGACATGCCACCTCTACCATAGTATCAAAAGAATTAAATGGAATCTTCTTGACTTCATACTTGAGTTCTGGTATTAGATTGTTCACAATGATATCAATTCTCTCTTCTTCAGGGATTGTCCTTGGGTATTTCGAACACAATCGCCTCCATCGTTGCAAAAAGGTGACAAAAGATTCCCCTTGATTCTGCTTAAGTTTACACAAATCAAGCATGGTGACCGACCTAGATAAATTGTAGGCAAAATGTTGCACAAATCTTTGGACAAGTTCTCTAAATGTCCTTACTGGAGGGGAAAGGTTGGTGAACCACTCCATGGCTTGGCCTTTTAAACTCCTTGGGAATAATCGCAGCAAGTAGGAGTCTTCGTGGTGAAAGGAGAAGCTCATTATGTAGAATTGTCGAACATGGTCATGAGGGTCACCCGTGCCATCATATTTGTCGTATGTTGGGAATTCAACTTTCTTAGGGAATTCTACCATCACCACACTTTTGTCAATGGGATTAGGACATATGGAGTCCAAATGAAATGTACTCTTGGGAGCCTTCATTCTGTCTATATCCTTTTGCATTTGTAAGATTAACTCATCAGTTGAAGGATTCTGTTTCTTGATTTTTTGGTGAACATCAAAGTTATATGGAACTTTAGCGCCTTTGTTGATAAGACTTTCCAAAAATTGGTCTTTGTTTTGTTCCACGTATTGCTCCACATAGGCTTGAAAGGATGGTTCTTGTTGCATAGTCATGAAATCCATATGATCGGATTTAGCATAACTGCCTCCATGTTGTGAGCCATGATGTGCTCGTTGGGAGGGTTGCTTTGAATGTCTATGAGACGATTGTCTCCTATGATGGTCATATCTTGAAGTCCTTCTTCCTCTAGGACTTGGGGATCGTGAGGGTGTCTTTGATCTTCTTCGAGGGCTAGGGGAAGGGGTAGATGGGGGCGAGTTGGTCCCACTATTGGCTCCCCTCCTGTTAGATCGATTTTGGAGTTGTTGTGCATAGAGTCTATCTTCCTCTTCTTGGGCGACTCTTTTCTGTATATCCAACAATGCACGTTCCTCTTCCTCTAGTTGTCGGAATTTTTCCTTTTTTGCAGCCTGTTCATCTAAGTAGGCTTGCTTCTCTCTCTCAATGCTTCTTAATCTTGTATTTGCATATCGAGAAGTGTCCTTAAGTGGGGAGGTCTGTCTTGAATGCCTTATTGCATTAGCTGCGTTGATATGGTGATCACCAGATTCGTTGTTCTGGTCTTCGTGTTGTGACCCTGAATCTGAGTGGGCTGACTTATGCTGTCTTTCAGCTCGTTGTTGAGCATCAAAATACCTCGCGTTGTTAGGAGGTGACCCGGGTGGACTGGCATGAGAAGAACCACCATACTCTCCTCTGTGTCGTTGAAAGATATCCTCGAGAGTTTGATTCATGGCTTCTCTTTGTTGCCGGGTGAAAGTGTAACTCATGTCCATGCTTGATGAAAGTGGTATGAAAGAGGTGCTCACTTCACTAGGGTTAGCTCCCGGATTGAAACAAACCTCGGATTCACTCTTAGGAGATTGGTCAAAAAGGGGTCCTTTTCCCTTAGGTTGTCGACGGGTCTTGATAGGTGGTAACTGGCTAAAGGCAACAGGGGGTCGCTTCCCTTGATTAACTTGGTACCTTGTCGTAACTGACATGAAAAAGAGATATTCTCAATGATAAGGTGACCTTTCAAAGTGTCCACACCAAACTAGGATAATCGAAATCCTCTATTGTCCAAAGAAAGCTGAAAAAAAGAAAGGGGGCTTTACCAACACTGTCAAAGAGGTGCTTCAAATCAAAGGGTGACTACCCTTGCACTTTTGAATCAGGAGGTTGGACTAGGCCAAGAGATAATTGAAAATGAAAGTGATTTGGACAATAAGAGAATTGAAATTTTCCCAGAATATAGCTAACACTTTTAAAGATGAACCTCGGCACCAAAAATGGCTTTCTAATTTGACAATTATTCCAAAGTGACTTTGTAAACCAAACGATGCTATCCCGAAGAACTAAGAACCAGAGATTGGGAGTCAAGACAAATTTCAAACGTCAGGGTGAGAAGCCTGTTCTAAGACCTGGCCTAATTGACAGCAACTGAAACTGACCAAAATTTAAGCACGACAAAAATGAGTCAAGCGATATACTCCAGGCTACTGGGGCGATAAACCTCTACCCGTGCGATACTTCGCCCTAAGACAGGCGATATTTCTTAATACTATAGGGCGATATACCCCAGGCAGGCAGGGCGATAGTCCGTCAGGGGCGAACTATCGCACGATATTCCTCTTCAAAGGGTGCGATATTTCTAACATGTGCGAAGTATCGCACGATACTTCGCCTTACAGGGTGCGATACTGTTACAGAATTATTCAACTCTTGACCAGAATTGTGTGAAATTTGCGTTTTTGGGTCTGTTTGGTCAAAATTTTCAGTCTGAGGGTTGATGTTCTTGGTTTCAGTCACAAATTCAACAGCATTTGGACAGGTTTGCAAACAGTAAAGGATCAAACATGTCTTCAAGCACTTGAAACAAGGGCAAAAGCAACCTTGCCAAGACAAACACTTGTGATATCAAAATTGAAAAAGCACCCTATGAATGCTACCGATTGTTTGTATGTTGAGAACGTTTACACTGGTATCACACAATCGAAGACAAATCAAGCAATTACTACCTACAAGACAAGGCTCAATACTTATCAACTTAGCCCACAACTTGATGCCCCCTTGCCTCACACCAAGTGGTTGCCCACAAGAGATATTGGCTTTGTCATGGAAATGTCAAAATGACACAACCAAAGGGACACATATGGTGAGTATCTTAAGGTGATCCGGGTAAACCACTTGGATCAATCCTTGCACTAAGAAGATAAGCGGCTAAAAGAGGGTGGCTTCTATCTAATGGTTCTTAATGAGGATTTCCGTTCACAACACCCCTCTTGCTCCTCATAAAGGACTAGGACCTCGCGGCCTCAAGAGTACCTTAAGCATTCTTGCTCAATGTTTTCCTCATGGTCACAATCCCACAAGTACTTACATCAAGCGAAGACAAGTGTTATGTCTATCAAGGTTTTTGGTGTCCTTGATAGCCTTGAGATTATAGTGAGTTGGAATCACTTGCCACCAAGGAGAATGATGACAAGGTTGTCCCCACTTGAGTCGTTCCTCTTGATTGCTCAAGAGCAGGCCCTCTAAAGGATTCCTAAACTAAACAAAATGGATCAAATCTTGAGGTTCAAGGTTTTTGATTCACCACAAGGGTGAAGAGCATACTCCCCTATCTCAAGAATTTTTCCCAAACACACCAAGCAAAGAGATCAATTACCCCCTTGCTTCCAAAACCTTAAGATGGGTCAAGATTTTCTGATTCACCTAAAGGTGAAGAGCATACTTCTCCTACCACCTCAAAATCCCTTTCACAAGGTATTAAGATTCCTAATACAATTAGTGAATGCCACACTTGAAAGGAAAGCAAATAAACAAGCAAGAATTTTTTTTGTTTTTATGCTTGGGCAGCCCTGCAAAAACTGTTAGTAGCCCTCTTTGACATGCGGTTTTAGCAATTTTTTAAGCAAAGGAGAGCACCTACAAACACAACTTGTTAGGCCCACAATGTTAGCAAAATCAAAATCCAAATGTAAATGTGCAATAATCTAATGGATTTAAGCTAAAAAAAGCAGGTTAGACCTAATTAAACAAAGTACAACAAAACAGCAAGCTAAAATGGTCGAATTCGGAAAAAGAAAAAACCAAAAGAGCAAGTCTCTGCCAGACCAGGCGATGTTTCTCAGTCTCCAACAGTATCGCACGACACAGTTTCCTATAGTCGGGCGATACTTCCCCAGTCGAGCGATACTTCGCACGATGCCAGGCGATACTTCGCCCGATGCCAGGCGATATATTTCGCTATAGGCGTGCGATACTTTTTCCGAGCGAAGTATCGCGCCAAGACAGGAAGTATATCGCGCGATATTTCTGAGAAGTGTCGCGCGATAATCTGAGACAGAAAACCAGAGACACAGATTTTTCCGACAGTTAATCCGAAAATGACGAAAAATGCATCAAATAAAAGGACAAAGCTATCTACTCTGCCCCACGGTGGGCGCCAGAAATGTACACACTAAAATATGCACTTCTATGAACCATTACTTGCAAGGTTGCTCAAGAATGAGGCCTCACAAAGCGGCTCATAGCTCTCTATGCATGGAGTTGCAAGGGACTATGAGTTTTGCTCTCAGCTAGAGCTACAAGAAGGTGACCTTGCTAGTCAACCACACAATGAGAGATTCAAATGAAGACAAGGGAAACAATGCCAATATCCTCAAGAATCAAGAATGAAAATGCAATGCAATGCTTGAAAAGAAATCTAATCTATGAAAGGAAATAGCAATGGATTACAAATCCTTCCTATTTAGACTATGTGAGATTGCATAAAAGGAAATCTACACTAAGAATGTCATGATTATGCAACTATGAAAGCAAACTAAATGGAATGCAACCACAAGGTCTTCAAAGCTTGGATGCAATGATGTCTTCAAAAGGCTCCAAAACCTGCAGCATAACAATAGCATAAAAATGTGGGTCTGCAAATGAAGGAGAGAGCTCTCCTTTTATAAGAAATGAGGTGAAATGGACCATGGAGATTAAGAGGCAAAAAGACTTAATCAGCGGTGGAGCTAGAAAGAGGAGCAATCCATGTGCACAAGTATCCTCCAATGAGAGTGAAGTGTTGACTTTTGAGCCTCATGTGAGACAAAAAGTGCTTTTTCCCTTTTTTATAAAATAGGAATAATACTTTATTTGTGCAACTTAGGATAAGAGGAAAGTGGGGCTTTTTTTATTTAATTGAAAGGGGAGGAAATATTCCTTTTAATTAAATAAAGACTTAGGATAAATGGTTAGCCCAAGGATGAAAATCCAATATATGATCGAAATTAGGATTTGATCAAGAAATTGATATTGTTGACAATATTGATAAATGATCAAAATGATTCAGGATTGATAAATTGAATAAATGGGGCCCAAAGTCTAGGCGACCATTTTTGGGTGCATACAGCTATCTTTTTCGGACTTCTTGATGGTCGTCAATACCGAAGGTCTGACTCTCACTAGAGTCAGACTTTCAATGTTTTTGGCCTATCGGAGCTCTGAGATAGCCAAAAAGGCCGAAAGGCCACTGTGTAGGGTGATGATGTCACTAGATCTCGCACTACCTATAAAAGGCCCGAAGGTCATTTCAAACCCTCACTTTGCGCATTTGCTCCTTTGTCATCCACTCGCTCTCTTTTTCACCGCTAGCTGCTTTCACTTTGTTTGGCTCCCCTTTCCTCATTGGTCTTCGTTGGGCTCTTCACCTTTTTGGTAGGTGGTCTCCTCCCCTTTCTTTTTTCTTTTTCTCATTTTTTTCCTTTTGTTTCTCATTTTCATGCTTCGTCTTAGGTCTAGGTTGTTAGTGTTTTCTGTCTGTTCAACTTAGGTCTTAGGCGTAGGTTGTTTTTTTTTTTTAGCTTGGCCTTTTTAGCCTTAGGGATTGTTGAAGTAGTCACCTTACATCCCTAGGTGAGTTTGTGGTCAAACTCACCGTGGACTCATTTTTTGAGTCCGCTTAAAACCCTAGTTTCAGACTTTCGAGGTCTGAAAGTCACAGAGCACCCACTAGATTGGAAATCATCTAAGTACTCATGTTTTCAGTGTTTTGGTGTTTTCACACACTGAAACATAACATCCCCTGAAACCCCCAAAGGAAACGCTCTTGCCTTTATTTTTTCATTCTCTGGGTTTGCGGCCCTTTCGGCCTTTTCAGACGTCAGGACTTCTCGGGGTTTCAGAGGTCCAATAATGCCTAGAGTCTCTTCCCGCCAATTTCCCTTTGGTTCTTTTGCCTCCAAGCCTGTGGTCATTTTGGCCTTTTCGACCCTTTTGGACCTGTCGCATTTCCTATATCCGATGAGTTCGAAAGGGTGAAAGGCCTAAAATCTCTGGTTTTTGCTTTGAAATCATGATTTCAGTGAATGGTGGTGCTTTCCCAGTTTCTTTTCCCTCATTATGTTACTGATTCAGGCCTTATGCTCTTTTGTAGATATGGCTAAGAAGGTACTGGCATCACTGGTGATGAAATACCAATTCAAAGGATACCACCCACCATCTAAAGTTACAGACTTGCATGCCGGGATAACTGATACCGATATCGGGAATGTGAGTTGGAATGAATATCTGAACAAGTGTACTTAACCAGTGGGCCATTCAGAGGACTGTACCTCATTGGTCCAATGCTCCATAGTGAATGTAGTGGCCCACCCTATATCGATCCAATTGGTAGAGTTGATTAACACACTGGCCAACCACTATGTGCCAGATGAGCGCATGGTCAAAAATAGCATGGGGGAAGTGGTCTTGGACTTGAGGCCTGACAACATCAAGGATGTTTTCCATCTACCCAAGGGGGTAGATAAGTTCTTCAACTTCAATGTAAACAAGGGGATGGAATTCTATAACAAAGATACATAGAGGGCCCACAACATTGTTAACAATGAGTACTTGATGCAACCCTTGCCCAAGAATAGGCTAGACAAAATTGATATGAGGAGGGGTTATATGAAAGAGGATATCCAAACTACCATAAAAATGATAAGAAAGGTGTATGGCCTACCCAAGTCCCATTAGCTAGAGCCCTGGATGATTTTCCTCATCTAGAAAATAAAAGAAAGACAAGCAAGGTTCGATTGGGCCTCTATTCTAAGTGACCAGTTGGATGAACAACTGACTCGGGTAAAAATTGACCCCCACTTTTACATGACATCTTATGTTGTGTACTTGCTAGCCACTAGGGTAGTATATCCAAGGTTGACTAAAGTTGGGAACATCAAGGAATAAAGCACATGGCCTTTCACTTTGTATCCTCAGTTGGTGTGAAAGGACTTCCTCCCACACAATAGCCCAGAATTTAGGATAGTTAATGATGCCTTTGTCTTTGCAATCATTTGCTCCATCGAGGGTGATTTCACCAAAAGGATATCAACAGAAGCAGCCACCAAAGTAAAGGCCATTGGGGCATTTTACATTCAATTCAGAACATTCACATATATTCAAATTGCGGGAAGCACCTTAGCTCCCAAGGTACCCCCCTAATAGGGTAGTTCTACTGGAGATAGCAAGGAAATTGTCTGATGCTCATGAGCATATCAAACACAAGAAGAAACACTACTGGAGCTTCCCTATTTTAGTCGGTCCTCATTGTGTTCCAAACATGAAAGTTTGCAAATCATTGGTCGGAGAATGGGATGAATTCCCACTAGCAACTTACAGTTTGGTGAGGTGACATTTTAACCCCATTGGTACTTATAGCCACATAATGAGAAGACACTATATCCATGAGCTACATATTGAAGACCATTGGGCTAATTGCATGGATGATTATGAAGTAAGAATCTGTGACTATTGCTGGATGAGCCTAGAGTTGGCACAGGGTGCCCTTTCCTTGAAGATTTTGTAGAAGGTGTTGGATGCCGACTCTGATAAAATCCTAGATTCTATATATAACATGGACAAGGTGTATACTAGGGCCATTCTAAACACAAAGGTGGATCGGGATGAGAATGATAGCATAGACTTCAGGGCCCAACATGTGATCAAGCTAACAAGGTCTTGGGCTGCTCGTCCTTTTCCTAGCAACCACTTCCTATAAAGTAACTCCCCGAGAAACCATCTTGAGAAAAGAAGGGAGAGAAGATACTAAAACCACAATTCAAAGGGGTTGCCCCTCTAAAACCCGAGATTGTATATCACCACGAGCACCCCACCGCGTATGGTCCGATCACACATTCCAAACTGGTGAAAACCAGGATGACTGGGAGCATTGCTCCACCAAAGGCACCTTCATTAGGTGACCATAGTTCTCCCAGCTCAGAAAAGAGAACTAAGTTCAAAATAGTAGGACCTAAGCCGACTGGAGTAACCAAGGGTCATGTTTACAAAAGGAAGGCGGGCTCAAACCCTACACAGATGGATATCTTGGAAGAAGAAGATGAAGATGTGTTGGATGACATTCCCCTCAATAGGAGGACACGGTCAGCAGGATTCCTAACGAAAAGGAGAATAATGGAAGATGACCCTAAGGATGATGAGGGGGCTGCTCGGGTAGAGCTAATGAATTTGGATGCCCTAGGTGATGATGAATTCAACATCTCTAATTTTTTAGGTTTGCATGGGTTCAAAGAAGCTGAACAACAGGCTCCTATGCAGTTCACTAGCCTTTTTAGTGGCATAGGAGAAGAGTTACCATAGGCACCTCAAGGGCAGAGGGATGCTGAAATAGCCAAGGACTAGGAGGGAATTACAAAGCCCGAGAGGGATTCTTCTGTTAAGATCACCTTAGAGGAGGAAACAAGTACACAAATACCTTTGGATGCATTTGTTCCACATCCACCCCCATCTCACCCTTCCACACTTCCCACCATTCCACTTCAAGAGCTTCCTACTACCCCGCTTTCCACTCTCGTGTAGGATGCTCCATTGTCTCAACAACCTTCTTCTTCCCGTGGTCCTTTCCCAACTCCAACTCCACCAGCCCATTCTACCACTCCCCTCGCATCTTCTACACCTCCCCCACTGAACATTCCTCCCCAAGTTCATATGGAGTCAATACCCCAAAGCTCACAGGAACCAGAGAAAGAAGTTGAAGTCATCGGTAGAGAAGGAGGAGAAGAGATTCATATTGGATCTGAGGAAGAAGGTGATAAGGGAGAATCATAGACAAAAGAAGAGCTACATATAGAAGAAGATAGGCCTCAAATGGATACTAAGGAGCAAATAGTTGATGAGCAATAGATGGCTGTTGAGGGAGAGCTAGAACAAGGTATTGGGAATGAGTAGGAGACAATAAAAGAAGAAGTTCCAGAGGAGATAAAGATAGAACACGTGGGGCCTTCTACTACATTGGCTACTCCCTATGAGCCATTGAATGTGTTCTCAAAGCCCACTTGGTTTACTAAAGAAGTGCAACCAAGGGTTAGGGTATATATTGATGAAGAGGTTGATATGACCGCGCTAGGGCACACCTTCCACCAAATGGCACTAGTTCCCCAGGCAAGGAGAATGTCCTATGTAATGCAAGATTCGGTGGGGAGGTGGAAGGCATAGGTGGTTGTCCCCACAATGGATATTAGTGTGAAGGAGATCACTTTGGAGGACTATGTGTTAGAAGAAGTGGACTTGGGAGAACCAACTAGAGAAGGTAGCAAAACCTTGGCTACTTTGGGTCTAAAGCATGCTTTGGGTTTCATGAGTAAAGATGAGGAAAGAATAAAAGCATTGGAATAATATAATGAAGCAATGAAGAAATTCATTTTGAAGACGACGGGTCCAATTGACCCAAATGACCCTGAAGCCTCATTACTGGCAATTTTGGAAAAGAAGGGGGATATAGACACTGACATTCTGCATTCTTTTGTATAGGCTTGTGTTGATTGGAAGCTAGATTTTGAGCAATTCACTAGCTTATCTCTTAGGCAGATTTTATGGCCCTTTCGAGGCATTTTGACACAGATAGCTTCTTTGGTAGAGATCATGAGTGAGGAGAATGGGGTAGAAGAAACCATCCTAAATTGGCAAAAGGTATTAGATGAGTTGAAAATGATAAGGAAGCAACGCTTCCAGGTGCTAATGAAGATTTATGAAGGAGCAAAATTAGATAACTTTGAAGAATGGATCCAAGAGATAATAGCGGCATTGGCCATACTTGAGAAGGTGCTCAAAAGGTTGGATAAGAAAAGGGATGATGACATGCTATTTGTAAATGAGTTACAGGAGTTCTTTGAGGGGTTAGATTTAGATCTATTCAATGATGATGATGATAAGACTATGCACTCGGTGAATGATATTGTCAATCAGTACTTGAATATATTCTGATGGGTAAAGTCAAAGGAGGATCTTCAGCAAATGTTTTATCAAAGGGAGGAGATTCAGAAAATGTTGCCTCGTGAAGAAGAAATAAAGGCTTTTGCCAGGGGATTAAAAGATTACAGAGACAAACATAAGGAGATTCTCCAAGGCATTAAGATGTCGGACTTCAATGAGGTGTTGGAGGTGGTGGATAGATTCAAGAAAGCACATCCAGAAGTGCCTTCTAGCTAGTGGACCTCCAGCTTAAGATCTGTCAGCTCCCATGTATAGAAAATGCAGTTTTGGTACTTAGTCATTTTTTCAGTGCAATATTTTTGGCCATTTGAGCCATGGGGAGTTTTCAGAAACCTAGAAGTCCGACAACTCCAACAACTCCATAGTAGTAGAGATAAGGTTAGCACTTAGCCAATTTTGGGTGTTGCATTTTCAGACCAAGTGTTGGGGTTTGGGCATTTTTTGGGCACGTCCAGGAGTTGACTCCAATTTTCTCAGAGATCACTTCTCAGTCATCTAGGCTTCTTTCTTGGGATCATTTGGGCATGATTGTGGGATCTCTTTCAGTCAAGACTATGTAGAGCAACTAGAGCCAATGATCCAGGGGACAAACATGAAGATCACCACATGCATGAACCAGTTCCAACCCATTTTTGAGATGTCTAATGCTTGTTTTGTTCAAATCTTTGTAATGCACAAGGTCTAACTCCATGCTAGGATAGTTTAGCTAAGCTTTAGAAGTAGTTTATTTAATGCAAAGCTTTAGTTTAGTTTTACTTTGAAGCTTAGTTGCAGCAAAACCCTAGCTGCGAAAATAAGAGCAGAGCTCTATAAATTGTAATAAAATGATGTAATGAGGGTCGACTTGATCATTAATACAAGATATACAATTGGTGCTTCATTCATGGTGTGATTCTTCTACTATCTATGCAAAATTTGTGAATGTGTGATTTTCTCATTCTTTGTTTCAAAGAGCCAATTGGTTGTTTAGTGATTTTAAGTCTGAGATCTTTTAGTTCGGTGTTTGTTGGTATTACATTGTTGTGTTGTGACAAATTTTTGAGAAGATTATTCTTTGGTGCCTAAAGATTAAATTGTCTCATGTGTACACGTATCTAGAGTGGCTTCGTGATCTGATGAGTTTTGACTTATCATACATCTACATTTGTTTAACTTCCGTCGATGATTGCATCCATTCAGCTGAAGATTGTGACATGATATGATCTCTGTTGTGTGGGTTTTCTCATCTTCTTGGTTATTTAATTTTCATGGTGGTGTTATGCTAGCATATGTCCAATAGGTTTCTTTCAACAATTTGGTTCAAATCTCTTGTTACCTTACATCTTCTAACCCTCCTTGCAAGTTATTTCAGTAGATCAATTAAATTAGCATTGCTTTCATTCTTAAATCTAAAAATCGTATCAAAAAAGAGATATCTTGGTTTCCTAAAGTTTGTTTTACAGTTTCCCTTGAGAGAAGAACCAAAAAAGGCCTTCTTGTTAAACAGATTCATATTTGTCTTCCATTGAGCTATCCAAGCAGTTGAGACCCATCTAGCAGGAACCTTGAGATTGATTTCGTCAATCTTCCAAGAGGGGAAGTTGCTTGCACAAATTCCTAGCCGTTGTCCTCATCTAAAAATGACGCTCAACAGGTTTGATCAGAGAAAGTTTGAGTCCTTGTCCAGTACCTATACTATTGGCACCTAAGAAGAATGTATAATGGTGAATGTGTACTCATTCCAAAGCTATTAATAAGATCACAGTGAATAATATATTTCTTTTTCCTATAATGGATGACATAATGGATTGTTTGAGTGGAGCAAGGTATTTTACTAAGATTGACTTGAAGAGTGGGTATCATCATATCATAATCAGAGAAGGGGATGAATGGAAGACTAATTTTAAGACTAATGAAGGTTTTTATGAGTGGTTAGTTATTTCATTCAGTTTAACTAATGCACCTTGTACTTTCATGACATTAATGAATGAAGTGTTGAATAAATTCTTGGGCAGATTTATAATTGTGTACCTAGATGATATTTTGATTTTTAGTAAGAACAAAGGAGAACATTTTTTACACCTAGACAAGTATTGAAGATATTAAAGGAAGAACAGTTGTTGATTAACATCAAGAAATTTACTTTCATAAAGGAGGAAATAGTGTATCTTGGATTTTTTTATTTCAATCAAAGGATTGAAGATGGATTCAAAGAAGGTTAAAGTAATATTGGAATGCCCTAAATCAGAGAGTGTTGGGGAAGTTAGGTATTTTTATGGATTAGCTAGTTTTTATCGGTATTTTGTTAGGAATTTGAGTTTAGTCTGTAATCCTATGAAAAAAATTATGAGAGGGGATCAGAAGGATTTTAAATGGACACATGGAGAAGACAAGAGTTTTGACTTATTGAAGCATAAAGTTACTAAACAATTAGTATTAGCTTTACCCAATTTCACTAAGGTATTTCTAGTGGACCATGATACAAGTGGGAATGCAATTAAAGCTATATTGAGTCAATAAGGTAGACCTATTTCTTTTTACAGTGAGAAGTTGCATGATGTTAAGAAGAGATTTTCAATTTATGATCAGGAGTTCTATGTCATAGTTCAAGATTTGAAGAAATGGAGACATTACTTGATGCTGAAGGAATTTACATTGTATATTGATCACAAAGCATTGTAATATATGAGTAGTAAAGGAAAGTTAAATTGGAGATATATGAGATGGGTTGAGTTCTTTCAGAGTTACACTTTTGTATTGAAACATAGAAGTGGAAAATCAAATAAGGTTGTTGATGCATTGATTAGAAGAAGGAATTTTCTAACAAATATGAGAGTGAAAGTGTTGGGATTTGATGAATTGAAGACTTTGTATGAGATAGATCTTGATTTTGTAGAACCATGGAAGGCTTGTAAGGAACCTTTTATAATTGACCAAATCAAGTGGTTGGATTATTTCATTCATAATGATATGTTATTTAGATGAGTTAAATTGTGCATACCTAGAGGATCAAGGAGGGATAATTTGATTAAGGAAAATCATAGTGGAGGACTTATAGGACATTTTGGAATAGATAAGATAGAGATTTTATTGAGTGAAAGGTATTTTTGGCCATAGATTCATAAGGATGTTTAGATTTTTGTTCTAAGTTGTAGAGTTTGTCAAGTTTCTAAGAGATTTAGTCATAATTTTGGATTGTATACACCTTTACATGTACCTAATAGACCTTGGGAAGATATTAGTATGGAATTTGTTTTGGGATTGCCTAAGTCACAAATAGGTAATGATTCTATATTTTTGGCAGTTGATATATTTTCTAAGATGTCACATTTCATTCCTTTTAAGAAAACATCATATGTTGTGCATGTTGTTGACTTATTATTTATGGAGATTGTGAGGTTTCATGGGTTACCGAAGAGTATACTTTCAAACATGGATAGTAAGTTTGTTATTTATTTTTGGAGGACACTTTGGAAGAAGTTGAGCAAAAATTTTGAAGTTTAGTTCTACTTTTCACCCAAAGGTCGATGGACAGATAGAGGTTTTGAATAGGATTTTTGGTAATTTACTAAGATGCTTGGTTGGAGATAAATGAGATAATTGGGATTTTATTTTTCCAGAAATAGAGTTTGGATATAATAATTTAGTGAATAGGAGAACAAGAAGGACACCATTTGAAATAATTCTTGACATGAATCCTAAAGGAGATACATAATTAAGGAATCTTAGTTGTGAAGGGAAAAGGAGTGTTGAAGCAGAAGGATATGCATATATTATGAAGTCATTACATGAAGAGGTTAAGTGTCATTTGGAGTGTAGTAATTTGAATTATAAGGAGAAGGTTGATAAAACCAAGAGACATAAGGATTTTACAGTAGGAGGTGAAGTTATGGTTCATTTGAAGAAAGGAAGGTTTGCAATTGGAACTTATAGAAATTTGAAGATGAGGAACTTTGGACCTTGTAGAATATTGAAGAAGTTTGACTTTGAAAATGCTTTTCAAGTGAAACTACCTAAATATGTGGATACATCATTTGTGTTCAATATCGATGATTTTTATAAATATCATGAGGCTGAGGATGATTCAGAAGTGAAGCATGAGAATCTAAAGAAACATATGCACAAGATTGATAGGATTTTAGACAACAGAGTTGGAAGGAGTACCAAGGGAAAGGAATATTTGGAAAATTTGGTGAAGTGGAAGGGCAGACCGGTTGAAGATTCTTCTTGGATTTCTCAAGTTGAGTTGGATCATTTTAATTCTTATTAGGTTGAAAAGTGAGAGACTCACTTTCTTAATAACCTCGAGAGTCTGATGTAGGAGCGTCTTGCATTAGAGAAATCTTGCATCAATGAAAAATATATTTATTTAGTATTGTTCCTGTTTTCTATTCTGAGAGATAATGTTGACAAATCATCATATGTTTGAGTTATCTTATGCGATGATTGGATTGTTACTATAACTAATGGTGATGATGATGAAGACCAACTAAGATCAAAGGTATACAAGTTTTAAGAAAGATTAGGTCAATTATTATCATGTCATTAATGTGTTAGAATTATTCAAAAAAACAAAGAGGGGGGTGAATCAGTTGTTCTCAGGTCCAGATGTACTAATTGAACTTCCTAGCACTTCAACAATCTCAGATCTAATCACCAATACAACTCGGTCTTTATAACATATAACATGTGGTCCACTGTCCAAAAGTAATTAACTTGTAGAATATAACAACATTCACATCAAAACATTCACACAAATATAACACCGGGATTTATAGTGGAAGCCCAACTTGGAAAAAACCACTTTGTAACATGCTACTAATATTTCACTCTTCTGAAGTGAGCTCTGTGAAAAGCCAACCCTGTTAAAGGCTTACAAACACACTGCTAGGTGTGACCCTATTAAAGGATTTAAACACCCTATCAAAAGTGACCTGGTTAAAGGATTTAAGTACATTCTATTAGAATGCCACCTTGATTAAAGGATTTATACAATGATTGTTAGGTCAACCTTGATTAAAGGATTTAGATTGATACAATGGTTAGAAAGTAGCAGTAGTTTCTGATCTGAAAAATATACAACTCACTTTGCAAATATAGATCCACTTTGCACATATATGTTGATTTACTAACTGACCTTTATTTCCATCTCCATCATTGATCTTCTTAGAATTCACTTCAAGTAATCACAACTCTGTTAAGCTTCTTCACAATTTCACCTTTAGCCTTTTTCTTAGACTTATCATTTAATAACATCAACAACTTCAGCCCATGTTGTAACCTCATAATTAGGTTTTCCTTTATACCTCTTTGATTAGGTAGATCCATCTTTCACCTCTTAATCTCCTCCATAGATCTTAGGTTTAGGTCAAATTAATTGAATCCTTCCATCATTATGTTCTTCTTCCTTCCTTCTAAATACATCTCCAAACTTCTCTTTGAATCCATAATAAAATGATTAAACATACATTAAATGCTCTATACAATTCATTAATAAAGTCAACATGATTTACATATCCAAAGAATTCAACTATGTTAGCTGGGAATCTCAATTCTTTCTCCAAATGTAAATTACTGACACTCGGTCAATACTATGTTCTTCTCCTCGGTCGTCACTACATGTCTCGGTCATCTCTACAAATTGTCTTCCTCAGCTAACACTATCTTTGCTCGATAATTTTGTGTCTCTCTGCATAAACAGATGTTTGTTCAATACTAAACATACTTAGCATATACTGGTGCTCAGTCGACACTAACATCACTCGGCTTAGTCTAGATTTCTTCACTTTTTCTCAGTTAAGTATACTTCTTCAGTCTTTCTTCTTACTTAGATAAACACATGATAGCAACTATCTTACTAGTTAAGGTTTGACATCAATGATAATATAACAATTGTTTCAATTGCAATTTCCAAAAATCTCCCTCTTTGGCATTGATGGGAACACCACATGAATAACACATGATTTACCAAACAATCCAAAAAATTTGTCTGTGCATCAAAATTTTTTATAATATCCTTAGCTTCATTTTGATTCACAACATCTTTACCTTTCCTATTCACACACACAATTATTCCCTTTGAATCTCTCCCTCAGGTTCAATGAATCATCTTTGTGTTTTCTTCATAATCTCTCCCTCTTTGACAATAATTCCAAAGTAGTATCTATCACTTACATCTTCCATATGTAGATATCTTCATGTCTGTTCATGAGTATGCCAAATTTCTCCCTTTTTCATCTTACTTATGACCAATTATCATCTCTATTTTACTTCCCACAACTCTAGGCAACTCCTAAAGTGTGACCATTTCTGCATCAATTTGTCAGATATTTTGTGTAGCACATTTGATGTAGTGCTCCTAGTTGACTAGGAAGCCTCAGTTAGGGGAATCACCCCTAGTTTACCTTTAAGATATTCATGAGCATCCTTAGATAAAGCTTTTGTGAATATGTCTACTAGTTTTTCCTTTGTCTTCACATATTCCATTCTCACTTCTTCATCTTGTACTAGCTCTCTAAAGTAATGATACTTGATAGCAATATGCTTAGTCTTTGTGTGCATCACTGGATTCTTTGATATATTGAAAGCACTTGTGTTATCACAGGAAATAACAATCGGCTCAATGATTTCCTCTTTCATAGATTTTATCCAGTCATCATTCTCTAAAGCATCTTTTACTATTTTAGGCTCAAACTCATATAGTAAACATGTAGGGTCTTTCAACTTACTTCTTTTCAAGACTCTAGATTCTCTATCTCCAATGATTTTCTCAGGATTATGATGTATTCTTACATATTGTTCCAATGTAGGTTTAGATTTCTTTTCTCCTTGATCTTGATCTTTAGGTTCATCATGCAAATTAATAGCTTGTTCTTCTGATTGCTCGGTAGCATCCTCTTGATGCTCAACATTTCTTATCTGTGACTCTGCATCTGGTTCAAGTATATTCCTTTCCTCTCCTTCTTCCATGTAAACAAAAGATCTATAATCTTTAGGTTCTTTCTTTCCCTCCAGTTCATTCTTCTCTACATATTCATCAACTCTCACATTTGCACTTTCCACAACTTTGTTAGTGTTAGAATTCAAATACTTATAAGCTTTGCTCTTAGTGGAATAACCTAGGAATATGCCTTCATCACTTTTTGTATCAAATTTTCCATTCCTATTGTCTTTCAATATATAGAATTTATTCCCAATGATTCTAAAATACTTCACATTAGGTGCATAACCATGCCATAACTCATAAGGTTTAGCATTTGTACCTTTCTTGATTTGTACTCAGTTTAAGGTATAGATAGTTGTACTTACAACTTCTCTCTAGTATTTTTGTGCAACATTCTTCTCAATCATCAGTGTTCTTACACAATCCATAATTAACCTATTTCTTCTCTTTGTTATGCCATTTTGTGGAGGTTTTCTTGATGCAGACATCTCTCTCTTGATTCCTCTTGTTGATCCCTAAAGTTTTGTTGTCTACTAGTGTCTTACACTTAGTCATTTTCTAGGAAATGTTGGTCGGTCATCATTGTGACTGAGTCATCATATGTAGGCCAAGTCATGTATAATGTACATTTACTGAGCAGTAGTCACTGCCAAGTAAAATAGTGGTCACCAAGTACTTTTGTATTAGCCGAGTTAGCTTTTGCCGAGTTATGTAAAGAAGACAATGTCGAGCACCAGAGTATAAATAACAGTGAATGCAAAGTGCCAGATATATCCAATGTCGAGCAAGCTAGAATTGACATATGTGTTTGTTATGGTACAAACACTTAGGTAAACTGTTATGACCGACATTTATATTTTATTTGTTGTTTGTTGAGGGAATCACGAAGGTGATTATGCTCTTATATTGTAATCATTAATCCCTATGTAATACATAGAACCAATTAGAATTAGGGAAAGGTTACCCGAAAAATGAGATAATCTAGATCGTAGATCTTAAATCTTGGAGAAAATTAATTCTCTATATAAGATGTGATCTAAGCCCTAAAATGATGTATGAGTGGAAGGAAGAAGTGTGATAGAAAGAATATCTTTAGAACAGAGAAGTATTTCAATAGAGTTTAGTGACCACGTAGAATAGAGCAAAGCAATGAAGAGCATAACAAAGACACACTTGATAGATGAGATCAAATCTATACTGGAAGGAGAAGATATGTAATCAACATCATAGTGAAAACTAAAGGATAAGGTACAAAGACATTCTAACAAGTGTATCAGGGTAAATCTTTTAACAGAGTGATTTTGACAGACCTTAGTAAATCTCTTAACCGAGTGCTTACTTAGTTTTAAGTCTTAAATCCTTTTGCAAGGTATATTGTATAAATCTTAAATCTCTTAACAGAGAAGATCCCTCACAGGGTAGATCATATTTTGTGATCAAGTTTGTAGCCCTAACAAGAAAAATTTATACTGTAGTAGTCTTAAATCTTTTAACAGAGTGGATTTGATAGACCTTAGTAATGTTAGAAATAGGAAATACTGAGAGGGGGGGGTGAATCAGTATTTCACAAACTTTTTCTTTTGCCCACTTATGGATATAACAAATTACTTTAGTGCATACAAAGATTATCAAGCTGATTAACAAACATAGCAGTAAATAGAAAGAACTCATAACACATCATATGTTCTCGAGGAAACCCTGGCCAAGGGAAAACCCCAGTGGGGATGGTACCCACAAAGATCACTAATCAAAAGTATCATGTTAGGGATATTGGACCCTGTTAGGAGTCAATTTACAATATATAGTAGATCTGTCCTGGTTAAAGGACTTTAGGCCTTGTTAGAAGCCTTAACCCTGTTAGGAGTTAGATTACAAAACCTGATCACCAGCTAAGCTCACTACCCAAACAAGTAATACAAAAATGTTTCTGACTGTAATATGGTA
This sequence comes from Chamaecyparis obtusa, assembly GCA_027943335.1. NCBI lineage: Eukaryota > Viridiplantae > Streptophyta > Pinopsida > Cupressales > Cupressaceae > Chamaecyparis > Chamaecyparis obtusa. The sequence continues at coordinate 404,470 of BSBK01009754.1, forward strand.
CTTCTTACAACTTTTCATCAATAGCCTTTTCTTCTATCACAATAAACAACTATCACAAGTTATCTTTTCTTTCTTTTTACATATCACATGCATATTTCATTACATTTCAAGTATGCCTAATATATGAGTTATTAAAGCTAATAAATTTACATGGTCGGCATCCAAAATCTTTATCCAAGAGTAAAAATCTAGGATGTCATCCCTTCATAATGTTAATTCATTATTTTGACAAGCAAAAATAATCCCTTAACTCTTTCGCTAAAACTATCTCCAAAACTGCTCTGTCTACAAAACTGTCTTCGGTAAACTTTGAATAACTTTGTCTGTACTACTCCAAACTTTATGCACACTAAGATGGGGTATCCTCATACTCTATAGAAGCTTTAGTTAACTATGCAAACAAAAATATTGCTCCAGTGGACGTCGCCAACTAAATCTTCATCGGGTGCTCTGTCAGGATCACTGTATTCAAACTTAGACAATTTCTTCCTTCATCTTTGCATACTTGCATTCCAGATTTTGCGCTCTCAATAGAGATCATATGTTTCCATAATGACAACATCTATGCATCCACATTAGCCAAATTGCCAACAATCTCCCCCTTTGTCATTGGTGGCAACATATGGGAAAATTGGCTAAGTGTGCAAACAAAACTTCAAAAAACTTATACAAAATTTGTGGCCAAAAGTTATACAATATGTATACAATATCATACTCCATAGAATAGCTCCCCCTATGAGTATCCTTCCTCAACATATATTCAATTTTTTTCTATCTCTCCCCCTTTGACAACAATGACAAAGATAGGGTGTACAAAAATTAAAAAAACTTTATACCTTATTATCAGTTATTGCAAAGCCGGTAGGCTTGCAACACAATCACCAAACTCTAACTTCCAAGATTCAAAATCTTTCTCCCATATCTTCCTAATGGATTCAGCAACATTGAGTAGAGTACTCAATCCGTATGCTGCTATCTGACAAGCTTGCAGGGAATTGAAACTAAACTTCTGAAATGATGTCTTTGTTGAAAGACACTGCTCAATTTGATCTTCAACAATTGATATCTTGATTGAGACATGCTCTCTCAAGATGTTAACCCTGATCATCTTTCTGTTCTTCTCCTCTGCTATCATTCTGATTTCATCTTTCAATTTGCTTATGGTCTTCTCTACGGAACTTATCTTGACATTAGGGCTTGTCAAGGTGTTTGTCTCAGCTGTAATAGCATCTAACTTCTCTCTGATCTTCTTATCCTCTTCAACTATTAGGATTTCTGATTTAGTGCATTGTATGTACAAATTCTTTCTTGTCTCAAAATGTCTCCTCAAATTCTTTATACATACATCTAAACTACCAATATCATTTCGAATATTTACACTTAAATTTTGTTGCATTTCTGCTTCAAAATCTTCCTAAACTTTTATTTTGGCAATATCCTTCAAATTAGAAAATTCAGAGTCAAAAGAATTCATTACTGATTGAGCTTTCTCAAGTGGATCTAATTCAGATACCTTAGTGCTGATCACACTCTCAAGTTTCTCTATCAAAACTCAAACTTGGCCTTCAAGGTCTTTCACCTTCTTATTCTTTCCAATAATTTTATTCAGAGATGTAATGAACTCAAGCTGATCATCATCTTCAACTTCTTTTCCAAGGTCTTCAAACATTGAACCAATATGCCTCTTCTTACTGTCAGGTGCACTAATGTCTTCAACTGGTTTAGAAGGTGCACTAGAGGTAGTGGCCTCTATCAAAATTTGTTTGTCTTTGACTATCTGCTCTACTGGAACTGATTCTAATACAGTTGGTGCTTCCTCTGCCTCTGTATTCTTCTCTGATTCTATGACCTTTTCTTGCTCTCCCAAAGCCAAATTGTCAACAATATTTCCTAGATCATGAAATACTGCATCATCTGATTCTAAAGTCACTCTGGTGCCTTCAATATCCATTGATTCTTTGCCAATATTGATATGTGAAGAAGATGGAACTTCTTCAATAGCAACTTCCTTTGCATGCGGTTCCTCTGATTGCTTCTACTGAGGGTCTGATTCAACATGCTTTTCTGCAACTATGTCTGCAAGAACTTGCATTACTGCTTGCTCTGTCTCTTTCTGTACTTCCTCCTTTTTGCCTCCCATTATAAGGATTGTTCTTCTCTTAGTTCTCAATAAAGTTCCAAGAGACTTCAAGCATCTCTTCAAATGATCTTCATCCTTAACTTCACAGAACTGTATGATTACATGTTCTCTCATCTTTATGTCCTCTTCTTGTGCTCTCTGTTTTCTATTCACAAGTCTGTTATACAAATCTTCTGGGATCTTACCATGAATGGTGCTAAGTTTCTTATATGCCACAATCATTTGTGTAACCATTGCATTTTCAAAATTCTATCTGTCAAATGATCCATATAGATCATAGAATTTATTCAACTTAGTGAAGTCTCCATGCTTCAATATATCTTCATTAACTCTTTCAATTCTTGGTTTCCAAGTTTTCTTCTTGACTGAAACTACATCATCATCTTTAATTACTACTACATTTCTAGGTATAGGTGGTACAACCACTTTCTGTCTCTTGCCAGGTCCTGTTGCACTCACTTTTACTCTTTTGCTAGGAATAGGAGAAAAAGATTTATCTCCTTCATCTTTTTTAGGTACTTCAACTTTTACCTTTACTGCAATAGGATCAATAGGATCTACACTTGATGTCTCAGGTGAAATTACAAGATTTTCACTTTGCCTCAGGGCTTCTGCAGTCTTCTTAGCTATGTCAAACTCATGACTTGACATACCAGATTCTTTCAATATTTTCTACATAGTGGATTCAACTCTCTTACTAGATTTCTTCTTTTCTCTCGAACTTATTGCAGAGTTGAAATTATCTTCATAGGTTCCAAACCTATTTGCATGACCATCCAACTCACACTTTAACAATCTATTCACATATCCTACTATTTCTGCTTCAGATATTTCATAGCCAAGAGGGTCTATGAATTCCATTCTAGGCTCAACTGCTTCAATGTAGGTGAAATCAATGTCAACCATAAAACAAATGTCATCTTTATGCTTTTCAACTAAGGATTGAGGAATCCTTGATTTGTTCTTAACAATATTTTGAAAAGTCTTCAATACAAGCTTCACACTGTCATTAACTTTATCAAAAAGGTGCTTCATGTAAATTGAGTTTATTCTTTCCATTGTGTTCACATTTTCACTCCAATCAACTGTATAAAGAAATCTTCTCAAAATATAGAAAAACATATAGGTTATCAGAGATGAAAACCTAAACTGAGTGTACTTAGCCTTCTTAATCTTTTCTAAGTTCTCAAATAACTAAATTTTCAAGATTTCACATAGGTCTACTGGTTTCTTCTCAATACACATAAGATAAGCTACATGAATCATTCTTGCAGCCATGTCATCTTCCCTTGAACTACCATAGAATTTAGTTGTTAGGATCTTGCGAAGGTACCTAACATCATCTTGCTTAATCTTACTTATCACAATTTCTCTACCATTATAACTAGATCCAGTGTTATCTAAAACAATCTTTCTCATGTTCTTTTCATTCAGTGGAATCTCTCCAACTTTTGATAATCCAGTAACTTCATGAATTAGGTCAGTAGTTATATCAATAACTCTATCTTCCATCCAGAATTTTCCATTATGGATTCTACTTAAAATGATCTTGGTACATTCCTCATCATTGAATTCATACTTCATGGAATATTTGATAATTTCATTATTCTCTAAGTGCCCATAAGCTGGTTTAGCTGACATGTCTTGATTGTACAATTTCCTATAATCATCACTAAAATCTGCATCTCCCAAAGTTTCAAACTTACAACCTAGATATCCTTTAACATTCTCAATGTGCAATACTCCGTCTGGTATGGATGATAATGCTAGACTGTCATCAGTTTCAGTTGGTTCTACTGGTTCTTTCTTAATCTTTGGTCTATTCTTATCCTTAACATTATGAACCATAGAAATATCCATCTTATCAACTGATTAAAGATCAAGAAATACCTCAACTTTGCAAATCTAGGGTTTTGGTATGATCGTCACTGCAAACTGCTTCCAAACTTCTTCAAATCATCCTCAACTCACTTTTCTTCTTTCAAATCTCTTTTCAATCACTTTTTAATTGTAATAACTTTGATTTCAACCTTATAACACTTCACATTAACTCGATCTGACATCGCATTCATTCATTTTTCCGCTAAAACCTCAAAAAGCTGATTCTGCAAACCTGCAATCATAAAACTTTCTGCGACCTCGCAAAACACAATATTTTATTTTGCGCACTTAACCATAGCATTAGTACAGCATAATAAACCTATATCTAACTGCACAAAACTTAACTCATTCAAATTCCTAATCTACACTAATCCTAAGTCCTAAACTATAGAAACTTACATAATTTAAGTACTTAAAGAAGGGTCAGGTAAAGATTCATCCTTACCATCGGTTACATTACCTTCCTGACTACTTTCAGTGCTGACTATACCTCCTTGATATGTGCCTTTATCAAATTCTACTTCATCTTTATTACTACAGCAACCTTTCTCTTTGTTTCCTACATTTTCATTCCTTCTTGCATTGTTCCTAGGGTTAGGGTTATGATGATAACCTCCATTGTTCATTCTACAAAATCTTACTGTGTGTCCAAACTTGTTTCATATCTGACAAATGATTCCATTGTTTCCAAATCTCTGTCCTTGCTGGTTAATCTGTGACCTGCAATTTCTAGCAATGTGTCCTACTTTGTTGCATCTAAAACATACTACCAATTTTCTTTGATTCATTTCTTCAATAGATTTCTTATCTGCATTTTTAGTATTCCCAATAATTCTATCATAATTATTCAAAATTACTTTAGGTCTTCTACATTCACGAGCTCTATGTCCAAAACTATGACAATTATAACAATGTCCATCAAAAGATTTAAATTGCTTACCTGTGAAATCTCTCTTCATGTGCCCAATAGTATTACAAGAAAAACATCTACCTTTGAATTCTCTTTGCATACCTTTAGATGATTCTTCCTATTTTGATTCTTTTTGCTTTGATTCTTCTTTCTCTCTAGGTGGTTCTTCTTTAGGTGGATCTTCTAATGTGTTCTCATCTAGCTTTATTTCCTCCACACTTTCAGATGTCTTCAGATCTGGCTTCTTACTTTCATGGTTTGTTCTAAACATACTATATCCAAATCCAGTCCTATCAAAGAATGGTTCTTCAAAAGAAATTTGTTTTTAGTCTTATCACTTTTTGAATATAGCCTTTCAAGTTGTTGTTTAGATTGAGTTAATTCACCTTTCACAATTTTATTATACTTCTCAAGTTCCACATATTGCATTTTTACTTTTTCAGATTCGGATGTTTCCTTTTCAAGTCTTGATCTCAGATCTTCATTCTCAATTTTCAATTTTTTAGTATCAGATCTCAAATTTCCATCTTTCATACTGAGCTTCAGATTTACTATCTTCAACTCATACTTAAGGATCTCATTTTCTTTTTCTAATTCATCACAATCTTCAGCAAGCATATCAGATTTCTTTTCAGATTTCAGATCTTCAATCTTACCTTTCAATTTGTCAATAGCATTCTTTGCATCTTCATATTTTCTTCTTAAGGAGTTTCTTTCATCAGTAAGCATATCAATCTATTCAAGAGCTTCTTCAAGATTCTTCTGAAGTTGATCCATATCCATAGAGATCTTACTCAAGCTGCTAAGCTTTCCTTGAATGTTCCTTCTCCGAGTAGCTGTGCTTTGATACCAATTGTTAGAAATAGGAAATACTGAGAGAGGGGGGTGAATCAGTATTTCACAAACTTTTTCTTTTGCCCACTTATGGATATAACATATTACTTTAGTGCATACAAAGATTATCAAGCTGATTAACAAACATAGTAGTAAATTGAAAGAACTCATAACACATCATATGTTCTCAAGGAAACCCTGGCCAAGGGAAAACCCCGGTGGGGATGGTACCCACAAAGATCACTAATCAAAAGTATCTTGTTAGGGATATTGGACCCTGTTAGGAGTCAATTTACAATATATAGTAGATTTGTCCTGGTTAAAGGAATTTAGGCCTTGTTAGAAGCCTTAACCCTGTTAGGAGTTAGATTACAAAACCTGATCACCAGCTGAGCTCACTACCCAAACAAGTAATAAAAAAATGTTTCTAACTATAATATGGTACTTCTTACAACTTTGCATCAATAGCCTTTGCTTCTATCACAATAAACAACTATCACAAGTTATCTTTTCTTTCTTTTTACATATCACATGCATATTTCATTACATTTCAAGTATGCCTAATATATGAGTTATTAAAGCTAATAACTTTACATGGTCAGCATCCAAAATCTTTATCCAAGAGTAAACATCTAGGATGTCATCCCTTCATAATGTTAAGTCATTATTTTGACAAGCAAAAATAATCCCTTAACTCTTTCGCTAAAACTGTCTCCAAAACTATTGTCTGCAAAACTATCTTCGGTAAACTTTGAATAACTTTGTCTGTACTACTCCAAAATTTATGTGCACTAAGATGGGGTATCCTCATACTCTATAGAAGATTTAGTTAACTATGCAAACAAAAATATTGCTCTAGTGGACGTCGCCAACTAAATCTTCATCGGGTGCTCTGTCAGGATCACTGTATCCAAACTTAGACAATTTCTTCCTTCAACTTTGCATACTTGCATTCTAGATTTTGCGCTCTCAATAGAGATCATATGTTGCCATAATGACAACATCTATGCATCCACATTAACCAAATTGCCAACAAGTAAATATCTTAACTGAGTGCTTACTTAGTTGTAATTCTTAAATCCTTTTGCAAGGTAGATTGTATAAATCTTAAAGCTCTTAACAGGGCAGACCCCTCATAGGGTACATCATATTTTTTGATCAAATTTGTAGCCCTAATAGGAAAACTTTATACTACAGTTTTGAATATTTGTGGGTGTCATCCCCACCCCAGTTTTACCTTTCAAAGGTTTTTGGGTAACCAAAATCATTGTGTTATGTGTATTTTCATGGGTGATGTTTAGCTTATTAGATCCATTACATTGTTGAGTTTTATGTTAATGCTATGCAAGGTTTCATTTATGTCAAAATGGATAAATCAATGATATCTAATTCACCCCCCCCCCTCTCAGTATCACATTTTTCCTATAGATTTCCCACAATTGGTATCAGAGCTTTGGTATCTTATAGAAGTCTAACCACTTGTGAGTTAAAGATCTTAAGATGGAGGTTTACAAGTTGGTAAAAATCATAGATAATCAGAAGATTGACATTCATCTTGCATTACAACAACTTGAAGTAGCCAGAGGAGAATTGAACAAATCCTTTAGCAGAAGAAGAGAAATTTCTATTCAACAAAATGAAACACAATATCAAGAAGAAGATACTACTAGACTATTTGATAGTGGGAAATCTATAGAAAGTGACAAAGCCATAAAAGAACTACTGGAGAAAAACAACATACTAAATGAGGACATTAGAAATCTGAAGAGAGAACAAGAAATCCAATCTATGAGACTTTGTGAAATAGTTGAACAGAAAAAGAAAGTTGAAGAAGACAAGATAATGGACGAAGAAGATAAAAGACAAATATCAATGAGACTTGATGAAAAGACAAATGACATGCAAAGGTTGACAAATAATCAACTAGACATGGTAAATCAACCGCTACTAGTTAATCAAGAATTGGACAAGAAAGATGTGGAAGTCACCAATCCAAGATCAGAAAACAATCAACTGAGGAATGAATTGAGAGCTGAAAAGGAAGTTAATGAAAGGATGAACAAGCCTAACGAAGCTGTAAGATACTTTGAATACTTTTTAAGGTCACCTAGAAGATCTAGGGACACATCTGGACTTGGACTTAATGAGCAATCGTCATCCACTGAGGAAGGAGAATCATCAAAGAGTGGAGAGAAAAGGAGTGCTAAACCAAAGAACAAAAAGCCTACATGCCATCACTGTGGAAATCTAGGGCATACAACCAACATCTCCAAAAGAAAACATGGTAATCTAGCCCTAAACCTAAATTTAATGGATATTATTTTTATTGTAAGAAACATGGACATCAAGAACAAGAATGTAGGACAAAGGTCAGTAATCCACCTACCTACCAAAATTTCAAGGACATTATTTCAACTATCAGAAATATGGACATAGAGCATTTGAATGCAAATCAAAACCCAAATGGTTATCAAATCAATAGACTAAGTCACCTAAGAAGGGTAGCACATTCAATTGGGATTACAACACTTGGTACAATTGTCATTACTATGGAAAATATGGGCACATTGGAGAAAATTGTCTAAAGACACATTTTAGGGGTAAATCCAAGAATTGGATGAATGGAAGTATGGTATGCTATAAATGCAATAAGATAGGTCATCTAAAGAAAGATTGCAGAACACCCAAACTGAGTAATGATCAAAGCAAGAATGAAGCAATCATTAAGCAAATGAGAAATCAAATGAACAAAACTTGGAAGAAGAAAGAAGAGGGAAGCAGTAGTGAAGCTAGTGCACCTTAGGTCACCCAATCCAATGGATCAAGTGATCACACCACTTTGAACTAAGAAAAGAAGGTATGTATGGAATTGTGTCCTACAATTTTTTAATTTTACATGAGTTCCTAACATATGTTGAGAAAAAGTCCATATCTGCATAGATTAAGATGCATTAGGATAGATTTGAGAAAAGTGCAATGATTCATATTTGATGTCGAGCATCAATATTTTAGTCTATAGTGACTGAGTCACTAATATTTTTTTAGTACCTGTGATAAATGATATGTGATGTACACTGAGCTCTAACTAAATGGTTGTATCAACCGAGCTTATGTTGACCGAGTTTAACATGAGATTGTCGAGACAGTTGTATCTCACCTAGAAAGTGTGTACATCATTAAATGAGCCCTAATCTGACTGTTTGAAGTCTATAAAGTAGGAAGTTACCATTTATTTCAGTTTCACCAGGAAATTGAGAATTTCTAAGAGCGATTCAGAGAGCGAGTAACCAACATGATTAGTGCTAAGTGTGATTTTAGAAATCTTCACAGCGTGCCGTCGGCAAAAACATATAAAGAACATTTGTGCAAGGCACTTGACCGAGTAAAATCTTTTCAATACTTTAATCCTTAGGTTGTGATACATGGCATCATCATCATCAACTGCGATGAAGAAGTAAGGAAATGAGGTCTTTAATGTTCAGTTAGTGAGGAACAAGGCGTGTAAGCCATAGAAGTTTCAGGTTGTTCCAGAAAGTGTGATCATGGGAGATCTGATTGGAGCCATGTCATCAATTCTAAAGAATGTTCTAATGATAAATGAAATATGGTCATGTTACATGTGCAAGACTAGAGAAATTGGTGATTATGAACTTAGAGAAGCATATGAGAAACTATGCAGCAATGGGGTGTTGAATCCAGAATACTAGAAGGTTTCCGAGCAAGGGTTAGTTCATGCCCTTGACTTTCTACAATATTTCAAAGTAGAATTAATTAAGATTGTACTGAGCAAGGTACATGACATGAAAATATAGCTGGAGGATGGACCAGTCCAAATCACCAAAGACATGATTCACGGAGTAACTGGATACCCTAAACTCCCTGGAAAGAAAACTATGAGATGTCAAAGAAAAGAGGAAATTTAGGCAAACACACAAGTAGTATGGAATAAGCACGACATGACTATTTCTACTATCACTGACCTAGAAATCAAGTTTTTAGTAAGTGTGATAGCACACAAATTCTATCAGTCAAGTCGGTTGGATAGTGTCCCATGCATGGAAGTGGACCAAGCTTGGAAAATAATTAAGAATGATCACACCTACGACCTTTTCGAGCTCCAACTGACATAACTTGTTGAGAATCTTACATCAATTCAGAAAGAAAAGAATTCAATGTGTAAGTTTGGTTCCTTACTTGTTTATTTATTCTTCTACATTCAGAAAAGTTTTCCTACTATTGGGGGAGTAGTATGGGATAAGAGTAGGCCAGTGACAATTCAGATCAATGGGTTTGTTAGTCAAATGGGAGATAACTTTGAGAGCATTATGAAAAATTACTTTGTAGAATTTAAGAAGAAAATGAGAAAGAGAAGTAGGATTCCAGTATCCTTAGTAGAGAAATACAAACAGGACATATCCTTCCTAGTTGACACAGACCTCACATTGCTCAAGTTGTAATACCGAGGGTATCATGGCTAATGCCATTACCTTATGAGGTAAACATTGATGAAACTACAACAACAATCATAGCTTTATTAGCTGAGGAAGTTGATAAGAAGGCTACCTATTTTGGACCCTATAAGGAAGCGAAGGATAAGATAACCATGGGACTAAAGTCTGCTACCATGGAGAGAAAGAGGAAAAAGATAGTGAAAAATATAGAAAAGATGATAGGAGAAAGAGAGGTAGATGCACCTCTAGAACTGACTCAAGGATTAGGAGAGGATAAATCAAGTGAGTCTAGTGAAAGTGAAGAGGAGGAGAAGGTAGTAGAGAAGAAAGGAAAGAAGGCACTAGTTCCTAAGCCTATGAGAAAAACAATGCAAAACCTAAGCCTATCTCCTCACCAGTACTTAGGCCAAGAACTAGGGTAGTCTCTACAGTTGTAGCTGTTGAGCCTCAAAAGAAAACCCCTGCATTAGGGAAGAGAAAAATTGTTCAGCCTAAGGCAATGTCGAGCCATTTGAGGAAGAATTTGAGAAGAAAACTTATTTTGTAGAAAGATGATGAGGAAACCGAAAGTGATGAGGAAACAAAGAAAAAGGAACCAGTACAAAGAAAAACACTAACTGTGGAAGAAATATACCACAACATCAAGAGCTCTGTTGGCCTAGCAGGCTTCAAGCAAGTAAAATTTGAAAAGATGAGTATAGAGGACAAGGAAAAACTTGAAGAAGCAATGCTTGAGATGCTCTGTACATTCAAGATGGTACCACTTCAAATGGAAATTTTTAGTCATAATGAGTTATACCAGTGGATAGCACAAAAATGGGAATATGCTCTTATGACTGAGAAGCAAATTAGGGAAAGTACACTAGCCCAAGTCACACCAGATCTACCCCCTACTAACATTCAAAAATTCATGGAGCAGTATAGGAATATATTCGTTCCCAAGCTTAGGGCATATTCTATCCTTCAACACAAGGTTGAAGATGTTGTTCAACAAAGTCTCAAGGTATGGAAGATCATTTTTGGTCTCTTAATTGATAAAAGCACACAATAGGAAGCTAGCACATCTAAGGGAGTTGAGCTAGATAATAAAGAGGATGTTAGTGAACCTCACATTCAGGAGGAAGCAGCTCCTAAGATCAAGAAATGTGAGAAGATTTCTGAAATAACCATTGTTGACATCACTAAGGATACCCCACTAAAAACTCATGTATTGACCAAGGAAGAAATTAAAGCCAAGGCAACAAAAGATACATCTTTGTCGAGTGGTAATCCTGTGTTGTTACAAATGATAGATTATCCATAGATTGAGGATACATCAACTGATAAAGTTACCTCTTCCATTCCACACAAAGTTACAGTTGATATCCTAGCCAATCATAGTACTACCAAGGAACAAGACAAGTCGGTAACTACACCTTAGTCTACATCTGTCAAGGAGTCAAATAAAGGGAAAGCATAACAATCTATATTGGTAATAGTAAATCCTCATGTGGAGGAAAAGGAACTAGAAGAGAAGGAGACATAAAAAGAAATAGAAACTCAGGAGCCTAAGGAGAAAGAGGCAATAAAATCTATTGTACAGATGTCAAGTGGAACAACACCTAAGAAAAAGTCACAAAAAAAGAAGGTAAAATCTCCTACCCCACAAGTGACACTCAAGGAAGTTTTTGTGATTCCTAAATGAGACATAGATAACTTGTCCTATGAACAAATGAAAATTTTGTAAGATCTACTAAAGAAGAAGAGAAAATAGGAAGAAATGAGAAGGGAACATCAGCAAAAGCAAGTACTGTACACACAAAATTAGTGCACTTTTTTGGATCCTTACAATCAAGGACACTCAAGAATGAGGCCTCAAAAATCAATCCATAGCTCTCTATGTATGGAGTTGCAAGATGTAGAGTTCCTCTCAGCTAGAGCTATGAAGCTAATGACCTTGCTAATCAACCACACAATGAGAGATTCAAGGTTGAAGACAAGGGCAAGAGTGCCAATATCTCCAATGAATCCAAATGGAAATACAATGCAAGTAAGCTAAGAATTAGGATGCAAGCTAGTCTATGAAAATGAAAGTGCAATTTAAGCTATTGAAAGGAAATACAAAGGATTACAACCTTCCTAATTAAGCTATGTGAGATTATCTATTGCATAAGAGAAACTAAGCTATGAAATGAAGCTATGGATGCTATGATAATGCAAGAAATGAAGCCTAAACTATGAAGCAATGAGGAAAACCAAGAAGAGCTTGATGTAGCAATGATCTCCAAAAGCTCCAAATGCACCTAAAAAACCTACAGGATAACAATAGCATGAAAAAGATCGATCCAAATGAAGGAGAGAGCTCTCCTTTTATAGGAAATGAGGAGAAATGGACCATGGAGATTAATAGGCAAAAGTCTCAATCAATGGTGGAGCTTGAAAGAGGAGCAATCCATGTGCACAAGTATCCTCCAATAGGAAAATAGGAGTTGACTTTATGTCCATATGAGACAAAAAGTGTTTTTCTCCTTTTTATAAAATAGGAATAATATTTTATTTGTGCAACTTAGGATAAAAGGAAAAGGTGGGGCTTTTTATTTAATAAAAGGAGAGAAAATATTCCTTTTGAGTAAATAAAAACTTAGGATAAATGGTTAGCCCATAGGATAAAATCCAATATATGATTGAAACTAAGATTTGATCAAGAAATTGATAATGTTGAGAATATTGATTATTGATAAAACTGATTCAGGATTGATAAATCAAATAAATGGGGCCCAAAGTCTAGGTGACCATTTTAGGGTGCATACAAGTACTTCATGAAATAAAAAGTATATTCATTGATGCTTTTGAAATGACTAATGTTAATGACTCTGACCCTATACTAGAACAACTTGTACATATTGTCAAGAAAGTGACTAATGATGATAGCGAGGTGAATAATAAGTTGTTGTAGTGGTCATAAATAAAATTCAAGACTAAGGTACTTAATAAGGTCTTTGTTGATATAGCAGTGAAGTAGGTAGAACTTTCCACCTTAATATCTAGTTTAGAAGGAGTTGTACTTAATGCAAAATCTTTGTACAAGAAATTGTGTGATGTAGAAGTATTCACCAAGGATAACCAAGAGTTGATAGATAAGCTACAACTAGACATTTGGTCTACTAGTCACTCATTGAGTTTGGATGCTAGTTACAGCTCTATACATTTGTTGGTTAACAGTTTGTCCTCCTTTAAGATTTATACCTTTGACTCTCTAAATACCCAATGTGTAGAGAACAAAAGGATGTCACCAACGATTGGGTCAGTGTAAGTCATCTATCACTGCCCTCTGAATTGACAGGTACAGCTCCCTGAATATGCAATGATATGCAATGAATGTGTTTTTATCTATCATCAGATTATTTCTTATAGGATTTAACCAAATTGTTTGTAGGCACAAACAATTCAGGCAAGGAAAGAGTGGACAATCTATAATCCCAATGGAATGTTGATCACAGATTATCATGAAGTCTCTTATCTAACTTAAACCTACCTCATCTAAGAATGCATATCTACTAATGAGAATAGAAGCAGAATCATATATAGACAGCAAATAGAATTGCTTATACTGCAACTACTAATCATGAAATGGAATTCAAGCAGGAATCATAGCTCCATACATAATTGTACTTTCTATTCGGATGCATCTAAATAACAGGGTGAATAGGAGAAGAATCATAGATGAAAGGTAAATGGAATTAATTTCACTGCAATTACAAACATGAAATGGAATCTAGCAAGCAATTATAGCTTCATATATAATTGTCCTATCTATTCACATGCAAATGAAAACTACTGGTTCAACAAACATGAAAACCCAGCAAAGTAAATGGAATCACTTATGCTACCCTTACAAGTTTTCTAACCCTCACACTGAGTTTCTTTACAGAATATATAGGTTTTACAATACATCAGGCTCATAGGAGCCAATGACCTTCCCTCTCCTTTGAATACAAAGAGACAAAGCATTAAGAAATAAACTCTTCCAATTTGAGAACTCGAAAGGTCACTATGGAATCTGAAACTCTTCATCTCCAACCGGCATTTTTTGAGTTGAATCCATTGGGCTTCTGGAGTTGAATCATCTTCCAATAACAGTCAATCGATTATACCACTGCATCCAACCTTTTTCAAACAGTTTAGAAATACTTAGCACGACCTTTTCTGACATAAGGGATTTATCATCACTACCACCTGTGGCAACCCTTGGCGCATCTACTGGGCCTCGAGCTACAATATACAACATTTTTAGCATTGTATTCTTCCTTCTTTTCCTAACCATGACCTCAGTCGACATGTCGATAACACTGTGTCGATAATCTACTATTCTCACCTTCAATATTCCATTGGATTATATTATCTTTATTCCCTTTAAGTATCGGGTCCCACTTGACAAGTTTCTTATCGGACGGTGATTCTCAACCAATCAAAAGCCTCCAATTGTGCACTCCTGTCAGTGGACTCATATTGTCGCATGATCACATGGCAATATTTCAACTCTTGCGATCATGCGACTGCTCTATCCTTATCGCATCTGCGCTATTAGCGTATATAGGTTCTCTTTTTGCCTTGTCACATGATCGCATGAGGAAAGAATATTCCTCGCAATCATGCACCAGCCGTAGATCCCCTGCATCTGACAGAACTCAACACTAGCTAGGTCCACATTATAGATGGCAGTTAGTCATAATCCTTTTGCACTTTATCATATCTGAAAACTTAGAATATCGGCCCCACCTGACAGATTCTCATCGGACGATGGGTGTATGATCTGATAGGCTCACAAGATTCTATGAGATCATATGCCATCCGTAGATTTGGAATCTTAGCTGATGTCGTAAAAATCTGACCCCACCTGAATACGTGGCAAGATCTCGTTAACCCACTAAGCAAAGGTGATGTAATAAAGACAAAACAGGAACCGCAGATTTTGCATCTCAAAAGATTACCACCGCAAGTGACTTTCCTCAAACCCAGAGGGACATGCGTATGCATCTCACAAATTCACAAAGCATCTTCCTTCCCATAGTGACTAAGCGACTACCGTTGATTTAGCATCACAAGCAAACCCTTTCTGGACCCACCAGGCTACGTGTCTTCATCCTACCAAGCATGATGACTTACGTTGTCGCATGATCGCATGGTATTATTTTAATTCATGTGATCATGCGACCACCCTATGATTGGCTCGTGAGGATCCATCATATTTTTTTATTTAACCTTTCCTGTCTTTTCATTGACTTTCCTTATCTGCATGGGCTTCCATTGTCGCATGATCGCATGGTATTTTTTTACCTCATGCGATCATGTGACCACTCTATCAACACTGTTCTTCGATCCCATTATATTTTTAGTACCCAATTCATTGCTATCTCTGATCAATATAAGTAATCCGGTACTTAGTTTGGTTTGACACATGTTCAAGAGCCAGAAATGTAATATATGTGATAGATGTTTGATGCACAATGTAGAACATAATACAATGATCAAGCTTCTTGTTATTGCAAATTCTTCAAATTCAATAATGTACTAAAATCTTGATTTTCCTACCAACATTGCTTATGTGTAATGTACCGAACTGTAACATTCCCCATATTCAAGATGCCACATCTTCATTTTGATCATAATGCAACCTGTGGATTAATGAGTCACAACATAAAGGCTGACAGGATTATGTGACCGAATCATTCACCATTTTATTTATTTCATCTTCAAAAGAGACTGAATACAACCAGATCTTTGACTGCCCCAAATTCGCTATTATCATCAAATCATACAATGCAATGCTATCACCTTCTTGATACCGGGATAAACAGTATGTCCTTCCGAGGTGATTACCTTAATTATTTTGCATTAGGAGGCTTTCAAAAACTGAATCTAAGTTCATGTCTGTCCAAACTTTACTTCTGAAAATTGAATCATCCTTCTTTTGATTCCTTGCAAGTGCCTGAAGATCATGACTTGGAATCATCATTTCTCCTGAGAAAAATTACAAATCAAATCATGTTATTCTTGCCAGGTAGGTATCTATCACTTACCCATGATGACAAGGTTTTCAAGGCAACCCACCCGACTTGAAGCAAGAAGGCAAGGAACCCTGGCAAGAATAGCCTATCTTAGAAAAGTTAGACCTAGACACCAGACTTGACAAGACCACATGACTCCAACATTGCCAAAAAATGGGTCAGTGAAAGTTAGACAACAACATTACACTGGGCTTCTACATAATCAAGGGAGGTTAGCCAAGTTGATGGCTAATGATGGTAAGATAAGGGCTCGCTTACTCTCCATTCAAACAATGTTAACATCTCATTTGGAGGCCATACAAAGAGAGTTAGTTACATCAAAGGAATTAGTACAAAAAGATCCCCATCTTTCTACTACTAAGAGCCTAGTTGACCTAGCTGCCGAGCTAGAGGTAAAATCTAAGGTTTTGAAGATTGCAACATCCGGTTGGGATAGCACATTGCACATGGTCATGCAACTTCAGAAACCATTTCTGGAAAAACATTTCAAGCTCCCTACACCCCAACAACTTCAAGTGAAAAAAACAAGGGGGAAATAGTAGAGTGACATGACATGTTAAGTCACAAAGAGGGAATATATATTCAGAGAGAAGAATCAAATTGAAGATAGTAGAAATGAATGGTATGACATACTACATTTTGTAAATGTGTATATGTGTTTGAGTGTATGTCAAGTAAGGAAGTCTTATATGTAAAAATGTAAATTTTTTTGTTTTGTAAGACTGAGTTAAGTTTTAGGGGAAGTATTCTGTATATACTTTTGTTAGTACTAAGTACTCTTGTAAATGTAATGAAAATGTCATGAAAAAGTGTTTTTTCCACTAATGTCAAATGAGGAGATTTTTTATCCCTAAAGTTTTGTTGTCTATTAGTGTCTTACACTTAGTCATTTTCTATGCATTGTTGGTCAGTCATCACTACAACCAAGTCATCATATATAGGGCGAGTCATGTATAATGTACATTTACCAAGCAGTAGTCACTGCCGAGTAAAACAGTGGTCACTGAGTACTTTTGTATTAGCCAAGTCAATTTTTTCCCAGTTATGTAAAGAAGACAATGTCGAGCACCAGAGTATAAAGAATAGTGAATGTCGAGTGCCTGAGATATCCAATGTCGAGCAAGCCAAAATTGACATATGTGTTTGTTATGGAACAAATACTTAGGTAAACTATTTTGGCCGACATTTATATTTTACTTTCTATTTGTTGAGGGAATCATGGAGGTGATTACGCTCTTATATTGTAATCATTAATCCTTATGTAATAAATGGAACCAATCAAAATTAGGGAAAGGTTAAGTGGCAAAATGAGATAATCTAGATCGTAGATCTTAAATCTTGAAGAAAATTAATTGTCTATATAAGATGTGGTCTAAGCCCTAAAATGATGTATGAGTGGAAGGATGAAGTGTGACAGAGAGAATATCTTCAGAACATAGAAGTATTCTGATAGAGTTCAGTGACTGAGTAGAATAGAGCAAAGCAGTGAAGAGAAGAACAGAGACATACTTGATAGATGAGATCAAATCTATACTAGAAGGAGAAGATCTGTAATCAACATCATAGTGAAAACTGAAGTATCAGGTACTGAGACATTCTGACAAGTGTATCAAGGTAAATCTTTTAACAGAGTGTTTTTGATAGACCTTAGTAAATCTCTTAACCGAGTGCTTACTTAGTTGTAATTCTTAAATCTTTTTGTAAGGTAGATTGTATAAATCTTAAAGCTCTTAACAAGGTGGACCCCTCACAAAGTAGATCATATTTTGTGATCAAGTTTGTATCCCTAACAGGAAAACTTTATACTACAAAAGTGAAGATTTGTGGGTGTCATCCCCAATCTAGTTTTACCTTTCAAGGGTTTTTGGGTAACCAAAATCATCATGCTATGTGTATTTTTATGGGTGATGTTTAGCTTATTAGATCCATTAGATTGTTGAGTTTTATGTTAATGTTATGCAAGGTTTCATTTATGGTAAAATGGATAAATCAGTGATATCTTATTCACCCCCCCCCCCCCCCTCTCAATATCACATTTTCCCAATAGATTTTCAACATCCTCTATCATTACAGAACAAATTGAGAATACATTGAAATCATTTGATATAAACTCTCCACCTCGGTCAGATCTCAAACATTTCAGGCTTCTGCCTGTTTCTTTTTCAACTTTTCCCAAATACCACTTAAACAAATGAAATGCATCAGATTTCTCTTTCAAAAACATTACAGTCATCATCCTAGTGTATTCATCAACAAATAGAATAAAATACTTATCACCACAATAACTTTGTACACCCATACATCCACAAAGGTTAGTATGAACCAATTCCAAAATATTTTCAGAAGTATATGTCTTACTCTTAAAAATAGACTATCATTTTTCCCAATTGACATTGTTTACACATCACATTATCAGGTTTCTTTAATCTCGGCAAACCTCTAACTTTCTTCTTTTTACTAATATTTATCAGATTGTCAAAATTCACATGTCACAACCTCTTATGACATAACCATACATCATCAAATTGTGCAAACAAGCATGTTTCTTCAGATAGGTCTAGATAGAATAAGTTACCTCTTGTCTATTCTCCACTTCCAATTAGTTAACTAGTGGCATCAAATATTTTAGCCTTCCTATGATGAAATTCCACTTGGTAACCAGTAATGTTCAATTTTCCAACACTCAAAAAATTATAGTTAAGTCCTTCAACCCAATACACATTTTCACATGTGATCTTATCAGCCAGCTTAATTTATCCTTTCCCTCTCACAGGACATGGTGCATCATTACCAAACTTAACACTTCTACCTTTGTAATGATCTAGGGTTTCAAATTTACTTTTATCACCAGTCATGTGATGTGAGAAACCACTATCAATAATCCATTTATCACCCTTACTCACATAAGAGATAAGTGAATTTTTCTCATCTTCATCAGAATCATCTTTCATAGCAACATAAACTACTTCAATATCACATTCATCAGATCCATTAGTGTCACTGTTAGTTTCCTCTTCAACAATATAACAGGATTGCTTTCTTTTCTCTCATCCTTGTTAGTCCTATTAGGGCATCTTGATGCAATATGGCCAACTTTTTTACAAGATAAATAGATTATAGGAAGTTTACCTTTATATTTCCCTTTTCCTCTTCGTATTATTCTAGCCATGAGTGCCTCAAGATCATCTAGTTCCTCATCAAAAGTGTCACTTTCACTGTCACTGTCACTGTCACTTTTCACACATTTTTCTTTTTCCCTCTTAGACTTATGTAAAACCATTTGTGACTTGAAAGTAGATTCAACATTAGGAATAGTGTAGTTATCATAGTTAGATAGCTCAAAGGCAGTAAGCTTACCAACAAGACTTTCCAGAGTTAGAGCATTACCAGGGTTGCATCTTGATTCTTGAATTGTAGAAATTATGATAGCATAGATAGGTAGCAAAGTTCTCAATACCTTACCAATAACAGTCTCATCATCAATAATTCCATTAGCTCCTCTAATAGCATTCACTATCTCCTTAATTCTACCACAATATTGAACAATATTTTTACCTTCTTGCATTTTCATTTCATCAAACTTACTTCTCAAACTTTCAAATTTTTCTCTCAGTACATTAGTATCTCCACCATAAATAGTTGAAAGAGTATCCCACATTTTCTTTGTAGTAGTGCATTCTTTGATATCTTCAAATTCAGGATAGCTTAAGGCACATGCAATCTCCAACATTTCTTGATTATGTTCTTGTTTTGCTTTCATCTCCTTAGTAGTCAAAGGTGCAACAGGTATAACATAGTCATGTTCCACACTTTGCCAAATCACCAATACCAGCTAGATGCAATTTTATCAGACTTTTCCATGTAGGGAAGTTCTCTTTGTTCAACTTCAATACCTCCTTTTTATACATTTTGATCATTAACTTCAAGTACCTTTAAACTTTTATCTGTAAGCACCAATTTTTTTTGATACCAATTGTTATAATTATTCAAAACAATAGAGAGGGGGTGAATCAATTGTTCTCAGATCCAAATGTACCAATTGAGCTTTCTAGCACTTAAAAAATCTCAGATCTAATCACCAATACAACTTGGTCTTTATAACATATATCAGAAACATATAACATGATGTCCACTATCCAAAATTAATTAACTTGCAAAATATAACAACATTCACATAAAAATATTCACACAAGTATAACACCAATATTTATAGTGGAAACCCAATTTGGGAAAAACCACTTTGTAACATGCTACTGATATTTCACTCTTCTGAAGTGAGCTCTGTGAAAAGCCAACCTTGTTAAAGGCTTAAAAACACACCGCTAGGTGTGACCCTATTAAAGGATTTAAACACCCTATCAAAAGTGACCTGATTAAAGGATTTAAGTACATTCCATTAGAATGCCACCTTGATTAAATGATTTATACAATGATTGTTAGGTCAACCTTGATTAAAAGATTTAGATTGATACAATGGTTAGAAATTAGCAGTAGTTTCTGATCTGAAAAACATACAACTCACTTTGCAAATATAGATCCACTTTGCATATATATTTTATTTACTGACTAGCCTTCATTTCCATCTCCATCACTGATATGCTTGAAATTCTCTTTAAGCAATCACAACTCTATTCAACTTCTTCACAATTTCACCTTTAGCCTTCTACTTAGACTTATTAGTCAATAACATCAACAACTTCAGCCCATGTTGTAACCTCACAATTAGTTTTTCCTTTATACCTCTTCGATTAAGTAGATCCATCTTTTGTCACTTAATCTCCTCCGTAGATCTTAGGTTTAGGTCAGATTTGTCGAATCCTTCCATCATTATGTTCTTCTTCCTTCCTTTTAGATACATCTCCAAACTTCTCTTTGAATCCATAATAAAATGATTTACCATGCATTAAATGCTCAGTATAATTCATTAATAAAGTCAACATCATTTACATATCCCAAGAATTCAACTATGTCAGCGGGGAATCTCAATTCTTTCTCCAAATGTAAATTACTAACACTCGGTCAATATTGTGTTCTTCTCCTCAATCATCATTGCGTGTCTCGGTCATCTCTACAAACTGTTTTCCTCAGCTAACATTGTCTTTTCTCAGTAATTTCTCATCACTAGGCATAAACTGATGTTCAATCAACACTAAATATAATCGGCATATATTGGCACTCGGTTGACACTAACATCACTCGACTTAGACTAGATTTCTTCACTTTTCTCGATTAAGCCTACTTCAATCTTTCTTCTTACTTAGATAAACAATACATTATCTTATCAATGTGCCAGCTAATCAAGTACCCATTGAAGTATCAAATAACTCAACATTTCCTTAGGTTCTCTTGTTATCTCCTTTCCCTAATCCTCTTCATCAATCAATAGATATGGTACTATCCTAGATAGAAATTATTTTACCAGTTAAGGTTTGACATCAATGACAATATAACAATTGTTTCAATTGTAGTTTCCAACATGATGTCAAGCAATTGATATATGATTTATATTGAGTTGACATATCATTTAGAGTATGATATAAGTTTGAATGAGTTAAAGAAGAAGAAGTGAAATGTTGTGAAGAAGAACTCAATTGGGCAACTGATACGGATCAGATAATGTTAAGGTTATGTTGATGTAATTATTTTCTACTAAACAAATGATTATATCAAGTCGATAAAGAAGATTTGTCAAGTCAGTAAGAAAAATAGTTTTGGCTACCGAGCAGAAAAAGTCATTCAGTAAAGGAAAGTAAGTTTCAATAAAGAGAAAGGAAGTTAAGACACCGAGCAGAAGGTCTCAATCACCGAGCGTAGTTAACCAAAATTCAATTAAAGAAAAGAAGTTAGTCATTGAGAAAGGAACAAAAATTAAATACAAGGATCAGAATGACATTTAATGATGAGCTATGATGAGCTAGAAGATTTTGATGATGAGGAAGAGTTAGTTAGAGATCTACAATCAGGAAAATTCAAGGTGATGATCTATGGTACAGATCTAAGCAAAAAAAGAGAAGGTACAAGTTCTAAGAAATTTCAAGTTCTAAGGTGATGATAAAATATTTTATTGAGCTCTAAATTAATTGAATTAGTGTATGAGGATGATCGTACATTTGAAATTAATCAAAGGAAAACTTGATAAAGGAGATTAAGAGGAAAAACAAAGTCTATATAAAGGATGAATTTGTAAGGACAAAATCCTGACAAATTAAAGGGTTATTTGTTAGAGTAGTCATATTATAGCTAATAATTAATTTATTTAATTATTAGTCTATTATTCTCTACACTTAAGTTAGACTTAGGCATCTCATTATTCTTTAGGGTTTTCACCTTTAGGGTTTTGGTATCCTTTTATAAGGATTCCCTCTTTGTAATTCATAAGGAGATTGTATTTTTTTCATCATTGTTAATAGAAGATTATTTTCTTGCAACATGGTTTTGCAGTCTCTGGCCTATTGGCCGCCATAGCTTTCTGTCTCTTTTCTGTCTTCATTCTTGTAGCAGTCTTTGCATGCAGGTGTTCTTGGGAAGATTTGATGCTTATCAATTCCAACATGGTATCAGAGCCATCTTGCTGCTCACTGTTCGTGTTTGTGTTGAAGTGATTCAGAAGTAGGACGTTATTTTTTGTTTCTTTTTTGCCTGCAAAAAAGAAAAAAAAAATTTTGGGGGTATTTTGAGCAAAAACGGATGCCACCATTGCGTCCGGAAGGTTCGAGATAGCCAGAATCCATATAAAACTTGTCCATTTTGGACACAGTGGCATCAGAGGCAAAAAATTTTTGCATACCAGGGCCGTACGGCCCTGGCACGCACTCCGAGACGGTGATTTTTCAAAAAAATTATTAAAATTTTTTTACGGGGCGGCCTCCCGGGCGCCACCCCGCGGCCTCCGCCGAGCCGCTAGCAGCTGGCTCCTCCGCCGCCCCGCTGGCCTCCTCCGTCGGCCCCGCTCCGCGGCCCGCCCAGCCGCCGCCCGGCCCGGCCGCCACCCCGGCTCCGCCTGCGCCCGCTGCCCGCCGGCCCAGCTCCGCTCGCCCGCGGCCCCGCCGTCCTCCGCCGCCCGCTGTCAGCCGGTCCCCGCTCGGCTCCGCCGGCCGCCCTCTGCTCCGCTCCGCCGGCTGCCCGGCGGGGTTTTAAGCCCTGCGGGCCCTAGCGGCGGTCACATGGGTGACCGGGAGCTCTAGCTCCAGCCCCCTGCGTGCGCCATGCGCCCAGGGGCTTTGCATTTCCAGCCCCAGGGGCTTTAAAACATTTTTTTGAAGCTCTTTTAGGGTACCTGGGCCTTTTTTGCAATATCTTGAGCTTACGGAGGTCTTTTTTCGACTTCTTTATATCGCCGGAAAGCTCTTTCCGAGCTCTTTCTGATTATGGAGGTTAGAGTTTTTGGATCTTCTGTTTTGACAGTGTTTTTTTTCTGTCAAAGGTGATGTTTACTTTTTGCCTTCCGGGAGCCATATCTCGCTCATCCGGACTCTTTTTTGGGCTCACCATATATCGTCGGAAAGCTGGTTCTGTGTGCTATTCAGTGGAAGAGGTTATTTTTCTAGATTCTACTCCAAGTTTTTACTCCTCTGAGTTATGCAGTTTATGCCCTCTGGTGGAGTGCTTGGTTCTACAGGTCCGGGGATCTCTTCTTCTGAGTTCATAGCTCACTCTTCTTTCTGATTTTTGAGCATTGTATGCTTCTCTTCTGTAGCATTTCTTTTTTGTAAACGCACTGAGATAAAGTGCCCTGCTTTTGCATTTTGGGATCTTGAACACTATGTGTTTGTTTGTATACGCACTCAGTTATAAAGTGCCATGGGGGGATTCTGATGCATTTGCCACTATAGGCGCATCCACTCTTGTCAAGTGAGCGTACCTTCCATGACATTAGCCCATGTAGACTGTGTCTATGACACCGCCCTTTATCTTGTGCTTGTACCTTCTTTTGCACATAGGTGTTCCTGTTTCTTCTTCTTGCAGATGTTTCTGGTATTGCATTTCAGTGTTCCTGTCACCCCGTTCAGCATTATGGGGGGGTTCACCTGTTGGCTCTATTGCTTCCTTGGTTCGGTTGAGTGATCTACGTATTCAGTTTTTGTTCCTATGTACTAGGCGGATGCAGTGGCTAGGCACCTATGCATTTCGGTGAGATGGATCATCTACTATATAGACACTCATTCATTCCTGCTTTTGGAGGCCACCTCTTCGATTGATCAGCTCTTCAGAATTTGTCTTCTCTACCTGGTCATGCACTATTTCAGTGGGGGTTCCAGCAGTATTCTTCTGACAGTGTTTGCAGCTTCATGCTTCGGAGATGCTTCATGCTCTTTCTTGTTCCTTTCTTTGGGACATTCCCTAGATTGGAGGCTTTGTTTCCTTCATCTAGTTTATTTTATTGTACTTGGGTACCTGATCAGGCCTTGTTGCCGGGACCCATAGCTCTTTCATGCATTTTTGTTTTCATGCATCTTGTAGTCCTTAGTTGTTTAGCTTCTCCCTAAGTTACACTTAAGGGGGGGTGTTAGAGTAGTCATATTATAGCTAATAATTAATTTATTTAATTATTAGTCTATTATTCTCTACACTTAAGTTAGACTTAGGCATCTCATTATTCTTTAGGGTTTTCACCTTTAGGGTTTTGGTATCCTTTTATAAGGATTCCCTCTTTGTAATTCATAAGGAGATTGTATTTTTTTCATCATTGTTAATAGAAGATTATTTTCTTGCATCATGGTTTTGCAGTCTCTGGCCTATTGGCCGCCATAGCTTTCTGTCTCTCTTCTGTCTTCATTCTTGTAGCAGTCTTTGCATGCAGGTGTTCTTGGGAAGATTTGATGCTTATCAATTCCAACATTATTGAGTCACTGACTAATGTAGTGAAGAAGGAAAAGGTTGAATTTTGAGTCAAAAAGTAGAATTTGATGAAGTGTTGAAGCTAGTGGAAAGTGAAGGATTGAAGTGAAGAAAAAGAGAAAACAAAGGATTTGATTATGCAAAAGATAGTTGTCCATTTATAGGTCAATTTATATGTTGTTACTTATTAACATTTGTATTAAAAAATTCTCTCAACCGAGTGGACTTAACAATCTTATTGTAAAATCTTTGCAAGAGATAACATTCTAAAAAAGTATTTGAAAACCTTTAACTAGGCCACTCCTAACAAGGTGACGATCCTAACAGATCTGAGGTAAATCCCCTAACAGGGTTACATTTAACAATATGTATTGTAATCTTTAACCAAATTGACTTTTAATCAAGCATACTTGAGAAGAGTATTTCTTTAGTGGTTGACAATTCCCATAGTGGTTTTTCCCAAATTGGGTTTCCATGTTAAATATTGGTGTTATATGTGTTGAATGAATATTATGATTGTTATTGTTGGTTGATAAAGTTAATTTACTATTTTCGATTAATGTTGAAGTGTGTCTGACCACATTGACACCAATTTTAATCATAGAAAATTTTTTAAGGTACGGAGAATCAAGGATTACTGTTTCACCCCCCCTTCTGTAATCCAACAATTGGTATCATAGCTAAGTACTCTAAAGGGATAAGTTTGAAAGACCTAAGTAAAAGATCTGAAGATGTAGAGGAGAGAATTACCTAAACTGAACAAGGAAAGTTTCTCTACATGGCAAAGCAGGATGAGGTTATACCTATATGGATTTGGAAAATTTGCACTCAATATTTTTGATAATCAATACATGCCACAACCTCCTTGACCTATGATAGTTGATCAGATGAGAGAAAAGAAGGAACTCAAATCAGTAATGATTGAAATTGATTCCTCCCTGACTGATGTTGAATTCAATGACATATTACTGCAAAATAGATGTGGGAAAAACTTGCACTAGTTTATGGAGGTGATTTGCATGTACAAAAAGATAAGGTTGACAATATCAAAGGAAAATTTTATGAGATGAGAGTGAAAGATGAAGAAA
Organism: Chamaecyparis obtusa; assembly: GCA_027943335.1. NCBI lineage: Eukaryota > Viridiplantae > Streptophyta > Pinopsida > Cupressales > Cupressaceae > Chamaecyparis > Chamaecyparis obtusa. The sequence continues at coordinate 430,659 of BSBK01009754.1, forward strand.
ACATTGGTCAATATAGTTATAGAATCAAGGAAGTGGTTAGTTCCATCAAAGGTGATGGTGCAACATTAACTATAGAAGAAATGCTAATCAAAATTCTAAGAACTCTTTCATCTAAATATGCTATTCAAGACTCTGCTATTTAGGAATTGAGATCCATACCAAATAACACTATTACTCTTGATGCTTTGATTGTTAAGCTGACTGCATTTGAGCTTGGTAATTATGATGATAGTTTACCAACCATTGAAATAGATTTCAAATCATCTTTAAGCATTGGTAATTCAAGAAAAGAAAGAGAGAATCACAATATTTCATGTGGAAGTGACTATGACAGTATATTAACTAAAGAGAAATAACAAGAAGAATTGGAAGCACTGTTGAAAAAGAGGCTACCAAGAGGAAAGGGAAAATATAAAGGTAAACTGCCTCTAAAATGTTTTAATTGTAACAAGATTGGTCACATTGCATCTAAATGTCTTGATAATGATAGGAATGATAAAACTGACAAGAAGGAAAATAGATACTAAAGGTTTAGAGACTACAAGGACAAAGGAAATAAATCATGCTACCTAGCCAAGGAAGGAGTAACTGATGATGAATCTGATGACACAGAAGAAAGTGTGGAAGTTGTCTATGTTTCTATGAAGGATGATTCAGAAGAAGAGAGGTATGAGGATGAAAAAATTTGTATTTATCATGTTAGCAAAACTAACCCATGGATAATTGATAGTGGTTGTTCACATCATATGACTGGTGATATTGATAAGTTTGAGAACCTAGAAGAGTATGATGGAGGATTTGTTAGATTTGGAATTGATTCTCCATGTTCTGTAAGAGGAAAGGGATCCATTATTCTAAATAAAAATATTAGATGTGATGATGCTTATTGGGATCAAGGTCTAAACTACAACTTGTTGAGTGTTTCACAATTGAACAATGTTGGTCACCGACTGGAGTTTCAATACAAAAAGTGAAGATCTATGGTGTTGACGGAGAATTGATTGGAACCGATGAACAATCTAAAGATAACCTATTCTACCTTGATACTGCTACAAAGAGTTACTTGTTTGTTAAAGTTGAGGATGTTTGGTTGATGAAGGGTACTCCCCTTAATACCACAAACACATAATAGAAATAGAGAAACAACATGAATTTGCAAGAAAAGAAAAATGGGCTTCTTATTATCTCCAGAAGTGCAGAATTACAAATTTAAAAATTACAATATGCAAAGCCACATGGGCATTTTCCTTACAATATTTTTTAGGACAAAGCCTTGAATTATTATCCAGAACTGTCTAGACAACACTACGAGTCTTCCTTATATAGGCAATTTTCCACTGCCCGAGAAAGTTCCAAAAATTTAGCCATTAAGGCCGACCACCCTTAGAATTTTATTTTTTTCATTTTTTTTTACAATAGGGTTGACTCAAAATAATTACAAATTTTGTTTTTAGGTAGCCCAACTTCTAGAGGCCATAACTTTTTAACCGTAGCTCCATTTTTCTATTATAACCACTTTTCAGAAATGGCAGGACCTGATTTATAGTGCTTGACTCACACAATTTCCAATCAACCAGGAGTTGATCACAATTCAGAGCCTCTAAGGCCTTCAAAATTGAGCTCTGAGATTTGGTACCCAAAAACCTCAATAACTTCACCAATACAGATGTTATGGCAATAAAATTCAACTGGTAGGCTAATATGACTAAGGTGAATCACCACCTATGAAATTAGAACATTCTGAGCTTGTATGGCTAACTTACGAAAAATAGTCAATTTCCGTAAATAGCAGCTCTGCACAAGATAGCCCTAATTGAAAAGAAACTAGAAATATTTTTGGGTGATGCAAGATTGCTCTTACACCCAGGGTAATTTAAGAAGTGACCATGTTACGTCTTAGGTATGAAGAGGAAAACCAAGACGATTAACCTCTTCCCTTGTTAGCCATGATGAATCTTCAACAAGTCGACCCTTCCATTTGACTAGATATTCTTCATATGTCATGTTCCTTGTGCTTCTGCCAACATGACTATCCAGTATATCCTCAATCTCCTTGGTAGCTGAAGCAGTTACTGGAATACTCCACTGTGCTTTTGTGATCTCATCTTGAACACCCCCTTCATGATACTCTATAAGATCTAAAATATTAAATATTGGTGAAATATTCAGCTCAGTAGGCAATTCTAATTCATAAACATTTCTTGAATCATGCTTCTTTACTATCTTACATGGCCCAAACCTCTTCATTTTAAGCTTGTTATATGTACCAACTAGAAATCTCTCCTTCCGCAAATGAACCATGACTTAATCCCCAACCTAAAATTCCTTATGCCTCCTTTTCTCATTGATGCAAGAGCATCCTGGGTGTAAGAGCAATCTTGCAACACCCAAAAATATTTCTGGTTTTCTTTTCAATAAGGGCTATCTTGTGCAGAGCTACTATTTATGGAAACTTGCTATTTTTAGTAAGCTGGTCATCTGATCTTGGAATGTTCTGATTTCTTCCCTGGAAGTTCATTTTGGTCATATCAACCTGCCAGTAAAGTTTCATAGCCAGATCAAGTTTGGTTTTGAAGATATTGAAAATTTTTGGTTTTGAAAATAGGGTACAAAAACTTTGAACTCAATTTTGAAGGCTTTAGAGGCCCCGGATGAGGTCAAATTTTTGGTTGAATAAATCTTGCTTGATTCAAACATTGTAGAGCTCCTCGCGCCCTTTCCGAATTGGGGTCATAATAGTCAATCGGGTCAACTGGCGATGACTTATGGTCTTCAAAAGTTGGGTCACCTGAAATAGCGGAAAATGATTTTCCTTCAAAATTTATGTTTGGGTTTCAAAAGTTATTTTGAGCTGACTTTGATGTAATAAAATGTAAAATAAAATAATTCTAAGTTTGGTCAGCCCTAAAAGGCTAAATTTTTGGAACCTTCTCGGGCGGTGGAAATTGCCTATATAAGGAAGGCCCGTAGTGTTGTCTTAGGCAGTTTGGGGTAGTTCTAGGTAGTAGATCTGGGTATTGATTCAAGGCTTGTCCTACAGAATATTGTAAGGGAATGCCCATGTGGCTTTGCATATTATAATTTTGAAAGTTTGTAATTCCACATTTGTGGAGATAATAAGAAGCCCACTTTCTGTTCTTGCATATAGTTGTTGTTTCTCTATTTCTGTTATGTGTTTGTGGTATTAAGGGGAGCACCTTCATCAAGTGGTATCAAAGCAGGAGTTCCTGAGTGTGTAAACAGATCACCGATTGTGAGGTAGTTTGCACTAGGACCGCGGGTTAGGGTTTCTGTGTAAACAGATCACTGACTGTGAGGTAGTTTGCACCAGGACCATGGTTAGGGTTTCAGCAATAAGTGTGAAAATACCCCCACAAAGAGAACGTGGTGGAAGAGCTGGTGTTGTAACACCTGAGGTTAGGGCACTGCAAAGACAAGTGTGAGCATTGCAAGATGAGATTCACAGAGGAATGAATCTTAATGTCAAAGACAAAAGTGAGGATGAAGTCGAAGAAGAAGATCAAGAAGAAGAAGGCAAAGTTCTGAACCAGGAGGAAAAAAGACTTTTCTGAGCCATCTCAAAGATTGGGAAAAGACCTAAGATTGAGGTTCCTGCATTTTCAAGAAATATTAACCCAGAGGAGTTGATCGACTAGATCAATGAATGTGAAGAATATTTTGAATATGAAGATATTGAGGATCCTGATAGGGTCAAATTTGTGAAGGCCAGATTGAAAGGTCATGCGAAGATCTAGTGGCAAGAGATTCAATTGGAGCAAAATAGAAGAGGGAAAGATAAAATCACAAGGTGGGATTGGATGGTGGATAAATTGAAGTGATAGTTCATTCTTATTGATTATGAGTTTGACCTATTGAAGAAAATGCAAAGTTTGAAGCAAGCGGAAAGATTTGTTCAGGAGTATACAGAGGAGTTCTATCAAATCCTCATCAGAGCAAGCCATGCAGAAGTAGATAAGGAGAAAGTTTTCCATTACCTTAATGGGTTGAGGTTGAGCATTCAAGAAGAATTGAATTTGGTTCAAATGAATAGTATTGAAGAGGCATACCATTTTTCCCTAAAAGTAGAGGAAAAGTTGAACACAAAGTTTGAGAGCAGACAAAGCGGAAGAGGTTGTGATGGAAGATCTAGTGGACGGTCATATGGAGATCAAAATGAAGATTTGAAAAAGTAGGATGAGACCAATAATAGTCAGAATCAAAGAGGAGATAATCTCAATTATTTCCATGATCAGAATAATAGAGATCAGAGAGGAAGAGGAAGAGGAAGAGGACAAGGATCTAGAAGAGGAGGCTTTAGTGGAACATGTTTTCACTATGGAGAAGAAGGTCATAGGGAATTTGAATGTCCTCAATGCCAAGGAATGACAGATAGGAGGAACGAGGGTCAGGCCAGAGTTGCACATGTAGATGAAGATGTCAGATCATCAAATTCTAAAGATGATGAAAAAGGGAAAATGCTAATTAACATAAGAGTCTTGCTGAGTGGTGAGAATGAACCTAAACAAAAGAGGAGTCTATTTCACACTAGGTGCAAGTGTGAGGGTAAGTGTTGTGATGTGATTATTGATAGTGGTAGTACTAATAATTTGGTGTCAGAAAAGATGGTGACAAAGTTGAAGCTCAAGAGGTAGAAAAATCCATATCCATATCGAGTTGCCTGGGTGCAGGATGACCACAAGGTCATGGTCAGTGAATAGTGCCTAGTGAAGTTCAAGATCAGCGGGTACCAAAATGAGGTACTATGTGATATCATATATATGGATGCATGTCATATGTTGTTGGGTAGACCTTAGTAGTTTGACAGGTGTGTTGTACATCATGGTCATGCAAATACCTACTCCTTGATAAAGGATGGAGTGTGACATAAGCTAAAATCATTGAAGGAAACAGAAGAAAAGGTATGTGGTAATGCAATAATAACTTTTGTTGGTAGAGAAAATTTCTCAGATGGTATGCAGCATGAGAATATGTGTTTTACCTTAATTCTAAAGGCTAGGAAAGAGGAAGTAGAAGATGTACTTGTAGAAGTTGTAGAATTATTGTATGAGTTTTAGGATATTATACCCGATAATGTGCCTGATGGATTACCCCCAGTAAGAAAGATCAGTCATTAGATGGAATTGATTCCAAGAGCTAGTTTGCCAAATAAGGCAGCACACAGAATGACACTAGCAGAAAGTGAAGAGTTGAAGATAGATTTCAAGTTTAGTTCATCACATCATCCATAGATTGTATATGGAAGTAGTCCCAAAAATGCATCTGAGTTGAGGAAGATAGATAAAGGAGAGATAAGTAGTGCTGAAACTAAAGATTTTGTAGAACATTTGAAGAACATCCATGAGGAGGTGAGGAAGCATATTACCAAGATGAATATGCAGTATAAGGATAAGGCAAATGAGAAAATGAAGCATAAGGAATTTCAGGTTGGAGATGAAGTTGTGGTTCATTTGCGTAAGGTGCAATTTTTGGTTGGTACCTATCACAAGTTGAAAATGAAGAAATTTGGGCCATGTAAGATACTAAAGAAGCATGATTCAAGAAATACCTATGAGGTAGAATTGCCTACTGAGCTGAATATTTCACCAATGTCTAACATTTTGGATCTGACGGAGTATCATGAGGGAGGTGTTGAAGATGAGATTACAATAACACAGTGGAGTATTTCAGCAACCATTTCAGCTACCGAGGAGATTGGGGACATACTAGATAGTCATGTTGGCAGAAGCACAAGGGACAGGATATATGAAGAATATTTGGTCAAATGGAAAGGATGACCTATTGAAGATTCATCATGGCTGACAAGGGAGGAGGTTGACCGCTTTGGTTTTCCTCTCCACACCTGAGTCGTGACAGAGTCACTTCTCAAATTACCCCAAGTGCCTGATGCAGGAGCATCCTGGGTGTAAGAGCAATCTTGCATCACCCAAAAATATTTCTAATTTTGTTTTCAATAAGGGCTATCTTGTGTAGAGCTACTATTTATGGAAACTTTCTATTTTTAGTAAGTTGGTCATTCGATCTTGGAATGTTTTGATTTCTTCCCTAGAGGTTCATTTTGGTCATATCAACCTGCCAGTAAAATTTCATAGCCAGATCAAGTCTGGTTTTGAAGATATTGAAAAATTTTGGTTTTTGAAAGAGGGTACAAAAACTTTGAACTCAATTTTGAAGGCTTTAGAGGCCCCGAATGAGTTCAAATTTTTGGCTGAATGAAGATTGCTTGAATCAAGCATTGTAAAGATCCTCGTGCCCTTTTCGAATTGGGGACATAATAGTCAATCGGGTCAACTAGTGATGACTTATGGTCTTCGGAAGTTGGGTCACTTGAAATGGCAGAAAATGATTTTCTTTCAAAATTTCTGTTTGGGTTTCAAAAGTTATTTGAGCTGACTTTGATGTAATAAAATGTAAAATAAAATAATTCTAAGTTTGGTCGGCCCTAAAAGGCTAAATTTTTGGAACCTTCTCGGGCAGTGGAAATTGCCTATATAAGGAAAGCCCATAGTGTTGTCTTAGGCAGTTCGGGGTAGTTTTGGGTAGTAGATATGGGTATTGATTCAAGGCTTGTCCTACAGAATATTGTAAGGGAATGCCCATGTGGCTTTGGATATTGTAATTTTGAAAGTTTGTAATTCCACATTTGTGGAGATAATAAGAAGCCCACTTTTTGTTCTTGCATATTGTTGTTGTTTCTCTATTTCTATTGTGTTTGTGGTATTAAGGGGAGCACCCTTCATCGCTCATCTACCTTAGCCTTATAATGCACATTCATCTTGGTAATGTACTTCCTCACCTCGTCATGAATGTTCTTCAAATTTTCTACAAAATTCTCAGCTTTAGCACTACTTATTTCTCCTCTATCTATCTTCCTCAACTCAGATGCATTTCTGGGATTACTTCCATATACAATCTAGAATGGTGATTTACAAGTACTCCTAATGACAAAATTATTGTATGCAAATTTTGTCTATGATAAAATCAAATCCCATCTTGTTGTCTTATCTCCAACCAAACATCTCAGCAAATTCTTCAAACTCCTATGCACCACCTATGCATGTCCATCGGTATGTGGATGATGTGATGAACTGAACTTCAAATTTGTCTTTAACTTTTTCCACAATGTGCGCCAAAAATATCCAACAACTCTAGTGTCCTGATTTGAAACTATGCTCTTTGGCAAACCATGTAGTCTCACCACTTCTTTGAAAAACAATTTTTCTACATGAACAACATCATTAGTCTTCTTACAGAGAATGAAATGCATCATCTTTAAAAATCTATCAACCAGCACAAAAATTGAATCATGTCCCCCTTGAGTCCTTGGCAAACCAAGAACAAATTTCATACTGATATCCTCCCATGGCTTCTCTGGTATAGGTAATGGCTGATACAACCCTATATTCTGCTTTGATCCTTTTGTCATTTGACATACTCTGCAACTTTGTACAAACTTCTTGACATCTTACTAAAACTATGGCCAGTAATAATTCTCACTAACCAAAGCAAGGATTTTATCTTGACCATAATGTCCAACCAATCCTCCACTATGCTTCTCCTTGATGAGATTCTCCCTCATAGAACTTTGTGAAATGTATAGTTGGCTCCCTCTAAATAGAATTTCATCCTACATGATGAAATCCAACCACTTCATTATGTCTAGAGTAACAAATTCTATACATTATTTCCAAGTATCTCCAAAATCAGGATCCTCTAGATATAAACTCTTGAGTTCCTTGAATATAACCACCTCAATCTGCATCTTTGTCAGCAAAAGTTGCCTTCTGTTAAGCAAATCTACAACCCTATTAAAATTTTCACTACTGTGTTTTAAAACAAATGTGTAACTCTGCAAAAACTCAACCTATTTCAAATGCATTTGATTCAACCTTCCTTGGCTATTCAAATATTGCAAAGCTTGATGATCAGTATACAAAACAAACTCCTTAGGAAGAAAAGTGTGTCTCCACTTCTTCAATGCCTAAACTATAGCATAAAATTCATGATCATAAACATAATATTTTCTCTTGGCATCATTTAACTTCTCACTAAAATAAGAAACAAGTTTACCTTCTTGGCTCAAAATAGCTCCTATTGCAATACCACTAGCATCACAGTCTACTTGAAACACCTTATTAAAATATGGAAATATTAAAATGGGTTATTTTGCAACTTTTTATTTGAACAATTTAAAACTCTTATATGCCCCTATAGTCCACTTAAACTCTTTCCTATCTCCTCTCATTGTTTCAGTGAAGGGTCCATAAATACTGCTAAAACTTTTGATAAACTTTCTATAAAATATAGCCAAACCATGAAAAGATCTTACCTCGGTATCACTCCTTGGAGTAGGCCATTCAAGGATAGCCTTCACTTTCTCTAGGTCCATTTTTAGACCTTCTACTAAAACTAAAAATCCCAAATACAATAACTCCTTCTTCACAAAACTACACTTCTTCAAATTAATCAATAATTTCTCTTCTCTCAACTTCTCAAACACCCTACGAATATGCATGATATGCTCTTCAAATGTCTTACTAAAGATCAAAATATCATCTAGGTAAACAATGACAAACTTACCCAAAAAAATTTTCAGAACCTCATTCATCAGCCGCATGAAAGTTCTCAGTGCATTGGTTAGCCCAAAAGGCATGAATAACCACTCATATAACCCTTCCTTTGTCTTGAAAGTAGTCTTGCATTCATCTCCTTCCCTAATCTGAATCTGATGATATCCACTCTTCAGATCTATCTTTGAGAAATACACAGCTCCACTCAAATAGTCCATAATATCATCCATCTACAACAATGGAAACCTATACTTCATTGTGATCTTGTTTATAGCTTTGTATTCTGTACACATCCTTGATTCTTCATTCTTTTGTTGGAATTAGGAGAGATAGGTACTGAGAGGGGAGGGGTGAATCAGTGCCTTCAAAACTTTACTTGTAACAACCTTTCTGATATATAACTAAATACTGTAATAACCAATCAAAATAACTTGAATCTAATTGCATAAATCAATCATCTAGTTAACTTAAGAAAGTAAACAACATGAAATCAATATGACAATCACATAACACAAGTATTTTGGTAACGTAGAAACCCTTGTTAGAAGGTAAAAACTACAGTGGGGATGACACCCACAAATTCTTCACTACTGCAGATAGAAAAGGTTTGCTTGTTAAGGCTACAAGTTTTGATCACTTCTGGTAATCTTACCCTATTAGGAGTAACATATTAGATCAACTAGATCTACCTAGTTATAGGATTTAACAACACTATATAAAGTGTGTACTCGATTAAGAGATTTATACAAAGACTGTTAAGTCTACTCTATTAAGAGATTTATCAAAACTCTATCACAATTGTCAGAAAGTAATAGGTAAACTATCTGCTACTTGACAACTCACTTGTCTAAAATAGATCTATAAGTGCTTATCAAAATATCACCTTATCTGTGATGGTTCTCTGCTCTATTCTGCTCAGTAGCCTTGTCTGATTCTGCTCAATCTAAAAACCTCTATACTATGTTCTGTTCGGTAAACTAATTGTCTTGAAGATAGGCAATTTCTTCAAGTGCTCCGTGATTCATATATATCAGTTCAACAACCCCATAAAATGGTGCAAACATATACAATATATAGTGTTCTATTTTTCCACCTTAGCAAAAATTAGGTTACAAAAATAATCATAACCCTAAGATATACTGTGCAAAATAACCTAGATCAACTAATACAAATAAGATAATCATTGCATTTAATGAATATCTTTTACAATAAATGCTCCTCGATCTTGGTAAACCATTTTACAATTTGTTATAACCATTTTCATAGAATAATGTGCCATTTCTTATTACTATGCCTTTTTTTGTGATCATCGATAAACACTGTATAATCTGCTTGGTGTATACTGCGATGCTCGATGTTTATTGACCGTCGGTGTCAGTGTCGCTAGTGCTTGGTTAACTGTGTGATGCTCAGTGTAACAAGCTTTACCAACTGCTCTGTCTTACTTCTAGTTATCGATTGTCTCAATATAAGTAACCAATCGACTTGTTTACTGTCCTTCGATACTAATGACAACCTTAAATGCTCAATAGAGATTAACAATCTCCCCCTTTGGCATTAGTATCAAAACTTCAAAATGTATATAGACAAAATGTTTCTATATATTCCTTATATCTCTGCCATATACATATCCACAACAAAAAACTTCCATGTACAAAAAGTACTCCCCCTCGGTGCATGCTCCCGATAGTATGTAATATACTTATTTGGCATATACATGATTTCCCCCTTTTTGATAATAATACCAAATACCAAAAATATAATGTATACTTACATCTTATCAAAAATGTGTGGATGGGTTTTCTTCACAGACTCTAAGAGGTTTTCTCATTCCTCTTTCAAGTTGGTAAGAGCAATATGCTCAAGACCGACTTGTGCATGCATGTCAAAGATATTATCCAACACCAAAATCTCTAGTGTTGCTACAAGTTGCTCAGCTTTGACAATGTGTGTTTCAAAAATCTTCAGGTAAGGAGTGAGTTATTTCTGTAACTTTGTAACCTGATCAGTGATGTGTGCTTCTTGTTTCCTTAAATCTTCTATCAGCCACCGGAGTTCCTGAACTCGGTTAATATGCTTTAAGAAAGTAGTTGGCTCGGTGATAGCTGCTTGTGTACTTGACTTGATTTCTTCTTCTAAACCTTTTATCTTTTCACTGACCTCTACAGTGAAGGTGTCTGAAGTACAAAGCTTTATTAGTAGTTGATAGATTATCTAGGTGATAGATTTTACCTCGGTAATGACCTCAGATAATTTTACTTTGTTCAATGCCACTTCTGTGCTAATCCTTTCTGCCAATTTATTCTGAATCTTTGATTCTACCCTTTCTTCTATTCTTTTGTCTGCATCTGTATCAAGGGCATTGATTTTTTTGGTGAGTGTGGCAAGTTGATCTATGATGGGAGTATTCTCATCAATGTTTGTTTCATGTACTATCTGTTGTAGAATATCTCATACATCATTTAACACTTCTTTGCATTTGTGTTCTTGCCTCAACTTCTCTTGTGCCACTTTCCTTGAACATAACTCCCCATACCGACTTAGTTCCTCGAGGCTTAGGGTTCTCAGGTCACATTTGGGTATAATGATAACTTCATCAATGGTGATCGGCCCTTTGGCTTTCTTCTTCTTCTTCTTCGGGGAAAGAGGTGACTTCTTCTCACTTACAACAATAGCTTTTTCTTCACTCCTCGAAGTATCCTTACCAGTTGACACTATATCATCCTTCTTCTACTCCTCGGTGGATTGAGTGGGAGTCTCAGTGGTAGTGTCAGGTGGGTTCACCTCGGTTGACTTAGTTTCTTTAGGTTCCTTTTGTTCTATAGACTGTGCCTCTGGTTTGTTAGGCTCATTTATATCGGCAGGTTGCTCGGGTGCTTGAATCTCAGTTGTATCTTTGGTTGGTTCAGGATGAAAGACATCGGGTTGTACTTGTGAGATTATCTCAACTGCCTCTACAAGTATAGGTAGTTCACTCGGTAGTGATGTGAGCACACTAGCAATGTTGAATGCGTCATCTTTGTATTATAATGGTCACATCTTCATCATCCGCATCATTAGGATCACCGTTAGTGATGTCCTCAATGAGTGCATCATCATTGATTTTCTCTTGCAAGTGGATCTTGACTTGATCTGGTGCATCCTGTGAAATTTTGATTTCTTTCTTTTGCTCGGTGATATCAATTACCTTGATAACTGATATACCGATGTCCTCTATTTTCTTGCCTTTACTATCATCAATGAAAATACTTTTACCTTTTGAACTGTGTCTCTTTTTAGACAGTTTTAGGAATGCTTCTTGTTCCACTTTCTCTTCTGCTTTCAAAATTGATGTTCATAGAGAGTCACATACGACATCCATATCATCTACATTCTCATCCATGATCTGCATAGCTCTATTCTTGACTGAAAATCTAGGCTGATACCTTGTCATGTATTCACTTACCACAGCATAGCTAAAGTGTGTGGCTGCACAGCCTAGTGATCGTTCTCTTTTTCTTTTCTTTGTTTCTAGTGCAATAGCCCATCTCTCACTTATTTTGTCATCAATTTCCTTCAGCAATTGACATGCAAATTCCATTAGTACTCACTTGAATTTAATCATCATTTGAACAATAGCATGTTCTATCTTTGTCTTGTCCTCAATTGACATGTTAAATTTGCCTATGCCTGGATCATTAAGATTTCAATTCTCAATAATGTCTTCAATTATTTCTTCTATAGTACTATCACTGTTACGAACTAGCTTAAATTGATCAGGGTCATTTTCAGTGTCAGTCTCCTCTATATCTTCCTTACTCCTTATGTATTTCCTCTTTTCTTAGGCGGCTCAACTACCTTCTTGTTCTTTCTCTTTATGTATTTCTTCATTGGTGTAGCTGCTCTTCTTTTTGCTACTTTTACTGCTTCTTCTTTCTCAGTAGATTGTGCTGCATTTGCTAAACATGTCCTCATTCCTTTAGGTTTTGGTAGCTAAATATCTTATTCATTAGTTGTGGGTAGTTGAATGTCTTCTTCATCATTGGTGGGAGGAACTGATGTATTATCATTTTCTTTGTCTGACTCAGTCTCCTCGCTGTCATAGGGTTTGTCAGCCAATTGTAACTAACCTTCGGTTGCTTCATCAACCGGTGACTCCTTAGGTGAGTCAGATGTAGTTCCATATCTTGCTGAGAGATCCTTTTTCATTTTCTTTTCCCTTCTAGACATTTTACTGATCTCAATGTCCGTTGTGATTCTAGACTTAGCTTCCTCATACACTCCAAACCTACTGGTAGTGATGTCTATTGGTAATGCCAGTAATGCATTAATATATTTCAAAGTGAAATCATGATTCATTTCATAACCCATTGGTGATAGCCATTTTTTTCTCGGTTCTACTACCTTTATCATTGAGTGGTCTATGCTTACCACAAAGCATATGTCATCTTCAAATTTACTTACTAATTCCTTTGGAATTCTTCTTCTTTGTTGCATTCTTGTTTGAAATTCTTTGAAATATGCATTGAACTCCTTGTTCAGATTGTCTCCTAGACTTCTCATCATTTCACTGATTTAAGCAGTTATCGGTTTGTCTGATTGCCAGTTTACTTTTCCAATACCTGGTACATATTTTTGCAAATAGAGGAATGTACAAACAAGCAGTGATCCATACTTACATGTATTGGACTTCTTTGCTTTTATTGTCTTCATGTTGTCATGCAGTTGGTGTAGTAGTAGCTCAGCAAGATCAACCTGGTGATCTTTCTTCATAATTTTGTAAGCCATGTCCACGGCACTGCAGGGTACACTATTCGGTCCGCTTGATTGAAATATCTTGTACCCAATGACACAAGCTGTGAATTTTACTATTGGATCTTTGATAGTTGATATTTTCAATGCCCTACCATCCCATTGAGCTCTAGTGTTCTTTTCTACGTCGGGATGAGATGAACTTCAAAAGGATTTGGCTTTGTCGGTTGCAGGGTACCCAATAATCCTACTAATAATCTTCTTGGTGATCTCAACAAGTTTTTCTAACCAAAATTTTCCATCATGAAATTTGCTTAGCATGATTCTTATCCATTCGTTGTGAAATGATTGTGGGAAGTATGTGAAACATCGTAATCCTGACTCTTCAATCTTCTTATATTCGGATTTGATCTTACCATCTGGTCCACAGATTTGCTGATACGCTGCTACAGTCTCAAAATCACATACTTCACCGATTTTGCAGTGAATGTAAGCCCTAACGTCTTCTATTAACAAAACCTTATCAGGAATACTAGAAAATGAGCCCATATCGTCTGTTTGTGCTGTGACCTTGGGATGAGGTTTGAATTTCTCCTCGAAAAAGTGTGCCTTAACAATTAATTCCACTTCCTCCTCAATGTTTTGTGATTTGCTTGTAGTTGAAGATGATGCCATAAATTATTTCTAGGGTTTCAGAAAACAATAGATAACCAATGTTCGGTAGGCAGATGAACTTACTGGTTTTCATCGAAGAATTTTCATCGGTTCGATCTACTGTGGCTTTGAATCTATTCTGAAAATCTTTACCTCGAACTCTTCTCTGTAAAATCTCCTTTCTTCGAAATCGCAATGTAACAATGAACTCTGTTTCTGCGTATATATAGGGTTTTTCAATATTCCCACTCAAACTTTGATGCATTAAATGTGTGACCTAACTTTCGATACGAGATGATTGTTAGCTTGGTAATGTCTACAATATCTTTTTCTCAGTTAACATAGAGTTTCTTCATCGGTTTGAACTATTGTCAGTTAACCTTGTATAGTGATTACCGATGGGTAACCAACTCACATTTCTTCTTTTACCGACTAGATAACATTTGCAAACTTATAATATATAAACCATAGTGCATCTTCATTCATGTAGATTTGGTATTTTTACATCATATATAAGGAACTGTATGTAAAATATGATCATTTAAAATATCAATTCCATACATACCTTGTCATCTTAAGTGGAGGTACCGATGTCACCCAATCCAGTGGATGAGATTTCACCAACAGTGTTACTAGACTCTGCATTCTCATTAGATGCCTTCTTCCACATTGTGTTCCTTAACTTTGTAATATCTACAATGTTATATCCACTCTCAAATATATGGTTTTCATCAGGTGCTCGGTCTCTGCAGTTCTTGCTTACATGACCAACCTTGTGACAATGCATACATGCCATTCCTGCATTTGTCCAGTTTCTTGATTGTCCAATCTGACTCTTTCTGTAACAGTTTGCTACAATATGTCCATACTAACCACATGCAGTACAATTAGTCCATGTATTATAATCCCAAACATATGAGTTACCTTGTCTCTTTGGTTGATATGGATTTCATTGTATTTTCTCTTTAGGTGTCCAAACTTGTTTCATTTTCACCTTGCAGTCCCTTGCAGTGTGTCCATACTTATTACAAGTATAGCCTATTTTCTCCTCAGTAGTATTATTAGCAATTTCATTCTTCTTTGCTCTGCATTCATAAGCTGGATGTCCAAACTTACCACAATAATAACAATATCCATTGAATTTAGGAATGACAGGAGGCTTACCTTGTGCTTTGCTTCTGCACACATTAGATGTATGTCCTGGTTTTCCACAGTGATAGCATGTCAACACTTTAGGTTTTTGACTTTGATTGTTGTTGACTTCTTCAGCTTGTGATGATTCTCCTTCACCGGTGTAGCCTACACTGGCTCTACTTCCGAATCTCCTTTGATTAGTTAGAAAATCATCAATCTTTTTAGAGTTGTTCTCAGCTATCTTCATCATCTCATTGTGTTACTTTTGTGTTTTTATTTCATTTCTCAATTTTTCATTATCTTCTCTAAGTGTTGCTACATCTTCAAGTCTTCTTGATAATTCTCCATTTACTCAGTTCATTTCTTGATTAACTATCATCATCTAATTTGATACTTGGAAGTGACGATCAGTGAGTCTCTGAATTTCATTTTCTTTTTCTTGAAGTTGTTCAGTCATCAATCTTCGGTCTTCAATAGCCAAATTCTGATCTTGTTCAGCTTGTCTACCATTGTTCATGATTTCCACCATTCTCACCATTTGAGATTCATGACTGATTTGAAGTGCTTTCAGTTGCTCAGATAGATGCTGATTCTTTTCAGATAACTCAGAGATTATGCTTTCGGATCCGCCAGAGATGCTTCCAGAGCTTGATCCAATATGATCAAATATTTCATCAATAGGTTCTTCATGATAACTTATTTCATTCAGCTAAATTGCAAGGTTCTTTCTTTCAACTAGTAATTTCTTCAGTTCTTCCTTGGCTTGTTTATATTGTTCCACAAACATCTACATTTGTATCTTTTGATTCTCAATAGTCTTGTCAAGCTTGTATCTCTCCATGACTTAGATCTTTTCCCTTCAATGGTTAAACTATTCAACAAGAGAACTCAGCTTTGATACCAATTGTTGGAATTAGGAGAGATAGGTACTGAGAGGGGAGGGGTGAATCAGTGCCTTCAAAACTTTACTTGTAACAACCTTTCTGATATATAACTGAATACTGTAATAACCGATCAAAATAACTTGAATCTAATTGCATAAATCAATCATCTAGTTAACTTAAGAAAGTAAATAACATGAAATCAATATGACAATCACATAACACAAATATTTTGGTAACACAGAAACCCTTGTTAGAAGGTAAAAACTGCGGTGGGGATGACACCCACAAATTCTTCACTACTGCAGATAGAAAAGGTTTTCTTGTTAAAGCTACAAGTTTTGATCATTCTGGTGATCTTACCTTGTTAGGAGTAACATATTAGATCAGCTAGATCTACCTAGTTATAGGATTTAACAACACTATATGAAGTGTGTACTCGGTTAAGAGATTTATACAAAGACTGTTAAGTCTACTCTATTAAGAGATTTATCAAAACTCTATCACAATTGTCAAAAAGTAATAGGTAAACTATCTGCTACTTGACAACTCACTTGTCTAAAACAGATCTATAAGTGCTTATCAAAATATCACCTTATCTGTGATGGTTCTCTGCTTTGTTTTGCTCGGTAGCCTTTTCTGATTCTGCTCAATCTGAAAACCTTTGGACTATGTTCTTCTTGGTAAACTGATTGTCTTGAAGATAGGCAATTTCTTCAAGTGCTCCATGATTCATATATATCAGTTCAACAACCCCATAAAATGGTGCGAACATATACAATATATAGTGTTCTATTTTGCTGCCTTAGCAAAAATTAGGTTATAGAAATAATCATAACCCTAAGATCTACGGTGCAAAATAACCTAGATCAACTAATACAAATAAGATAATCATTGCATTTAATGAATATCTTTTACAATAAATGCTCCTCGATCTTGGTAAACCATTTTATGATCTGTTATAATCATTTGCATAGAATAATGTGCCATTTCTTATTACTATGCCATTTTCTGTGATCATCGATAAACACTGTATAATCTACTCGGTGTATACTGCGGTGCTCGGTGTTTACTGACCGTCGGTGTCGGTATCGCTGGTGCTTGATTAACTGTGTGATGCTTGGTGTAACAAGCTTTACCGACTACTTTGTCTTACTTCTAGTTACCAATTGTCTCAATATAAGTAACCGACCGACCTGTTTACTATCATTTGATACTAATGACAACCTTAAATGCTCAATAGAGATTAACATCTTGTTTGGTTCTAATACTCATGGTATAGCACAAGGACTCATACTCTCTCGAATCAACCCCTTCTGCAACAACTCATGTACTTGTATGTTCAACTCTTCACTTTTTGTTGGTGTCATTCTATGTGATACCTTATTTGGAAAACTAGCTCCTGGGATCAAGTCCTTACTGGTGGTAATCCATCAAGCACATTATTGAATACAATATCTTGAAACTCATTCAACAAATCTGCAACTTCTATAGGTACATCTTCTACTTCCTCTTTACCAACTTTTAGAATTAAATAAAAATACATATGCTTATGTTGCATACCCTCTAATAATTTTCTTCCATCAACAAAACTTATTCTTGCATTACCACATACCTTTTCTTATGTTTCCTTCAATGGAATTAGCTTATGTCACACTCTATCCTTTGTCAAGGAATAGATATTCGCATGACCATCATGTACATCATGCCTGTCAAACTGCCACAGTCTACCCAACAACATATGATATGTATCCATACGTATGATATCACATAGTACCTCATCATGGTATCCTCTAATCTTAAACTTTACTAGGCAGTGTTCATTGACCATGACCTTGTGGTCATCCTGCACCTAGGCAATCTGGTATGGATGTGGGTGTTTTTGCCTCTTGAGCTTCAAATTTGTGACCATCTCTTCTGACACTGAATTGTCAGTGCTTCCACTATCTATAATCACATCACAACATTTATCCTCATACTTGCACCTAGTGCAAAACAAGCTCCTCCTTTGCTCAGGTTCATTCTCACCACTCAGTAGGACTCTTTAGTTAATTAGTGTTTCTCCTCTTTCAACATCTTCAAAATGTGATGATTTAGCATCATAATTCACATGTTTGACTCTATCCTAGCCTTCAATTCTCCTATCTGTCCTTCCTTGGTGCTGACAACATTCAAATTCCCTATGACCTTCTCCAAAGTGAAAACATGTTCCACATAAGCCTCCTCTTCCTAGTCCTTGTCCTCTTCCTCTTCCTCTCTGATCTCTATTATTCTGATCATGGAAATGATTGAAATTGTTTCCTCTTTGATTTTGACTGCTACTGGCCTCATCCTTCTTTTTCTGATCTTCATTTCGATCTCCATAAGATCATCCACTTGATCTTTTGCTACGACCTCTTCCACTTTGTCTTCTTTCAAACTTCTTGTTCAATTTTTCCTCTACTTTTAGGAAAAACCAGTATGCCTCTTCAATACTGTTCATTTGAACCAAATTCAACTCCTCTTGAATGCTTGGCCTCAACCCATTAAGGTAACGGGAAACTTCTCCTTATTGACTTCTACATGGCCTATTCTAATGAGGATTCGATATAACTCCTCTGTATACTCCTAAACAAATCTCCCTGCTTGCTTCAAACCTTGCATTTTCTTCAGTAGATCAAGCTCATAATCAAGAGGAATGAACTGTCACTTTAATTTATCTACCATCTGATCCCATCTTGTGATTTTCTCCTTTCTTCTTCTATTTCACTCCAATTGAATCTCTTTCCAGTAGATCTTCGCATGACCCTTCAGTCTAACCTTTGCAAACTTGACCCTATTAGGATCCTTAATATCTTCATACTCAAAATATTATTCTAATTCATTGATCCAGTCGATCAACTCCTCTGGGTTAAGATTTCCTAAAAATGTAGGAGCTTCAATCTTAGGTCTTTTCCCGATCTTGGAAATGGCTTGGAAAAGTCTTTCTTCCTCTAGGTTCAGAATTTCACCTTCTCCTTCCTGATCAAAATTTCCTTCTTCTTTGGCTTCATACTCACTTTTTTCCCTGACTGTAAGATTCATTCCTCTACGAATCTCTTCTTGCAATGCTTGAACTTATCTCTAGAGGGCTCTAACCTCAGGTGGCACACCACCAACTCTTCCGCCACATTCCCTTCATGGAGGCATTTTCATGCTTATCACTAAAACCCTAAACCACGGTCCTCGTGCAAACTACCTCACAGTCAGAGATCTATCTACACACTCAAGAACTCCCGCTTTGATACCACTTGATGAAGGGTGCTCCCCTTAATACCACAAACACATAACAGAAACAGAAAAACAAAAATAATTTGCAAGAACAGAAAATGGGCTTCTTATTATCTCCACAAGTAGGACAAACCCTTGAATTATTACCCAGAACAAAGCCTTACAATATTTTGTAGGACAAAGCCTTGAATTATTACCCAGAACTACCCAGACAACACTACGGGCCTTCCTTATATAGGCAATTTTCCACTTCTCGAGAAGGATCCAGAAACTTAGCCATTAAGGTTGAACACCCTTAGAATTATTTTATTTTCAATTTTTTTTACAATATGGTCGGCTCAAAATAATTACAAATTTTATTTTTAGGTAGCCCAACTTCTAGAGGCCATAACTTTTTAACCGTAGCTCTATTTTTCTATTATAGCCACTTTTTAGAAATGACAGGACTTGATCTACAATTTTTTACTCGCCCAAGCTCCAATTAGTCAGGGGTCGATCATGATCTGGAGCCTCTAAGGCCTTCAAATTTGAGCTCAAAGATTTAGTACCCAAAAACCTCAATAACTTCACCAATATAGATGATATGGCAATGAAATTCAATTAGTAGGCTGATATGACTAAGATGAACCGCCACCTATGAAATCAGAACATTCTAAACTCGTATGACCAACTTACTAAAAATAGTAAGTTTCCATAAATAGCAGCTCTACACAAGATATCCCTTATTGAAAAGAAATCAGAAATATTTTTGGGTGATGTAAGATTTATATTGCACCCAAGATGCTCCTGCATCATTGGTTGTGACACAAAAGACTTTGTCATGTAAGTTTTGACAACATAATTAAGGTGAGCAAAAAGAATAGAGTCAGAGGTCTACCAAAATTAAGGAAGCCTGATAAAGTGATGTGTAAGGAATGCCAGATTGGTAAGATGAAAAAATCAAGTTTCTCAAGCAAGTCTTACTCATCTAACGGTATTTTTGAACTATTTCATATTGATCTATGTGGTCCTATGAGAATTCAAAGATGTTATGGTGATCGATAATTCATTTTTTTGTTGATGACTACTAGGTAATGTTTCTAAAAGAAAAATTTGATGCATTCCAAATGTTCAAATGGTATAACCTACAAGAGTTGAGAAGGAAATAAGCAAGCATCTTAAATGTTTAAGATTAGATAGAGGAGGTGAATTTGTCTCTAATGAATTTATTGTCTTCTACAATGAAAATGGAATTAAAAGGCAAGTATCTGCACTGAGGACTCCCCAACAAAATGGCATAGCTGAAAGAAGGAATAGATCAATAGTTGATTATGCTAGAACATTGTTGATTTAAAATAGGTTGCACAAACATTCTAAATAGAATCCATTAGTACTGTTGTCTACACTCTCAATTGAGTACAATTGAAGAAAGGTACAAACAAAACACCTTTTGAACTCTGGTATGGGCATACACCGAATGTTAGTTACTTTAAAATTTTAGGAAGTAGGTGTTACATACAGAAAGATTCTAGGAATGGAAAGTTTGATTCTAAAGGAGATGAAGGTATATTCCTAGGATACTCCTGAAATAAAAAGCTTATAAATGTTAGATTAAGGCTACTAACAAAATTGTGGAAAGTGCAAATGTAAGGATTGATGAATTTGTAGAAAGAAATAAAGAAGATAGAAAAAATGAAATAAAAGATTATCAAATATTTGTATATGTACAGGAAGGGATTTCTAGTACTTTACCCAAGCTACAAGAAGAAACTAAGGAACCAGTTGAGCCTCAACTGAGAGATTAAAATATTGATGAGAAGTCTACCAAGCCTATTTTAGCAAAATATGTGAAAAGAAACCACTCACAAAGAAAAATTATTGGAGACAAGAATACAGGAGTCATGACAAGAAGTAAGTTGAAAGATAATACATGTTTGATTTCTAAAGTTGAGCCAAGACTAGTTAAGGATGCACTTGAAAATGAGAACTGGATTAATGCAATGAGAGAAGAGATCGATCAAATTGAAGAGAACTATACTTGGTCACTAGTACCAAGACCTAAGGATAAGAATGTGATTGGAAAAAAAAATATTTTTAAGAATAAACTAAATGAGAATGGAGATGTGATCAAAAATAAAGCAAGACTAGTATGCAAGGGATATGCACAAGAAGAAGGTAGTGACTATGGTGAGAGATTTGCCCCTATTGCTAGATTAGAAGGTGTAAGAATCTTACTTGCATATGCTGCCTATAAAAGATACAAATTTTATCAAATGTATGTTAAGTCTACATTTTTTAATGGAATTCTTGAAGAAGAAGTGTACATTGAACAACTTGCAAGATTTGTTGATAATTCTAACAAGGATATGGTATGCAAACTACACAAGGCACTTTATGGTTTGAAGCAAGCACCCTGAGCATGGTATGAAAGATTACACTCATATTTAATCAAGATTGGATTTCAAAGAACAATTGACAATAGAAATTTGTATCTAAAATGTGATAGTACTAATAAGATTTTGATTGCTGAAATTTTTATTGATGATATCATATTTGGAGGTAATGAATCAATGTCTAAATCATTTTTTGAATAGATGAGAAAGGAATTTGAGATGTCCATGATAGGAGAGATAAAATAATTTATTGGATTACAAATTCAACAAGTTAAAGATGGTACCTGCATAACACAGTCAAAGTATATCAAGGAGATCCTAAAGAAATTTAGTATGGAAGAGTCAAAACCGATTGGTACACCGATGGCTACTGGTTGTAAACTATCAAAGGAATATGAAATAGAGGAAGTAAATGAAACACTTTACCGATCAATGATTGGTAAGATACAATATGTTGTTCACAGATGGCCTGACATTCCTGATGTTGTTGGTATTATTAATATATTTTCTACCAATCCAAAGGAAACACACATGTCTGTAGTCAAAAGAATATTTAGATATTTGAAAGGGACTGAAGATTTTGGTCTACTATACAAGAAAGGAGGAGATTTTTCTCTTGAGGTATACACTAATGTTGATTGGGCTAGAAACATTGATGATAGGAAAAGTACAAGTGGCATAGCTTTCTTTTTAGGAGAAAGGTTAGTGACATGGCCAAGTAAGAAACAGAGTTGTATTTCACAATCTACTATCAAGGTTGAGTATGTTGCTACAGCTATGAATTGCTCAAACATTGTGAGGATCAAACAACTACTTGAAGGTATGCAAGAAGATATTACTAATCTAGTTACTATTTATTGTGATAATATTAGTACTATCAACATATCAAATAATTTGGTGATACATTCAAAGACAAAGGACATTTCTATCAATTATCATTACTTGAGAGAACAAGCTCAAAACAAGCATGTGATATTGGAATATGTGAATTCAAAGGAGCAAATAGCATATAAATTTACCAAACCACTACCGAAGGATGCTTTTGAGTATCTCCGAGGTAAATTAGGGGTTCTTCCCCTATCCAATATTCACTAAGGCAAGATGCATGCTGCATCAATTCAAGTTTTCATCAGAATATTTATTTTGTGAGTTGATGATAGTGTTCACTCTTTGGGTGAAGCCTAAAGTTGTGAAAAAATGTTAATGTCTACAATGAGAAATCAGTACATTTGAGGTATGATTCACTGCCTAAGAAAAAATTTCAGGAGTATGTGTCTTTGGCATTTTTATCAAAGAGGGAGAATATGCTAAGAGGATAAATATATTAATGACTACAAAGAGTGGGAAGATTGAATAGTTATAGAAGGATATCAAGAAAAGAAGTTAAAGCTCAGAGGGAACAAGACAAAGACAAATCAGTAAGTGTTATAATCATCAATTGATAGTACAATGAGTGTTTTCATCAATGCCAAAGAGGGAGATTGTTACTATAACCGATGGTGATGATGATGAAGACCGACTAAGATAAGAGGTATACAAGTTTGTAGAAAGATTAGATCAGTTATTATCTTATCATTGATGTCAAGCAATTGATATCTGATTTATATTGAGTGGCCATATCATTCATAGTATGATATAAGTTTCAATGAGTTAAATAAAAGGAAGTGAAATGTTGTGAAGATGAAGAACTTAATTGGTAAACTGATACAGATCAAACAATGTTAAGGTTATGTTGATATAATTGCTTTCTACAAAAACTATGATTATATCAAATCGGTCAAGAAGATTAGTCAAGTCGGTAAGCAAAATAGTTTTGTCTACCAAGTAGAAAAAATTATTTGGTAAAAGGAAAGTAAGTTTTGGTAAAGAGAAAGGAAGTCAAGACACCGAGAAGAAGGTTTCAGTCACCGAGCATAGTTAACCAAAATTTAGTTGAAGAAAAGAAGTCAGTCACTGAGAAAGGAACAAAAATTAAATACAAGGATCCAGTTGACATTTGATGATGAGATATGATGAGCTGGAAGATTTTGATGATGAGGAAGAGTTAGCTAGAGAGATATATGATCAGGAAAATTCAAGGTGATTATCTATGGTACAGATCTAAGTGGAAAAAGAGAAATTACATGTTCCAATAAATTTCAAATTCTGAGGTGATGATAAAACAATTTACTGGTCTCTAAATTCATTGAATTAGTGTATGAGGATGATCAGAAGGTTGATTATTAATCAAATGAAAAAGTGATAAAGGATATTAAGCAACAAAACAAAGTCTATTTAAAGGATGAATTTTTATGGACAAAAGGTTGGAAAATTGAAGGGTTATGGAGTCATCGACTAATTTAGTGACGAAGGAAAAGGTTGAATTCTGAGTCAGAAAGAAGAATTTGATGAAGTGTTGAAGCTAGTGGAAAGTGAATGATTGAAGTGAAGACAAAGAGTGCACAAAGGATCTAATTATGCAAAAGATAGTTGCAGATTTATAGGTCAATTTATATGTTATTACTTATTAACATTTGTATCAGAAAAATCTCTTAACCAAGTGGACTTAACTATCTTATTGTAAAATCCTTGCAAGAGGTAACATTCTACAAGAGTGTTTGAAGACCTTTAACCAGGCCACTCCTAACACGGTGAAGATCCTAACAGATCTAAGGTAAATCCCCTAGCAGGGTCACATTTAACAATGTATATTATAATCTTTAATCAAATTGACTTTTAACTGAGCATAGTTCAGAAGAGTATTTATTTAGTGGGTGACAATTCCCACGGTGGTTTTTCCCAAATTGGGTTTCCACATTAAATAATGGTGTTATATGTATTGAATGATTATTATGATTGTTATTACTAATTAATAAAGTTAATTTACTATTGTTGATTAATGTTGAAGTGTGTCTGATCGAGTTGACACCAATTTTAATCAAAGAAAGTTTTTAAGGTACATAGAATCAAGGATTACTGATTCAAACCCCCCCCCCCCCCCCCGGCTCTCTGTAATCCAACATGGATTGTATCCAGGACCTTTCTTGGACCATGTTCCTAGGTTTACAACTTATTTGGTTCATTTTTGCTCGAGTTGTGATTTGTTCTCTCTCAGGTGATGTATTATTTCTAGTTTGTGACCTATTAGTGAATTTTAATCTTGCGATGGAAATCTATGGCTTGTGAAGCTCAATGGAACATACATGTTTATTCTTGGATCATGTGTGAACCTAAATCTTGGTTCATTGGGTATTGCATGGTTTATGGGTCAAGTTCCTTATGATTTAGGACCTATCCTATTTTCTTTAACACATTTCCATGTTCTTGGGTAATGTTCTTTGTTCTTAGGTAGACCACGATGCCTATTTATGTAATGTAATACTTATCTAGAAAGGGGCTCTTAGTAAGGAACCAAGGATAATCTTTAGAGTTTAAGTTTAATGTCTCTGACCGAAGACTATAATAAAATAGGCCAGTTGTATCCTAGCATGTATGAAGGCATGTATATTGTCAATTGAATGTAACTGATTTCCAATCAATAAATACATATCTTTCTTATTCTCTTCATAGTTTCTTGTGTTATTTATTTGTGTTTACTATTGCTTCCCAATTAGACTAGTCTCTCTAAGGTCCCTCCATCGGTGACTATGCCATATGGAGAGGGGGAGAAGGGGATAGATAGAGGGAGAGAAATATAGGCTAATACAAATTGGTTGAACTTATCCTTGATACTACCCTTAAGGGCCATAGTCTTAGGTGATAATGTTTTACTTCCCAGACATTCCATCCTTGACTTCCCCCTTTAGTTATCTCATCTTTCTTCCTTTCTATCTCACCTCTCCCAAATTCTCTCACTCCCTCCAATGTCCAAGTCTCCCTCCATATCTTCTTACTCCTCTAACTATCTTTATTTTTATTACTCATCTTCTCCATCCCTTTCATCACTAGGTTTATTCCTCCCTTTTTCCTCTCTCCTTCTCTATCTCCCCCTCCCTCCTTACCTCCATTTCTCTCTCCCCCCACCTCTCACTTATTCTCTCTCTCTCCATTATTGATGCCAAGACCATGGAACAATTGGTAGAGAGATAAAATAAACTAGTAGGGAGATGGGGGAGAGAATGAGAGAAGGGGGAATAGAAATAGTGGGAAGGATATGGGGAAGAGATGAAAATATTGAGAGAGGGGGAAAGGAAGAAGGGGAGAAATGATTTAAGGTTTGGGGATTATGGTTATAGGGTTTGGGGTTTATGGGTTAGGGATTAGAGTTTAGGGTTTAGAGGGAGAGATAGAGGGAGAGAGGAAGGAAGATGGGGGAGAGAGGAAGAGAGTTGATAGGGGGAGAAAGGTGGGGAAGAGGGAGAGAAGATAAATAGGGATATATTAAGAGAGGGGAAAAGAAAGAGGGGGAAAAGGAGAAAGTATTTAGGGTGTTTAGGGCTTATATTTATAGGTTTTATGGTTTAGGGTTTAGGGTTTAGGGTTTAGGGTTTAGGTTTTAGAGAGAGAGAGAGAGAGAGAGAGAGAGAGAGAGAGAGAGAATGGTTAGCTTTTGGTGCTTGGTTTATGGTTATGATTAAGGTCTAGGTTTTAGGGTTATAATTATGGTTAGGATTAGGGTGAGGATTGGGTTTAATATTAGGATTATGGTTAGGGTAAGGGCCTACATTATAGTTAGTCTATCTCAAATTATAGGATTATTTATGTTCCTTATAAATAAAGAGGAATATGAGCACATAAAACCTTTTCCCCCAAGTTTTGAGGCAAGGGAAAATACAATACATTATGCACCCTAAGTGATTGTTATCTTATAAAAGGAATGCACGTTTAAGAAAAAATAATTTTTGAACAAGGATGCAAATCTCCTGAAAGAGAGAACGTCCTAATGTAAAACAAACACATTTGAAACAAGGGATATCATACTATAAGAGAAACAAGTCAACAAGTAGAAAGATGAATGAATCACAAAAGAATCTATAATCAACATCTAAATGACTATCATTATCCCTTAAATAAATCTATAAGTACGAGAAGGAAGATGATTTAATCACTTTGGTTTGTGATTTAATTCATCTTTGTTTCAAAATTATTATTTTTTTAATGGTTATATAGACTTATTTCATGTCTTCTATGTTTACTTAAAATGCATATTTTAGTGCAAGCTCAAAAACACATGAGAGACCTTGAGGGAGAGGGGCGAACAGAGAGAGAGGGGGGAAGGGATAAGAGGAAAGAAGAAGAGGGGGGAAAGAGGGGGAAAGAGAGAGGAAAAGAGGTGATGGGAGAGAGAATAAACATTAAAAATTAACCAAAGAAAACTTGTGAAGAAAAATAATATATTTCTAAATTCTTATAATAAACAAGATTCTTAATTACATTATAGAGATATTCAATAAGATAAATATTACCAAAGGTATAATATTATGTTGAGGGTTGTGAGATTAGTTATAATCTTAGGTGCATAGAGCCAAGATATGCATTTAATTTTCAAAATTCTTTCAGGGCCAACACATCATGTTATCTTCCCCAGTGGTCCAACACATCATATTTTCCCAATTTTGTAATTTCACAAGGGCAAAAAGGCATCTTTACAAAATGGAAACATATTTAACCATTTTTCACTTAACTTTGGTGAGCCTAAAGAAGGAAGTGCAAATGGAAAAAACTTTTCCATTTTGCAAAGATGCCTTTTCACCCTTGCAAAATTGCAAAATTGGTAAAACATGACATGTCAGCCCACTCAAGAAGATAACATGACATGTCATCCCTGATAGAGTTTTAACCCATGATGAGGAAGTCTCAAACCAATTATCAGTGATGGGCTTAATGGTGGAAAAAATAGCCCATAGTTTCTATGTGATAATTTTGAGTTGGGAATGAGAAAGGGTAACCCCTACATTCTCTCTCCAGATTCAAAAAAGAGTTTGCAACTAATGTTAACAATGCATGTTTACAACTAATATCAACAATGTGTTATTGGTATACCCATTATACATGTTGGAAAATATTGGCTATTTTTTCCACCATTAAGCTCATCATAGATAACCAATTTGAGGCATCTTCATCATGGGATAAAACTCTGTCATGGACAACACATCATGTTATCTTCTCGGGTGGCCTAAAATGTCACATTTTCCCAATTTTGCAATTTCGCAAGGGAGAAAAGGCATCTTTGAGAAATGGTGAAGTTTTTGCCATTTCGCATTTCCTACTTTTGGCTTGTCGAAGTAAGTGTGAAATGGTAAAATATGTCACCATTTCACAAAGATACATTTTCCACCTTGCAAAATTATGAAATTGTGAAATTGGGAAATTGGGAAAACGTGACATGTTGGCCCACCGAGGAAGATAACATGACATGTTGGCCCTGATAGAGTTTTGAAAAAGTTATGTCAATTTCTTTGAAACTGGTAGAAACCTTACCTAGAGTAACTAGTGAAAGAATAAAATGCATATCTTATCCCTCCACCAATGAATATCCTACAAATGTGTAGAGAGGAGCATGACAACTTAGTGTAAAATATCCTATGGTTGTAGTTTGTCCCAACACATAGTTTTATGAACTACTATCTGGAATTTTTGTGAACACATCGTGTTTTGAACCATTGTGTAGATTTGTTACCAACATAGTCCCACACACTTTGTCTCTATCTTTCCTCCAAGATCCATTTCCCCTCTCTCTTTCACCCTCTCTCACTCTCTCCCTCTCCGCCCCATCTCCTTATCACTAAAAAATATTAATTTGAAAACATATAATGTAACCTAAATCTATGTAAATCAAAATGAAATAGATAAGATAAAAATTAAACTTTAATGGTTATATAGAATTCATAATATGTGTTGTATAAAAATATTTAGGAACTGAATAAGTCTTTCTACTAGGTAAGGAGGGAGAGAGAGAAAGGGGGTAAGAGAGAGGAGGAGGGGGATAGGATAGGATAGGAAGAAAACTAGATTGGAGGAGAGAGAGGGAAAGAGAGGATAGGGAGGTACTCCTTGCAAGTGTATCTTATAGGGAGGTAATAATCGATATTATGGTCTTTCTTTGGAAAATAGTCTATATTAGATTTAATTTTATGATATTTAATAATACAGTATAGAGGTATCCACACACAATGCCATAACACGATGAGTTAGAAACTAATCCATTACACATAAAATTAGACCCTGTGTCCCTATGAGGGTCAATAGGTTGTAGGGTTTTCTATAATTTGTTGCTAGCATGTCATGCTATCCAAATATTTTTTGCTAACATGTCGTATTATCCCCCTAATGAATGCATATGAGAGTGTGGGTTTGATAGATATTTACACTCAAACATTTAATATTTCCCACATACCTAAAGGTCTTAAAGTCCTCTACTCTATTCCATATAGCCTCCTAAAAAATAGAGCAGAGATTGGTGTTTAAAAATCCAATGACATTTGTTACCATATTGAAGATATGTAAAACCAACTCATTATATCATACCATTATTTCTTCTATAGTATATTTTTGGCATTTTTTACCACCATTAGCCCATCAAAGATAGTGGATCTAAGACATGTTCATTTGAGCTAAAATCTATCATACAAGGGACAACATGTCATATTTTCCAAAAAAATTTACTAATGTGTCATGTTATCTAAAGATTAGTTTCTAACATTTCATGTTATCCCCCTAAGCTTTGTGCCCCACACCCCTGCAGTGCTACCTAATGCTACAAATAGTCAAATTATAACACTAAAAAAGAAACATCAAATTAGAAAATGCATGGTGTTAGCCCACCCTGCTGATGTGGCATTGACATATTGACTACACGATTTTTCACTTCACTCCGGCGAGCCAAAAAAAGAAAATGTGAAATGGTGACATATTTTTCCATTTCACACTCAACTCTGGCAAATCGAAAGAAGGAAATACAAAATGGTGAAAACCTTTCCATTTTGTAAACATACCTTTTTTCCCTTGTGAAATTGCAAAATTGGGAAAACATGATGTTTTGGACCACCTTGAAAAATAACATGACATGTTGGCCCTAACAGAGTTTTAGCACATGATGAAGATGTCTCATATCGGTTATCTATGATGGGCTAAATGGTGGCAAAAATAGACAATAGTTTCTATGTGTAAATTTTGAGTTGGGAATGAGAAAGGAAAACCCCTAAACTCCCTCCCCATATTCAAAAAAGTGTTTGCAACTAATGTTAACAATGTTTGCTTACAACTAATATTAACAATGTGTATTTTTAATACCCTTACACATGTTGTAAACTGTTGGCTATTTTTGTGACCATTAAGACCAACATAGATAACCAATCTGAGACATATCCATGATGGGATAAAACTCTATCAGGCCCATCATATCATGTTATCTTCCCACGTGGGTGAACTCATCACATTTTCCCAATTTTGCAAGGACGAAAAGGCATCATTGTAAAATGGAAAAGTTTTTACCATTTTGCATTTCCTTATTTTAGCTATCCAAAGTTAAGTGGGAAATGGAGAGATATGTCACCATTTTGCAAACATAACTTTTCACCCTTGTGCAAGTGTGACATTGGGAAAACATGACCTATTAGCCCATCGAGGAAGATAACACGACATGTTGGCCCTGATAGATTTTTGAAAAAGTTATGTCAATTTATTGGAAACTAGTAGAAACCCTACCTAGAGTAACTAGTGAGAGAATAAAATACACATCTTATCCCTCCATAAGTGAAAAATCCTATAAATGGGTAGAGAGGACCATGACAACTTATTGTACAATATCTTATGGTTGCAATTTGTCCCAACACATCATGTTATGAACCACTATCTAGATTTGTTGTGAACATGCCATGTTATGAACCATTGTGTGGATTTGTTACCAACATATTCCCATGTCTATCCCCTTAAATCTACATAATTAACTTCCTTATGTTGTATACAAATTAATCAAGGGAGTGATAATGTGAGAAGTGAGGATTTAAGAACATTTTTCATAATGTTTATATGAGAACATGAGGTCTAAAAGTATACAAACTAAGTAAGTTAGCATAGTGTATTCTTTTCATTATGATAAGGCTTAAGATCACATCATCAAGTGTGTTTTGAAATGAAATAAGAATCTACTAATAGGAGGGTATAATAAATTACCAATTTGATGAAAGAGAGAATTTATTTTAGGAACCATGAAATGAACAGAAAAAGAACATGTTACCTACTATGAAATAAATATTTGTAGGTTGAAAAACACGTTTTGTACTTCAATCTAAAACTTTATATCTAAAATGTAATCATGTTGAGGTGTACATGCCTCTTTTACCTAAAAGGGGGTGTTTTGATATCCAACTTTTAATTTGAGATAACATCAAATAAGAAGAAAAAGTAAATCTTACCAACCATGATATAAATTTGTGTAGGTTGAACAACACAATGTGTAGTTCAAGCAAGAACTTCATATTTGTAGTGAAATTTCATTGGGGTGCACACACCTACCTAAAGAGAAAGGATTTGATATCCAATGTTTAATTTGTGTGTAGTTGGTTTTGTTCCAACATGTCATGTTATGAACCATTGTGTGGATTTGATGCAAATAGATTGTGTTATGAACCACTATATGGATTTTTCACCAACATGTCATATTATGAGCCAATGTTTTAACTATAATAATAAATCCAAGAAAAATAAATCAATAACACGACCTGTCAGCAAACAAATATGGAAAAAATGATGTGTTGGCCCTTGTATGATGGATTTTAGCCCATGATCAAGGTATCTGAGATCAATTGTCCTTGATGGGCTAATGGTGGAAAAAAATTCCAACACTTATCAATAATGAACTATGTTTATTTTATAGGTTGTTGGTTGGAAAAAATGATGTGTAGTTAAACCTAAAACTTCATATTTAAAATGAAATCCTATCGAGGTGCACACCTCTCTCTCTCTCTCCCCCTCTCTAGAGCTCTCCTTCCATTTATTTCTCTCTCCCTCTCTATCTCCCCTACCCTCCTTATCCCCATATTCATCTCCCTCCCCCACCATATCTTATCATCTCTCCATTGTCTAGATCACCACGTCCCCCCCATCTCCTTTCTCCCCTCTCTAGGTTTCTCACTCCCTCCCTCTCCACCTCTCTACCTCCCCATCCATGTCTTATTATCGACCTCTCTCATCCACTCTAGGTACCTATAATTTGAAATACATTGTAAATGCTATGTTCTCTTCCCTTATACCCACCTCATTCCATTTGAAAATAAATGAATAAATTCTAAAACTATCTTTTCAGAAGATTTAATTTTATGATGTCTAAACTAAGATCACTTCTTTAAATTACTTGTTGTGCCTAGGTTCTTGTATACGGGACCAAAAAAGACATATTTTTCAATATAAACTAATAAGAAAGATCATAATAATGAACAAATGATCAAGTCCACTCTCAAAATGCTAAGGTCTAGGTTATATAACATTCAATAAGTTTTTCCTTTTTGTAATATAAAATGTTGAGGTGTTGAGGTTAGAATATTTCTTGAAGGAAAAGAATTGCAATATTGTAAAAATTAATTGTACCTAAAATGAAATTAATTTTCATATAAAAAAATCATTACATTACTCTTTGAATCGTCATTATTGACAATATTAAATTATACAATCATGTACAATAATAACAAAAAAAGAATTATGCAAGCATGTATCATAATATGTTTATAATTATAACTATTACTAATTATCATTTTAATCATTACTATTTCAATTAATTTAAGTGGAATAATGGATAAATAATATAGCTATCTCCTAATGGTATCTCTTAGTGTTTTTTACATAAATTTGTTCAAATAAAGATATGCTAGTTTCGTCAATTTTCTCAATCCATAATAGTAACTTGAAGTTTTTTATTTTCACCCTATTAACTTCTAGATTTGACTATTGCATTTTTCCAGTAAAATGCATAAGATTGGGACATAACCTTCAAATGAAATATAATCTTTTCACAAAACTATGAAACTCAATAAGTTTAAGGCTTATTTATATGTTGCTTGTCAAACAATAAGTTCCAAATAAGTTTAAGGCCTTATTTATACATGGAAGCCCCTTGATATCTCATTCACAAAATCCTTGATGGAAGTTGGAACACCATAATTCTTTAGATACTCCAAATTTAGTTCTTTTGAGTGCTCATCTAACCTCCCATTTAGATACTTCAATGCATCCCTCTCACTCAATTATGGATGGTATCTCTTATATAACATGTTATGGATGAATTGACTTCTCCACAGTTTGACTCAACCTTAAAAAAAAGAATTGCATCAATTATAAGATTAAATATTAGTATAAAAAAATTGAAGTACACTTTTACACCAACATACAAATATCTTGATTAGTATTTTATGACATACCTTGAAGGATCTACTAAAGGTCATTCCCAAAAGATTATTGAATTTTGATGGATAATCAACCTTCTAAAGGACATATTCTGAAGTTACATCTAATGTTAATAGAGATTGCAATATAGCTACACAAGTTGAACTCTTTTTTCCAATTTATTAAAAATTCTTCAAATTTGGGGCATACCCACTTGCAATCCACTTTACTTCTTGCAAACATAACATCTAAATAGTCGCCCCACTACATGAACACAAGTTTTAGTTAATTTCAATCATAATTTTTTTCTCATCATTCAGTTCATTTATATATCTAAAAATATCTATTTTCTAAATGAATATTAAGATTAGTGCATACTTGAAGAAGTGATCTTTCAAAATTTCTATAAATGTATTTTAACTCCATTATAGAAAAACTATTTCATTCAGAATCAAAATTATATTTCTTATCAATACATAACATGTATATTATTGTTGAAGGCTTGAATTTATTATTGATATATAAATTTGAAATAAAGATGTGAAAATAAGAGTAGATATAGAAAAATAACCATATTAAATAATAAACCAAAATAAAAATACCCTACTTTGTAAAAGAATTCTTGCTCATGGAGAATGGCTCTTCCTGCTCATGTAGTTCAAATAATCCTCCGATGACTTCTGGTATTTTCCCCTTACTAGTTGTTGTCTATGGTGGTCTAGCATCAGGTCCATCACTTCCGTCTATGGCTAGGTTTCCCTTCTTTGATCCCTCTTTCCATACGCTTGTGTCTGCCCCTATGGGTCCTAGTTCTAATGGCCTCAGGGCGTCGATGGTGTCTTCTAGGGTTTCTAGAGTTAAGGATGTGGTGAAGGCCTTGGGAGGCCTTTCTTTTGGTTTTAAGCAGGTGTTAAAGTGACGACCTGATAATAGAAATTTCATCCATGTATCTTGTGTTATCTCAATGGATTTGAATGATGTGACTGAGCAGGAATAGAACATAATGTGTCATTTTTTCCTCTCATGGTGTTATTTGTCAACTCGGGGGTTTTGGGCCCAACCTCCCTCAGCTACATGGTTAGATCTCCCATTTTTGGGAGCCTCTTATTTATGGTAATGTTCATATTTACCCCATGGATAAAGGCTTTTTGTTGCAAAATTTGAGAATAATGAGGACATAAAGAAAATATTATGTGATAATTATTTTAGCTAGAGGTAAAATTGTTTCCCATTAATGGTTAAACCTTGGCATTATAATTTTAACCCTTCTTCTAAAAAATTTGTTAAGATTCTGATTTGGGTTCGGCTTCCTTATCTCCCCCTTCATCTATGGGTTGATTCTCTTTTTGAGGAAGTGGGTAACTCTTGGTGATTTTTTATTTGTGGATGATGAATTGTCTGACATTCTTCACTCCATCTATGCTCATATTTTGGTTGAGTTATATGGGTAAAAAGGGTTACCTACTAAAATCTTGATCAAATCTTTTAAGGATAGTTGGGTTCAATCTTTGGACTGTGAGGGGATCCCCTTCGGGTGTAAAAGATGTTTCAAAGTTGGTCATGCTACTGAGCATTGTGGGTTTGAGAAGAATATTTTGTCAACCTTGTGGTGGAATGGTGCTTCAAATCAGTACTCCACAGTTGAGAATAAATTTGGAAGTCAAAGGGGTGTCTATCTTGCAGTGGCACAAGATAATGTGGTGTCTTCTCAGGCTAATCTAGTTTTTGGTAATGTGGTTAATGAGGTTGGGTTGTATTTTGATGGTTACAAGTGGTGGGATTGCTAAGGCCAATGTGCCTCATGTTGCTATCTCTTTTCAGGCTGATTTGACTACTTGTGGAGTGGCTATGGAGGATGGTTCGCAGTCTATTGGACTTTGATTGGGTGTGGGGATAGACCTGTATCTAATTCCTTTGATAGTGCTAAGATTCTTGGTGGCTCCATGGGTGTTGTTGTTGTTGTTGTTGCTACCTCTGATTCGATGGGTTTTATTGGTCTTTTGTCTCAGATTGGTGGGGATCCAGCTTTGGGTTTGTTGGTTTGGTAGGATGTTGTGGCTAAGGTTGAAGAGGGTTGGATTACTATGAAAGGAAAGAAATCTAAGACATATTTTCCCTCTTTTGACATGACTCTTCAATCCCACAAGGGAGGTGCTAAAGGCAAATAAATCTTGATAGGTCCTTGTTGTGGGTAATGTGGCTGGAGTTTCTCTGGTCCTTTCTATGGTTCTTGGCGACTTGTTGGCTTTTTTGTGTAGCTCTTGTTTTAGATTGTGGGAGTCTGCTAGTATTCCTACTATGTTGTCTTGGCTCTGTTCCTTTTTGTTTTGTTGGGATTTCTTGATATATCTTTAGTAAACCTTTTGTATAGGGTTTTGGGTCCCTCAAGATCTATTTTTTCCTTAATCAAAAACCATATTAAATAAGGGTGATTAAGGACCTAAATATATTAAATAATAGTATAATATTTGTCTATCACATATAATTAAAATTTTAATGTTGAACAATTTTAGATTAAGATAATACAAAATTTTACTATCAAAAGATAAAAAAACATTTTAATAAAAAAATAAAAATATGATAAAAACTAATAAGATAATAGCACACAACTACTCAAAATTTTTTTTTTTTAAATTTAAAATATAAATTAATATTTTAGAAAATATAAAAAATTATATATATGCACTTGGATAATTAAGACAAGTAGCATGTTTATTTCAATATTTCAAACTTGTTTCTTAAAGAAAGAATTTGTAGAATAATTAGATAAATGAATATATAAAATATATATATAAATTTAAATTTTAGTTTATTCTATATTAATTTTTTGACCATCAAAGAATAATTCTACAATGTTTATTGATTTTCAATATCACCATGAGAATTGAGCAGCTCTCTATGGTGCTTACTCCACGAGAGAGCACATGCCTCAAAGCTATTGTCCACCGAATTAAGGTAGGAACCTATTTGGGTATTCCACATTTTAATACACCTATCTATAATTCCTCCTCCAGATGCTAATAGATTGCTTTGGAATGGGCACAAGGCCAATCCCTTCACTATTGCATTGTGGGCTTGAGCAACAAGCAAGGTGGGGAGGAGGAAAAGTAGAAGAAACCTACTCAAGCCTCCCATTGTGGATCTCAATCTGGACTTTGATATTTTGTTCAAACATAATGACCAACATAAATCAAAATCTAAAAGAAAACTTTAGGCAGATGGGCAACATGGTGAAATAATTATTTCCTTGTAAGCCAAAATTGAAATATAAATACACCTACGAATGGGGGAAATATCAGTAGCTCATGAAAGATCAAATAACATATACATATATAATACATCATAATAATCACACTCAAACACATCATAAAATTCCAATTGCATCCACACTTTATCACAACATAATCACATAATTTTCAATAATACAATTCCTAAATTCAAAGTTAGTTAATCTAAGAACACAATGACATATCAATTAACCTAACATATTAACCATGATCATTTCACATATACTTTTCTTGCATAAGCATAAAATTAAAGCATAATATTCTAAATTAATGATTCATCAGATATCATAAATCAAGTCCTAATAATCAAAGCATGAAAGTAATTCCTAAATCATCATAAAATCTAACTACATTTCACAACATCATATGAAATTCACTTTTCACAAGAACGCATTTACTCAAAATCTATTAAATTTCAATATCATGATATTCTAAGAAACACATCTATCACAAACAACCTAAATCATTTACATACAACATTTCAACTGATTCACATTTCTCGCATCAATATAACATCATAGCGTAATACTCAGAATTTCCTTCACCGCTAAATCTCTAGAAATAGAATATTCACAGACATCCCAAAATCCCTTTCATAATCAATAAAATATTAACATTTCAATTGATTTCATAATCACTTTGAATTACATTTCTTGAATCAATAATCAAAGCATAATACCCGGAAATATCTTTCCTAACATCAAGACCTAAAATCAACTTCCTATTAATTCACATCTCAACCTAATATAAATTCAAATGGTCATTTTTGTAAGCATTCATATCCAATAGTAACATTTCAATATTCCTTAAGGGTACATTCTACCTACTCAATTCACGACTCTACTCACCTTTCCTACTAGATTTTCTATTAGAAATTACTTACACAAGGAAAACAACTTTTACTTCATTAGAATTTACATCTCATCTCATTATAATTTAAATTTCCTAATTCCCATTTAAATCCCTCAAAATATATACTTAATTTCTCTATAGTAAAAAAATTAGTTGAATTCATTTAGCCCTTAAGCAAACATAGTGCATCCTAGAAACATTGACATGAGTACATAAACAACATGAAAAAGAGTACATCACAAATTAGTGTGGTCAAACCTCTATCCATCAGAATATAAATCCATAATGCATCAACATGGCGTATCTAAATACTGAGTCTATAATAAAGATAGAAGCAATGCAATGATAAGATCGGGTTAGGATCTCTTAATACACCCATCATGACCCCAATGATAACCTTCTGATTGACGCATGACAAAGATGAATAAGGTGCATCTAATGATGTCATCAAAAAACATAGGGTATGTCCAGGATCATGGTATGCCAAAAAGTGGCAATGTGAAAAAAACTTATTTTCACTCGTCCAAAAGCGCACAAATAGATTTGTTGACTTTTTGGTAGGCCTGGGTGTCAGTACACCTGGCCAAACCAAAAGCCAAACCTGAAGGCATTATCGGATATATGATATTATCAGATATCTGATAATATCAGATATTTGATATTTGCCAGTGAATATAAATCAATGTACCCAGCCGCGTTCAACATTTTTTCATTGCAAAAATGTTGAATGCAGCTAGGTTTCAGATACCCGGTCCCATATCCTATATCTGATATTTTCCAAATTGCCCGGGTAAGTTTAGCTTCTATTTTTTTATTATTTTAATTATTTTTTGTTATTTTTAAATATAAATACATAGTTTTTTATATAAAAATTACGGTAGCAATGAGTTTTTGTATTTTTTTTTAAAATTCATTGTAATTATCTTTTTTTTTTTCATTGCTATCAGACATGGAATCATAAAACCCTTGTAATGATCCTGCAAACAATCCAGACCCACCTCCCAACAATCCCCCACCTCTAGAAGATGTACCTATCACAAACCCTCGTCGTTTAGAAGATCTAATAGGAGATAATCTAAATGAACTTAGAGGATTGGAAACCGCATATGCCAATATCCCCACATTGTGCCCCATGTTTATGACATTGAACACAATAATTGAAAACATGGAGAAATTGACAAAGCAACATAATGTTGCACTTCTTTGGCACGATTCCATGCACGCCTAGTTTGACAATGGGCTTGATTATGATTAAGTCGTGAACCTAAATATAACAAAACATGACATAGCTAATCTTTTTGTGGATCCTAAAACCGGTCTAAAAGTAGACCCTAAAAAAACCAAGTTGTCAATTAAATGGTGCACAAATAGTGCAATACGTGACAACTTTTGGGACCGTTGGTGGATGGTTTTTGATAGACCACCTCACAACAATTTGGATGTCCCATTTTATTTTCTTAAAAAATTGTATGTTGAATTTGTGCTCAGTCACAAGGTAGATTATTGGAGTATGAGACAGAACCAGGGTGTAGGTTTAGGTGTTCCACAAGATAGTCCATCGTCACAATGGGTGAAATCCCGCACATATGTCCCCCCTCTCGAGATTTCACCACCTCCCACAATGTAGCATCCAGACATTATTGTTGAGGCTAGCTCATAGACTATTCGAGCCATTCATGTGTTGAGTGATATGTTGGTTATGCAGAGCACAACATTGTTGCCTCCTCATCCTGATGCTTCTAGCGCTTCCACGAGCTCACATGTTTATGTGGCCCACACTTGCGTTATATGCAAGAATATTTGTCTTGGTCCCCTGACTGATAGTGATACATATAGTTTCAGCTTTGATGGGGATGAATCTACACAGCACACTATAGGCACTGAAGCAACTCATGGAGATGTGCATCAAGAGCCTATAGTGTCATGGACTCCCACTGTTATGGTAAGGGTAAACTATTCACTTTTTACATTGTTTTTAAATTTTATTATTCATATTTTTAGTAGAATTTCCTTATAATAATTTCCCACTTATGTCTTTTTATGTGTTACATTATGTTCAGTTGATGACAGAGGAGGAGATGGCACAGGTGGAGGGGTCCACACTTTCGGCCATATCATTTGGTCTTGACTCTTCCATGGTACATATGTTTTAATGTACTCATTGGTTTCCTTTTAAATTATGATAATAGTATATGTACATTGTTTTCTAATTTTTATGATCAGATTTACATACTGATGCTGGTGTCACCAGTTGCCACCAGGGGGCAATGTGAGGGGGTGCAGGTCTCAGCAATTGATAAAGGAAAGGTAATTAAGTAATTTAATTTTTTTATGCATACATGTATACTTGTCAATTGTGCGTACTCATTTTTAATTTACATGGTTTATTTGACAAAGAGTGGCATGTGATGATGTCGTGAGACCCTATCATCACGATAGAGTCACAGGCATATCCATTCGGAGTGATAGCCCCACGGTACGTACATTTCTAAAGTTATTTGTGTGCATTTTTCTATCAAGTATATATAATATGGTCAAGTTATGATAATATGAAGTATCCATTTGACTTTTGTAGGTCACTCCTAGTTTGAGGGAGCTAGAACAGCAAGGGTTTGTATCGCTGATGACTCGGCCAACAATCCTTGAAGAAAGGTCAACAGAGGTAAGTTTTAACGTTAATTCAATTATTTTGTAAACATATATTTGCTACCAAGTTTTTAACATTAAATAGTATAACTCGTAGATCAATCTCATGTTTGTAAACATATACAGGTGGGAGTCGTCATTGGTGGCACTATTCCTACGCTACCTATAAGGACATATATTAGGTCTCCTACCTGCGGGAGGAGACAGAGAGGCAAGGTATATGAGAGTTCAATTTTAGTTTAAATTTTATTTATTATTGTTGACTATGATTCTGAATTTTAATCTAATTTGGGGTTTCACTTTTGGGTTTGAATGCAGGATCCATTAGAGTCGAAGAGTACTTCAAAGAGGCTCCATTTTGATGATCCACCAGTAGAATAGGATGTCCTAGAAATATTTGTAGTTGAGCTTCTTGTTTTGAGATGTCATATGACATATTTTAAGATGGCATATGCCACATTGTATCTAGATATGTCGACATATAATCATGAGGACAGAATTATTATTCATTTTGATATATATATGAAACTTGATATTCGATCTAATTTGTTAATTGTGTGTTCATTTATTCATTGTTAGTATGTAAATATGCTTGTGTGTATGTACTCTTGTGTACAATTTATGCCTTAAGTATATTCATGTATATTCAAGTACAATATGCATAACCTAAATCCACGTGTATGGGCTACGTGCATGACTTAAGTGAATTCATGTTGTATGCTTTATAATTATGTGTTACATGTATGCTTCATGACTTAAGAAAATTTATGTGTACGCTTTATGTGCTACGTGTGTTCACATGTGTAATTCATCATTTGAGGTATATAAGGATATCTATTAAAGTGGTTTCAAGGTTTGTAGACTTACCTTTTACTCCCAATGGCTAAAAGACTTCAAACTAGCCTAATTACATAATCAAAAACCATTTTGGCCATATCAAAACATATTGGTCTTTTGGACAAAATATCAGTACTTTGTCTGTACCCTTGCAAATACACTAGGAACACCTAAGAAACACGGTGTTGTAGGATTGTCGATACCTCTCACGAGGTCTGAGTTATGAGGCTTGATAGTTTGCTGAACAATCATGCTTAGTGCAACTTTCAACTGACCCTCACTGTAAGTTTTGGCATCAAGCAAGACTGGCGTGCCAAATTCAAACAAATTTGAATCTCCCAGAATGGAGAGAGGTTATTGTAGGCTTCAGAAATGCCATCATGTAGCATCTCATGAATCTTTGATACCTCTCATGGGGTCTGAGTTACGAGCCTCAAAAGTTCGCTGCCCAATCGTGCTTAGTGCACCTTGGGGATATTTTGGTCCGGCATGGTCTGGAACATTCTGTTGACTCAGTGGTTGAAATGGGGTTGTGCCTACCATTTACCCACCCAATCAGAGATAATGGCATAGTCCATTCGGTGCTAAGATGAACGGTTTGGAAGTAATCCATTGGTGCAACTTTCAACTGACCCTCACTGCAAGTTTTGGCATCGAGCAAGACTCGCGTGCCAAATTTAAACAAATTTGAATCTCCAAGAAAGGAGAGAGGTTATTGTAGGCCTTGGAAACATCATCTTGTAGCATCTCACAGATCTCTGATACCTCTCATGAGGTCTGAGTTACGATGCTCAAAATTTTGTTGCCCAATCGTGCTTAGTGCACCTTGGGGACACTTTGGTTTGGCATGGTTCGGAACATTCTGCTGACTCAGTGGTCAAAATAGGGTTGTTCCTAGTGTTTACCCGCCCAAATGGAGCTAATGGCACAGTCCATTTGGTGTTGGGACAAACGGTTTGGAAGTAATCCATTGGTGCAACTTTCAACTGACCCTCACTGCAAGTTTTGGCATCGAGCGAGACTCGCGTGCCAAATTCAAACAAATTTGAATATCCCAGAATGGAGAGAGGTTAATGTAGGCCTCAGAAACTTCATCCTATAGAATCTCACGGATCTCTGATACCTCTCACAGGGTCTGAGTTACGAGGCTTGAAAGTTCGCTGCCCAATCGTGCTTAGTGCACCTTGGGGACACTTTGGTCCGACGTGGTCCGAAATGTTCTGCTGACTCAATGGTCGAAATAGGGTTGTGCCTAGAATTTACCCTCCCAACTGGAGCTAATGGTGTAGTCCATTTGCTACTAGGATGAACGGTTTGGAAGTAATCCGTTGGTACAACTTTCAACTGACCCTCATTGCAAGTTTTGGCATCAAACAAGACTCTCGTGCCAAATTCAAATAAATTTGAATCTCCCAGAATGGAGAGAGGTTATTGTAGGCCTCGAAAACTTCATCCTATAGCATCTCACAGATCTCTGATACCTCTCACGGGGTCTAAGTTACGAGGCTTGAAAGTTCTCTGCCCAATCGTGCTTAGTGCACCTTGGGGACACTTTGGTCCGGCATGGTCCGAAATGTTTTGCTGACTCAATGGTCAAAACAAGGTTGTTCCTAGCGTTTACCCACCCAACCGGAGCTAATGGTGCAATCCATTCGGTGCCAGGACAAATGGTTTGGAAGTAATCCATTGGTGCAACTTTCAACTGACCCTCACTGCAAGTTTTGGCATCGAGTGAGACTCGCGTGCCAAATTCAAATAAATTTAAATCTCTCAGAACGGAGAGAGGTTATTGTAGGCCTTAGAAACATCATCTTGTAGCATCTTATGGATCTCTAATAACTCTCATGGGGTCTGAGTTACGAGGCTCAAAAGTTCACTGCCCAATCATGCTTAGTGCACCTTGGGGACACTTTGGTCCGGCGTGATCTGAAATGTTCTGCTGACTCAATGGTCAAAATGGGGTTGTGTCTAGCATTTACCCACCCAACTGGAGCTAATGGCGTAGTCCATTTGGTGTCAAGACAAACGGTTTGGAAGTAATCCATTGGTGCAACTTTCAACTGACCCTCACTGCAAGTTTTGGCATCAAACGAGACTCGCGTGCCAAATTCAAACAAATTTGAATCACCCAGAA
The DNA here is from genome assembly GCA_027943335.1 of Chamaecyparis obtusa. Classification (NCBI taxonomy): domain Eukaryota; kingdom Viridiplantae; phylum Streptophyta; class Pinopsida; order Cupressales; family Cupressaceae; genus Chamaecyparis; species Chamaecyparis obtusa. The sequence continues at coordinate 473,322 of BSBK01009754.1, forward strand.
TGGAGAGAGGTTATTATAGGCCTCAAAAAAATTGTCCTATAGCATCTCATAGATCTCTGATACCTTTCACGGGGTCTGAGTTACGAGGCTCGAAAGCTGCCCAATCATGCTTAGTGCACCTTGGGGACACTTTGGTCTGGTGTGGTCCGGAACGTTCTACTAACTCAATGGTCAAAACGAAGTTGTGCCTACTATTTACCCGCCCAACTAGAGATAATGGCGCAGTCCATTTGGTGCCAGGACGAATGGTTTGGAAGTAATCCATTGGTGCAACTTTCAACAGACCCTCACTCCAAGTTTTGGCATCGAGCGAGACTCGCGTGCCAAATTCAAACAAATTTGAATCTCCCAAAATGGAGAGAGGTTATTGTAAGCCTCAGAAACTTTGTCATGTAGCATCTCATAGATCTTTGATACCTCTCATGGGGTCTGAGTTATGAGGCTCAAAAGTTCATTGCCCAATCGTGCTTAGTGCACCTTGGGGACACTTTGGTTCGGCGTGGTCCGGAATGTTCTGCTGACTCAGTGGTCAAAACGGGGTTGTGCCTAGCATTTACCCACCCAACCAGAGCTAATGGCACAGTCCATTCAGTGCTAGGACAAATGGTTTGGAAGTAATCCATTGGTGCAACTTTCAACTGACCCTCACTGCAAGTTTTGCCATTAAGCAAGACTGACGTGCCAAATTCAAACAAATTTGAATCTCCCAGAATGGAGAGGTTATTGTAGGCCTTGGAAACTTTATCTTGTAGCATCTCATGGATCTCTGATACCTCTCACAGGGTTCGAGTTACGAGCCTTGAAAGTTCATTTCCCAATCGTGCTTAGTGCACCTTGGGGACACTTTGGTCCAGCGTGGTCTGAAATGTTCTGTTGACTCAGTGGTCAAAATGGGGTTATGCCTAGCGTTTACCTACCCAACCAGTGCTAATGGCATAGTCCATTCGGTGCCGGGACAAATGGTTTGGAAGTAATCCATTGGTGCAACTTTCAACTGACCCTCACTGCAAGTTTTGGCATCGAGCGAGACTCGCGTGCCAAATTCAAATAAATTTGAATCTCCCAGAATAGAGAAAGGTTATTATAGGTCTCAGAAATGTCATCTTGTAGCATCTCAAGGATCTTTGATACCTCTCACAGGGCTCGAGTTACGAGCCTCAAAAGTTCACTGCCCAATTGTGCTTAGTGCACCTTGGGGACACTTTAGTCCGACATGGTCCGGAACATTTTGTTAACTCAATGGTCAAAATGGGGTTGTGCCTAACATTTACCCACCCAATCAGAGCTAATGGCGCAGTCCATTCAGTGCCAGGATGCAATCCTTGAACACTATCCCTTCACCAGGGAATCATCATTTTACTTTGGACACATTTAACCAATTTTGACTCAACAACTCCAACTATTACATCATTTGATGATACAAATGTAATAGAATTAAGACAATAGAAATGTAGGGATACAAAATTAAGATGATACAAATTATATAAGGATGCAACATTCATAGTAAGGAAACACATTTTTTGCACTTTACATGGCATTAAGATGATACAAATGTGAGCTTTTAATATTTGCAAATCAACCCCATGGGCTCTTTTATATTTCTAATTTTGCATCTAATTTTTTATATACAAAATTTGGCATCTAAATATGCACATTACATTTGATTGTTATTTTTATATACAAAATTTAGCATCTAAATATGCACATTACATTCAATTGTTTTTTTTTTATACAAAATTTGGCATCTAACTGTGCACATTACATTCGATTGTTGGTTTTATATACAAAATTTGACATCTAAATATGCAAATTACACAACTATATATAAAAAATAAGTGTCATTTCCGCTCCAATCCCTGCATTCAGAAGGTAGAAGAAAAGTTAATAGAGAATATAAGAAGTGCCCTTTTGACATCTAAATATGCAAATTACAGAACTATATTTTAACTTGAGTTGAACTTACCTATTGAAGTGTGCCTGAAGGGTCATCTCTTTGCTTGAGAGTATTCAGTATTGAATCATGATCAGTAGTACTAATAGTCCAAAGTTCCTTTGTCTTTGGTTTTCCTTGATGTTTCAACAACTTAACATTGGCTGCTATAACAAGGTGTGAATACATGAGAATGGTTTTGTGCTTCTCATAGTCTTCAAACGCAGGAATGCCATTATTTCTAATCATATATGTGCGCAACCATGTTCCCGCAACAACATGTGATCCTGTTGGATATGTGAACATATCATCATCTATCCTCAGTTGTGCAAGTTTCTACTTTCCTCGTACACAACGTGCTAACTAGTAATCCGATCTCTCATCATTCCCTTCTGGTGCAACCAATGCAAAAACATGTCCTGGCTATAGAAGATCTGAAAGATGGTCGTAGTCAAGTGAACAATCCATGTCATCATTTATTATAGAGGCTATGAGAGATAAAGGAGTAAGATAATATGGAACCCATGTATCAACCCACTCACTTGACTCACATTGATCCCAATCACACTGAAGACAACTTGGACAATAACAAGCCAACTCTCGTGTCCAAAGTGTCCATGTACCAGCATCTGACCTTCGAAATGAATGCATTTTTTAAGAATCTTTCATAGTTTGACAATCCAACCTATCTCCTATTGTGCCCAACTTAACCAACCAAAAGAATCTGCGCACCGCTGAATCAAGAGTCCCCCCCTGTGACAATGCTGAAGTACACCAATCAACAATAGAATGGGCATCAATGAGTTCTGCACCTAAAATCCTCAGTTGCTCTTTAACTAGAGCTCTCTTTACACATGCACCTGCTCTATCATGCTCCCCTTTTCCATGACCGGCCTCAAAAAAACTCCAAATATGAGGTACACCTCTCTCTACATGCATTCTACATAACCAATAAAACATACGAGCATTTTTTAATTGACCTGTGCAATTATCTAACCAAATGAGATGTCTATCCATAGCAATATTATTTTCCCACACCCACTAAAAATAATTCTCAAAGCAATGTTGGACAAACCCAGATGAGTGCATTCTATCATCGCTCATATAAAAATGGTACTCTCTGATTATCTTTTGGTCATCTTCTATACTATCAAGGGAATGTCTATATGTTATGTGCACAAAAATAGAAACCTGAATAGAATTGTAATATTGAGCTTGCAACTCGTTTTGGGGTTGCAATGTATAGTTCTCTGCAAAGTCAACAATCGATATAATAGTGCCAATCGGGAAAGTGTCTATGTCTTGCATTGTTGATCCTGAATTGTTGATCCAACCGCTGAGACCTGTGACTATGTCTTTCATACTTGTAAAAAAGATTATTCCTGAAATCTGAAATAAAATCAACTACCTTGCATTCTTTAGTAACCAACTCACATCTAGAGCCTTCACCTCCACTTTTTAATGTATATTTAATGGTTTTATATACCTTTTTGTGGACAATTGTCTTTCCAAAATCGTGTTTGCAACCCTCATGAAAACATTCAACAAACTTCACTAGCCCACCACACTTTGAGCACTTGTCATTTAAGCAATCTTTTCTATAAAAGAAACATCCATCATCTCTAGGACATAAAAAATGATCTAGAAAGTCTCTTGATGATTTTGGAAGAGCACTTGCACCACACTCCTCCAACATTTCACTACTATGCAAAGTAGAATGAATGGATCGTAACAATTCATGGTGCATTGAAAACTCCGCATGATATTTACAACAAGTATTTCAAATCTTAAGAGGCACACAAAAAAAAGGCTTCAGGGCTTCAAAAGCTCTTTGTGATATTTGCAATGTTGGATGTGTCTCACAAAAAATTTTGAACAACATTGTTTGACTCACCTCCAAATAATGTTTGGGATGCGGGGTGCGGTCTAGAATGCCAATTCTCAACTTCAAGACATCCTTCACATTTGGTGACACTCTTGAGTTAGATTGCCAAAATAGTTGAATTTGATCCTTCACAGCATCGGTGAGCTTCTTATCACAATGTGAGTCTCCCACCATAAGCCCATGTATCATTTTGAAGAGGATCATCAAGACTTTCTCTTCTTGCAAGTGCTCTATCCAAAGTTTTATGATTTAGATTCAAGTCAACACAAGTTTGTCTCATCAAATGAGCCTTTCTCAAATGATGACTTACCAAAGAGGTTGTAATAGCCCTCCTAGCAACTTTCTTATCTTTTTCCTTGGTAGTCTTCCCAATGGAATTGAGAGCACTAAAAAGATTTCTCACAATAATAGCATTCCACTCCTTTTTCTTGTTCACACTAATCTTCAATTTGACTAATATACGTCTCATCTTTTGCATCTTTAACAATTGCACAAACATTTGACATTTCTCAACCAACGTCTTGTGCCTAAAAAATTGATCAAAAATTTTTGAAACCCACAACCGAATGGTTCTTTCTGATCTCTTGTCATCGAAATTGCTCATTATGTTCTCATCAATTTCAAGTAACCATTTAGTTCTTCTTGAAGGTCTCAATTTTGAAGTTTGTCTTTCTTCCTCCGAAGGGACTTCATTTCTCATATAATTTGGAGATGTGTAACGTTGATTTGGTTCTTTTGCACCATTATCATTGTCAATTCCTTCATATTCAATCGATGGATTCTCATTGGCAATGTCCACACTTCCATTGGCCACATCTACATGTTCATTTTCAAAACCTACATTTTCATCTTCGAAACCTAAATTCTCATTTTGAAAACCTACATTTTCATCTTCAAATTCATGTTCTTCACTTGAAACCACATTCAAAGTTGGGTCTATGCCGACATCTTCATTCATATTTAACACTCTTTGTCTCTTATTCCGATGGGCAACCCTATCCATTTCTCTATACACTTCAACATCTTCATTTGTGAGTCTCATCTTTCGTTTATGCTTTCAATGACTACTACTCCCCATAGTTAGACCAAAAAGTAGATACAAATACCTTTGGTAATAGAGAAAATCTCCCCCAAAAAAGATGAAATACATTTGGTAATTGAGAAAACCACCCCACAAAAAGATGAAATACCTTTGCTAATATAGAAAATCACCCCAAAAAAGATGAAATACCCTTGGTAATCGAGAAAATCACCCCAAAAAAAGATGAAATACTTTTGTTAATATAGAAAATCACCCCAAAAAGTGGTTTTTTGTCTTCTCGCTGCAACTCGAATCCCATAATTCAGGCAAAACACATGACTCTCTGGAGGGACCCAAAGAATCTTGTTTTTTTTAACACTAGTGAAAAGAATCAGATATCTGATATTATTGGATATCCGATATCTTTCTCTTTCTCACTCTCCTCTCTCCTCTCTCTCTCTCTCACCTAGAGGGAGAGAGAGAGAGAGAGAGAGAGAGAGAGAGAGAGAGAGAGATATATATATATATATATATATATATATATATATATATATATATATATCACTCACCTTTCTCTCTTCTCTCTTTCTCTCCTCTCTCCTCTCTCTCTCTCACCTAGAGAGAGACAGAGGAAAGAGATGAGAGAGAAGAGATAGAGAGAGAGGAGAGAGGAGAGAAAGAGATAGAGAGAGAGAGAGATGAGAGAAAGATATGAGAGATGAGAGAGAGAGAGAGACGAGAGAGACAAGAGGGTTTCAATGTGTCCAAAGGGGTCACGGGGACTTCCTAGGGGTCCTAACGCATGATAAAATGTACTAGGACCCCTAGGAAGTCCTCATGACCCGTTTCAACACATTTGAATGCTCAAGTGTGTTCTAAGGGGTCGTAGGACCCCTTAGGAAACACATGAGGGTTCTAATGTGTCAAAAGGGGTCATGAGGACTTCCTCGAGGTCCTAAGCGTGATAAGTCATACTAGGACCCCTAGGAAGTCCTCATGACCCCTTTAGACACATTTGAATGCTCAAGTGTGTCCTAAGGGGTCGTAGGACCCCTTAGGACACACTTGAGTATTAAAATGTGTCGAAAGGGGTCATGAGGACTTCCTAGAGGCCCTAAAGCATGATAAGGTGTACTAGGACCCCTAAGAAGTCCTCATGACCTATTTTGACACATTAGAATGCTCAAGTGTGTTCTAAGGGGTCGTAAGACCCCTCAGGACACACCTAAGGGTTCTAATGTGTCGAAAGGGGTTATGAGGACTTCCTAGGGGTCTTAACGCATGATAAGGCATACTAGGACCCCTAGAAAGTCCCCATGATCCCTTTCGACACATTTGAATGCTCAAGTGTGTCTTAAGGGGTCGAAGGACCCCTTAAGACACACTTGAGCATTCAAATGTGTCGAAAGGGGTCATGGGGACTTCCTAGGGGTCCTAACCCATGATAAGGCATACTAGGACCCCTAAGAAGTCCTCATAACTCTTTTTGACACATTAGAATGCTCAAGTGTGTCTTAGGGGTCCTAGTACGTCTTCTCACGCGTTAGGACCCCTAGGAAGTCCCCATGACCCCTTTTGACACATTTGAATGCTCAAGTGTGTCCTAAGGGGTCGTGTCCTAGTATGTCTTCTCACACGTTAGGACCCCTAGGAAGTCCTCATGACCCCTTTCGACACATTTGAATGCTCAAGTGTGTCCTGAGGGGTCGTAGGACCCCTTAGGACACACTTGAGCATTCAAATGTGTCGAAAGGGGTCATGGGGACTTCCTATGGGTCCTAACATGTGAGAAGACATACTAGGACCCCTAGGAAGTCCTCATGACCCCTTTCGACACATTGGGATGCTCAAGTTTCTTCTAATGGGTCGTAGAACCCCTTAGGACACACTTGAGCATTCTAATGTGTCAAAAAAGGTCATGGGGACTTCATAAGAATCCTAATGCGTGATAAGGCATAATAGGACCCCTAGGAAATCCTCATGACCCCTTTCGACACATTTGAATGCTCAAGTGTGTCCTAAGGGGTTGTAGAACCCTTTAAGACATAATTGAGCATTCTAATATGTTGAAAGGGGTCATGAGGACCCCTTAGGATACACTTGAGCATTCTAATGTGTTGAAAGGGGTCATGAGGACTTCTTAAGGGTCCTAACGCGTGATAAAGCATACTCGGGCCCCTAGGAAGTCCTCATGACCCCTTACGACACATTGAAATGCTCAAGTGTGTCCTAAGGGGTCGTAAGACCCCTTAGGACACACTTGAAGGTTCTAATGTGTCGAATAGGGTCATGGGGACTTCCTAGGGATCCTAACATGTGATAAAGCATACTAGAACCCCTAGGAAGTCCTCAGTACCCCTTTTGACACGTTTGAATGCTCAAGTGTGTCCTAAGTGGTTGTAGGACCCCTTAGGACACACTTGAGGGTTCTAATGTGTTGAAAGGGGTCATGAGGACTTCCTAGGGGTCCTAACATGTGATAAGACATACTAGGACCCCTAGGAAGTCCTCATCACCCCTTTCAACATAATAGAATGTTCAAGGGTGTTCTAAGGGGTTGTAGGACCCCTTAGGACACACTTGAGCATTTAAATATGTTGAAAGGGGTCATGGGAAATTTTTAGGGGTCCTAACGCATGATAAAGCATACTAGAACCCCTAGGAAGTCCCCATGACCTTTTTTGACACATTGGAATGCTAAATTATGTTCCAAGGGGTTGGAGGACCCCTTAGGAAACACTTGACGATTCTAATGTGTCGAAAGGGGTCATGGAGACTTCCTAGGGGTCCTAACACGTCATAAAGCATACTAGGACCCTTAGGTAGTCCTCGTGACCCCTTTCGACACATTGGAATGCTCAAGTGTGTTCTAAGGGGTCGTACGACCCCTTAGGACACACTTGAGCATTTGAATGTGTCAAAAAGAGTCATGGGGACTTCATAGGGGTCCTAACGCGTGATAAGGCATACCAAGACCCTTAGGAATTCCTCATGACCCCTTTCGATACATTGAAATGCTCAAGTGTGTCCTAAGGGGTTGTAGGACCTCTTAGGACACACTTGAGCATTCAAATGTGTCGAAAGGGGTCATGGGGACTTCATAAGGGTCCTAACACGTGATAAGACATACTAGCATACCTAAAAAGTACGCATGACCCCTTTTGACACATTGGAATGCTCAAGTGTGTCCTAACGGGTCTAAAACCCCTTAGGACACACTTGAGCATTCTAATGTGTCAAAAGGGGTCATGTGGACTTCATAGGGGTCCTAACATGTGATAAGACATACTAGGGCCCCTAAGAAGTCCTCATGACCCCTTTTGACACATTGGAATGCTCAAGTGTGTCCTACGAAGTCGTAGGACCCCTTAGGACACACTTGAGCATTCTAATGTGTCGAAAAGGGTCATGGGGACTTCCTAGGGGTCCTAACACGTGATAAGCAGTACTAGGACCCCTAGAAAGTCCTTATGACCCCATTCGACACATTGGAATGCTCAAGTGTGTTCTAAGGGGTTGTAGGACCCCTTAGGACACACTTGAGAATTCTAATGTGTCGAAAGGGGTCATGAGGACTTCCTAGGGGTCCTAACGCGTGATAAGGTGTACTAGGACCCCTAGGAAGTCCTCATGACCCCTTTCGACACATTTGAATGCTCAAATGTGTCCTAAGGGATTGTAGGACCCCTTAGGACACACTTGAGTGTTCAAATGTGTCGAAAAGGGTCATGGGGACTTCTTAGGGGTCCAAACACATGATAAGGTGTACTAGGTGTAATACCCCAAAAATGAGTTATAAGTTCATTAATCTTCTATATCTACAAATCGAACAAAATCAATATCGAAGTCCTAATCTAAAGCACATCTAAACATCATCGAATCATAATTGATTATCTTAAATTCTGCATCGGAGAATATTTTTAGTAATATTCCTAATCATCATAATTATCTTTAATTTAATGATTATTTGGCGATAAATCACATTTATCCTAAAGTTTAATTAATTGAATATTTTCATATTTAATTAATTAGATTTAATATCTTGCCACTTAATTGTGTAATTAAATTTAATTCTATCTATTATTAATTGTATTATTTAATTTTGACAATAAATCTAATATCTTATAAATAATTGATTAAATTTTTATTTAATTAATTAAAGCAAGTTGTCATTATTTAATAATATAATTTTTAATAAAAGTTTGATAAAATAGTTAATTAACCCATAAATTAATTATTTTATTTCAAAAATCAGTTAAGTTGAGAATAAATCACTTTATTTATTTATTAAATCATAATTATCCATGTGCACATTCAAGGACCAGTTAAACTCAAATTGGAAAATCAATGCAAGTTGTTAATTTTTTGAAACTCAACATCTTTTTGAGTTTTAAAAGTTGATCTAAACTTTTAATTCGAGTTGAACTGTGCTTTTGCATGATTTTTGTCACTTAATTATCTGTTATTTAAAAATAACTCAAAAAGCAAGCTGAGTTATTTGAGTGATTTATGGCTTTTTCTTATACACCTCCAAAGCCCTGGATTTCTATAAAACCAAGGCTCAGCTCTTTAATTTCTTATCTCGAAAATTGCAAACTTACTCTACAGGAATCATAGCATATCAGATTTGAAGAATTTACACAATTGGAGCTTGAAAGATAAATTTGAGGATTCGAAACTTTGTGAGATCAATTTCAAATTCATAGCTTTCATATTATTGTTAGAATTTTTATTCTCATATCATATCATTTCTAGATTAGCATTGCCTATCAATTTTCATATTAGCATAGATTCATATCAGTTTTCATCATATTATTGCATAGAAAATACCAAAAAAAAAATAGATTAACTACATTCATATTTCATATCAGTTTGGCATTCAAATCCTTCATTTAGGTGTCGTCTAGGTCACTGATCTCGATAACAATCTAAAAACATTAATCTCGCACCTACTAGAAGGCAGTAAATCGCTTGGTTAGAGTAGATTTCAATTTTGCACGATTTTAATTTTTGCTAACCTCTAATGTTTTACTGAAGTGTTGTGTCTAAAAATTAGGTACAAAATTCACACACACATTTCTGGCGCCCACTGTGGGGCAACCCACCTTTACATGCTAATTTTGATTTTTTGGGGAGCTAAAGCCCTAAAATTTCAAAGATTTAATTTTATCTCTCAAACGGCTTGAATTTTTGCTCTAAAAATTTTTTGCAGGTTGGACATATATCAGAGAAGCTACAGTAAAAAAATTAGAACTTTTTGAGATGTTTTAAATTTTTAATAATTTTTTCTTGAAATTTTGAAAAAAATTAATATCTGACACAAATTAGCATATTTTTCAGAAATTTTTATATTTTCGGAAAGCTCTTTAAATTATACAGGGGGTCCATTTTTTGTATTTTAAATTTGGATGCAATATAATAGCTCATATAGTCAATTTACAAAAACTGATCTGTTTTGATAAAACAGGTCTCTAGGGCACAAATGAAGAGATTTTTCCAAAAATTTTACATTTTTTGAAAGATCTTTATTTTTTAGTAGGGGTCTTTGTTTTGAATTTCTATTTTTATGGCCAAAATCATAAATAAAAAAATTAGATCTTGTTGACTAGGTCAAATGCAGCAAAAAAAAAAAAATTGTGATGGGTATGCACTTATTTTTTTTACATGGTTCAATGAATGATATGAGTTGTCATTTGAGTTAATTACTGGTTATTATTGCTGATAAAAATTGATTTTTAGAGCTAACCCTATGGTTTTCATAAGTTGAATATATTTTGCATATCTTGTTTGCTTGTTGGAGAGTTCTTCACTTGCTTGCATGAAAAAGCTCAACAAGAATTGCTAAAAATCAGGTAAAATCTACTAAGCGCGTTGCAAGGATCCTAGGTATTCTCTTTCATCTAATAACATTTCAATTTGGCCTTAAAATAAATCTTTCATGTGTTTAGCTTGAGTTTTTCTTTACATGTTTTTTCTATGAATTTGCATAATTGAATACTAGGTTGTGACACCTTAAGTATTCATTAGCAGTCTTAGATTACTTGTGATTGATCTTGATTGCTATTTTGAGTTATTGGACTCGCTAATCTGTTGGCCCCTCATTCCGCCCCGTGGTTGCAATCTCAGCGCCATAAAGGGGAGGGGTCTACAGGAGAGAAGCATTAATTGTTCCACCAGGCAACCCTTTTGTGCTTTTAGGAACTCACTTGTTTTCTAAATTAGGGACTCGTTTTCAACTTGTGTGAGGTGTTAAGTGTTCCACCTTGTAGACTCATCTCATATTCGCTTTAAGCGTTAAGTGTTCCTCTTTTTGCTTTTTGGGTACTTTTGGTAGATTTGCTTTTGGAAACATACATCTGTGCTCACATAATAATTAGGCCCTATGAACACTATTCGTGATTATTGAGAGATTGGATTCCCAGTGAAATCCTTCTTGATGATAGAATCCTTGTAGGTAGGAAGGATACTTAATGCGTTTCACATTCAACTTGGTTAGTGCATCTTCTCTTATTGATTGATACATTCTCTCTCTGGAGGGGTTGATAGATCATGTAGGGTTGATATCATAGACCTTGGTGAGACAAACTTTGTCTTAGTGTGTCGGATTAATCTGCTTGCTTTATTTGGGTTAAAAGTGAAGAGGTATCAAAACCTTGGATCTAGAGCCAAGTCCCCTTGTGGTATCATACTATGAGTCACCTTTAGAGAGGGTTAACCGTAGCGGACAATCCCTTCACAGGGCAAACTGCGTTGACAGAACCTCAAGCGGTAATAGTCATTTTCGCCATGGTAGTGACAACCGCTATATAAATGTCCTTGTGGAATAAATCTCCACAAGTATGGTTCATTGTTGGGTTGTCAGATCTCCCTAGCAGCTCCTGAAGATTAAGTTCTCGGACTGTGTCAAAACTTTGGTGCGCCGAGATTGGAGTTCACCCTTTTGGATCATAAAAGTTGTAGAGTCAAACCATTACTAAAAACCCTAGCGAAGCCAAATTTTCATTTTATAGAGTATATGCGCGTTATTGCGAAATATTTTGGAACATACATATTTAGCGCTTCTGAGGATTAGAATGAATAAGTCACTTGATTGTTCATGCGCAAGGTTGCTTTTGCCCTTGTTCATTGTTTTCAGACATGCTTGAAATCACATGCTTGCTATTTTGCATGCTTATTTATCTATTTGGTTATTGAAAACGAATAAATCTGTTACAATCTTCAAATCTGGACATTGAAATTTGTAAACAATTCAAATCAGAAAACTCAAAATTTGCAAAATTTGAAGTAAAATCCTTTCTAGAGTCAAAAGTCGTCTCAGGAGGTCAGCAAGTCATATGAGTTTCCATCAAGTGTCATTTCATTACAACCCATCTGTCGTATGATTGAGTACCCAGTGTCGTAAAAGTTTCCATGCCAGCAAATTCTTAAAGTCAAAATCTCGCAACTGTCATATGAGATTTTCAACTGTCGTTTCATTGCTACCCAACTGTCATATGATAACCAACCCAGTGTCGTACGAGTTTTGATGCCAAAAAATTCTAAGAGTCAAAATATTGCTTGCAATTATCGTACGAGTTTTGCAACTATCGTTTCACAGCATACCCACTGTCGTACGAGTCTGCAGAGTGTCGTTTGGGAAATTTTTGAAAGTTGTCAAAAAATTGTCAGAATTGCCAGATACTTCAGCTTTTTCAGCCTATTTTCAGAATCTGTCGAACAAATCACTGTCAGAAACAAAGCAGTAGCTATTGAGAATCAGTACACATGTCTCAAAGAATCAGTACACATGAGGAATAAATTTTAATCACCACTATGATGAAGCAGCTGCAAGCTATGCCAGTTGAACTTAACAATCTTAAGAAAGAAAAGGAACCCAAAGAGTTCTCCATGGAATCTCTATACTCTTTTCCATTTGATAAAGACTTGTACATGTCACCATGCCCCCGGAGAGAATTTGAGCAATGTGATAACCCTTATGATACCTCTTCCACGGAGAGTGACACATCCAGCTTTGGAGACTATGTTGACTATGATGACAGACAATGTAATGATACCTATGACACCTCTGTTCCTAAGAGTCCTCGTCGTGTGTTCCTACTTACTACAAATGGGCCATCACATTGGATAGATCATGATGGTGATCCATATGATTTTGATTTTGAAAGAGATTTTGATGGCTTTTGTGGACAATACCTTGATTATGATCCATCTACTACTGCTGAGGACTATAAAATGCATCGTGCTAGCTTAAAGCATCAATATTATAAGAATCCTTCCTCTAAGAACTCTCTGGCTGAAAATAAAGATTACACTCTCAAGCAAGATCATTTTAATGTTGGACCTTTGTCTTGTGATGGTTCCCTTCCATCCCCTACTTTCTCCAATACCCATACATTTCTTAAAGCTTCCGAGTCTTTCAAATCTTTCACAGAATCTTCATCTGACACAAGCCTTGATACTTTTCATGCAGTTCCATATAGTTATCCTCTAGGGCTACCTCTTCAAGAAATTCAAGGTAACTTTCACTTAGCTGCTAATACTTTCAATAATGCTAAACCTAAAGAGCCTAAGCCTTCATATGCTATAATTCCTACTTCAGCTAGTCCTCCACCATCTCTTCCAAAGTCATCCATACAATCCCAACATATTTCCTTGTCTTTAGAAGTGGCTCCATGTCAAGAGGACTCTAAAAATGATGAAGAAAAAAACATAAGAAAGATCAAGATCAAGAACCCTCCATGTCATCCAATCCCTTTCGTGATGTCTCTTATCCACTTCATGGTTCTTTTGATTCTACAGACCCTTTTTCATGCATTCCACCATGTCTTAAGTCTTCTCCTAAGCAAGATCAAGCTACTAATTACATCATTGAGCTTATTGACAATCAAAATAACCTTACCCCACTTCTAATTTCCAAAGATGCTACTTCCATTAAGGTTGGTAATAATGGTGTTGTTGCTTCTAATGTTAAGCCTATTGAAAATCAAGAAAAAAAGTATGCGCTTGAGCTATCTAAAGATCCTTGTCAAGATCAAAGTCTTCCATCTTCTTATTCTACCACTCCAAGTTCACTTCCACTTTCTACTCTTCCTAAGTTTTTGCAAGCTTTGAAAAATCTTATCAAAGAAGGTGCTCATATTCAAGATGTCCATGATTCTATTGAAAAGTTGATATCCTTGGTTGTCATATAGATGCCAATGAATTTATTGATTATCCTTTTGTGTCTTCCACTTCCATCCCTGGACCTCTTCCACCACTACTAAGGGCTTCACGTCTGCCTTCCATCTTGGGTCCTTATGTCCCTTCACTTTCCCCTCCTAACTCTCCTAATTCGCCATCTATCTTGGGTCCTTACATACCTACATCTCCTATCTTTCCTCAAGATCAACATAGATGCATACCCTTGAATCCTTTTCATCCAACCACCCATCTAAACCAGTCATATCTCTCTTCTTCCACAAGTCCCAAGTCTTTTGGAAGTAACTTGAATGTTCAATACAAGAAAAAGAAGCAAAACAAGAATCCATCAAAAAAAGAAGATCGCCATGTCTCCTCTAATCGACACGGAGGCATAAAGTTAAAAGAGATATCTAAGAAAAAAACTACAAGATAAGTATGGGTTCCAAAATCCATCATTGAAGATATTCTCTCTAGATCATCAAAAGGAAATAAAAAGTCTACAGCTATATGGATTCCAAAGTCTCTCTTGAAAGAGTCTGGTGTTGAGCAAAAAGTTAAGTTGACATTCAAGCTTCCAAAGGCTTCCACTTCATCTCTCTCCAAAAATATTATTCCATTTCATGCGCCTAAACCACAACCTCTACTATCCATTCGCCATATTCCTTCACGTATTCCTTCATTCACATTTCTTTCATCCTCTTGCCACCCTTCAAGGTGTGTGTTGATGTTGATCTTGCCTTCTTTTCCATCTATCCTTTCACAGTCTTTCCATTCATTATCCTTCTATCTCCTTTTTTTTTTCTCACTTGCCTATTCCTCCTATCTTCCAACCTCACTCACTTTACATAAAACCTTATCCTCCATTTTTCTCTTCCATCTCCCTTTCCCTATCAGCATCTTTGAGCGTATCATCTTGAATCCTTGGCATATCATGGTTTATCCTTTCAAGGAGCATTATCTAAAAAACTTGCCTTCTTCCAAAAATTCAAAATGAAAAAAATGAAATAAAAAATTAAAAAAATTGAAAATGTGCCATGGTGAAAACCTGGAAACAGGTGCCTTGGTAGCAAAAGTAAAGAGAAATAAATTCGTCCTATAGTGAAAACCACTCCCTTGTGGCACCTTGGATAAGTACCATGATGAAAACTTGGCAATTAAGCATCATGCGTAGTTCTTCTACATATTTCATCCATTTCATCTTCTCTCTTTGATCTTGACAATGTTGATCTATACACGAACATTTAGCTATCTTGTGAGCTATCTTACGATGATCTTGATTTCATTCCCTTCCTGTTTAACCTTCATATTTATTTTCCTCCATTCATTCTAGTCTTTCGCTATCCTTTCCCCTTTGGTCTTGATCTAATAAAAAAGAAAAAGTAAAACACAGTGCTATGAAGCCTCTTGACATGTCTAATCCTTCTTTGGCATTACGCTTTTGTGACTTATCCTATGCTGGTCTTTCATTGCTTGTCCAAAAGTGCTTTTACATAACTTGGGTATTCTCCAGGAGTTTTCCCTTGAGGATTTCTTCCCTTCATTCTCCTTCATTCTCTTGTCTTCCATCTCCTCCACCAACTTGTCAATCGCTCTTGTTCTCCACCTTGCTAGACATTGAGACTGCACAATATGATCTTACTTAGGAGTTTGCAATGGAAAAAGATGCTATCAAGTATCAGAACCAGTATCAGAACCAATATCAGAACAAGTATCAGAACGCCTACTGGGGCTACACCTTTCACTTTAGTTTATGGGTCTGAAGCGGTACTGCCTATTGAGGTTGAAATCCCATCACTCAGAATTAGAATGCATGGTCTAGTAACTGATGATGACTACAGAGTGTCTAGGTTACAAGAACTGGAACTACTAGATGAGCGCAGACAAGCAGCGTATGATCATCTCAGAGTATATCAGAAGAGAATGTCTAGAGGCTACAACAAGAAAGTCAGACACAGAGAATTTTAGGTTGGCGATCTAGTCTTGAGAGAGAATCCTAAAAATCAATCACATCGAGAACGCAAGGGGAAGTTCAAACCCAACTGGCTGAGTCCCTTTGTCATCACGGCTACTTTTGGCTCTGGTGCTTATCAACTCTCAATGACTGAAGGAGAATAGCTCCGAGAACCAATCAACGTTCTCCATCTGAAGAAATTCTACGCCTAAGGCATTCAGTCTATGGTAAAATGTCTTGAAAAAATTATTAAAAAAATCAGAAAAAGTCTTGAAAAAATGAACATCTTGGTGAAAAAATCAGAAAAAGGACTTCCTAGGGGTCTTAACGCATGATAAGACGTACTAGGACCCCTAGGAAGTCCTCATGACCTCTTTCAACATTTTTGAATGCTCAAGTGTGTCCTAAGGAGCCCTACGACCCCTTAAGACACACTTGAGGGTTCTAATGTGTCAAAAGGGGTCATGAGGACTTATTAGGGGTCCTAGTATCATGCGTTAGGACCCCTAGGAAGTCCCCATGACCCATTTTGACACATTTGAATGCTCAAGTATGTCCTAAGGGGTCATAGGACCCCTACAACCCCTTAGGACACAGTTGAGTGTTCAAATTTGTCAAAAGGGGTTATCGAGACTTCCTAGGGGTCCTAACACATGATAAGGCATACTAGGACCTCTAGGAAGTCCTCATGACCCCTTTCAACACATTGGAATACTCAAGTGTGTTCTAAGGGGTCGTAGGACCCCTTAGAACCCACTTGAGCATTCTAATGTGTTGAAAGGGGTCATGGGGACTTCATAAGAGTCCTAACATGTGAGAAGGTGTACTAGGACACCTAGGAAGTCCTCATGACCCCTTTCAACACATTTGAACACTCAAGTGTGTCCTAAGGGGTCGTAAGACCCCTTAGGACACACTTGAGTGTTCTAATGTATTGAAAGGTGTCATGGTGACTTTCTAGGGGTCCTAACGTATGATAAAGTGTATTAGTACCCCTAGGAAGTCCTCATGACCCCTTTCGACACATCTGAATGCTCAAGTGTGTCTTAAGAGGTCGTAGGACCCCTTAGGACACACTTGAGGGTTCTAATGTGTTGAAAGGGGTCATGAGGACTTCCTAGGGGTCCTAACGCATGATAAGACATACTAGGACCCCTAGGAAGTCTTCGTGACCTCTTTCAACACATTGGAATGCTCAAGTGTGTCCTAAGGGGTCGTAGGACCCCTTAAGACACACTTGGGCATTCAAATATGTTGAAAGGTGTCATGGGGACTTCATAAGAGTCCTAACACATGATAAGGTGTACTAGGACCCCAAGGAAGTCCTCATGACCCCTTTCGACACATTGGAATGCTCAAGTGTGTCCTAAGGGGTCGTAGGACCCCTTAGGACACACTTGAGCATTCGAATGTGTCGAAAGGGGTCATGGGGACTTCATAGGGGTCCTAACATGTGATAAGACATACTAGGACCCCTAGAAAGTCCTCACGACCCCTTTTGACACATTGGAATGCTCAAGTGTGTCCTAAGGGTTTGTAGGACCTCTTAAGACACACTTGAGTATTCTAATGTGTCTAAAGGGGTCATGGGGACTTCTTAAGGGTACTAACGTGTGATAAGGTGTACTAGGACCCCTAGGAAATCCTCATGACCCCTTTCGACACATTTGAATGCTCAAGTGTGTCCTAAGGACACACTTGAGCATTCAAATATGTCAAAAGGGGTCATGAGGACTTCCTAGGGGTCCTAACACATGATAAAGCGTACTAGGACCCCTAGGAAGTTCTCATGACCCCTTTCGACACATTGGAATGCTCAAGTGTGTCTTAAAGAGTCGTAGAACCCCTTAGGACACACTTGAGCATTCAAATGTGTCGAAAAGGGTCATGGGGACTTCCTAGGTGTCTTAGTACCCCTTATTGCGCGTTAGGACCCCTAGGAAGTCCTCATGACCCCTCTCTCTGACACACACACACACACATCTAGAGCCTTCACCTCCACTTTTTAATGTATATTTAAAGGTTTCATATACTTTTTTGTGGACAATGTACCTTAAATGTTCTTATATCAATTTTTATGCCACTGTTAGTTTCTAGAATAGATTATGAGCGTACGGTGGTTCTTCAACTCTGTGAAATTTCTTTTCAAGAGTTAAAAAATTAATTGTTTGTATTCAATCAAGGGGAAGTCCATTGACATCTACATATTTAGTATAGTCAGACCGCCGAAATTACAAGGAGTCTGTAGAAAAATCCTGTGCTAGATATTTTTAGGAGGATTTGGGCTGAAACTGTCTGTCCTCAAATCAACTGTGCAGGTATTTTTTCGAAATCATTTTTTATATCAAATAATATAATACATACTAATATAAATATTTATATTATAATATTTATGCTATGCCATTATTATTTAATATTAATATTTAAAATGAAATTATTATTAACATAACAAAAATATAATTTAATATGAAACTTGAATTAATATTAATATTAATATAAAAATAATACAACTTAATTTATAACACAATTAATATTACTATTAAAAAATAACATTTATTATGAAACTTGAATTTGGGAAAAGCGGGGTATTTGAAATTTCAAAATAGGCAGGCTTTATCGGATATCCGATATTATCGAATATCTGATTAGGCTTGGTATTTGCTTCGGCATTATCCAACGTGGGTGGTCAACCCTTTAGGCGTATTTCAAGAGATAGTTCTTGATACTAAGACTTCAACCATGTAGTTGACGACTATTTTTTGACCTGAAATTGATGAAACGAAAAGGGTTTCTTAAAGATATTATCAGCTTTCCATCGATATAATTGCTGTCAAATTTTGTGTTCTGTAAGTAATTATTACTTATTTTTCAATTGAGTTAGCTTTAAAGTCGTAACTAACATACTGATTGAAAAACAACTATAACTTTCAAACGGTTTAACCTTTTTGAAATCTAAAACATGCGTCACATTCTATGCTTCGACTACTATAAGAAAAAAATAAATTTGAATTTGGTAAAATTTTGAATTAGTTAAGGTGGTCAGACACAAGAGTTTTTTTATTCTGAAAAAGTTGTAGTAGAAAATTCATAATTAATTATTTATTTGACCAAAAATTACAAAAAAATGTGTCACATCCGGGCATGAGTCTACTACTTATATCTAAAATCTTGGTAAAATATATCAACATTTGATTGTGATTAAGGTGGTTAGACATACACGTACTTTTTATCTTTTCCTTGAAACTTTTGTAGTACTACATTGAAATCTAAAATTTTGAACAATTAGACAAAAAAAATTTTCAAAAAAGGGCTAGTAGTTTAGAAACTACATTCAATTTCTTACAGATTCTATTCTTACAACTTTTTCACATAAGGTTCATAAGATGTTCAACCTTTTACGTCAAGTTGACTAACCCTGATTTTCTAATTTTTCATTGCCACTTAAGGTCATAGTTTGGTATACCATGATCCTGCACATACCCCATAATGTTGATAAAAATCATTGCATTCACAGGACCGACTCATCCCTATCTTTAAGGGTCACCAGAATACAATCCAATACCACACCCTACGTCTCCAAGTTTACGCAGGGCATCAAAAATATGCTCCAAAAATAATCCTCCTGGTGCATTCACCCTCACATAGGACCAACATGATCATACCAACAAGTGTCAAAGTTGAAACCACACCATCTAGATTTTTGTGTAAGGAGGCAAATGAGGGAGGCACTACAAAATTGAAGTACACTTTTACAACAACATACAAATATCTTGATTAGTATTTTATGACATACCTTGAAGGATCTACTAAAGGTCCATCCCAAAAGATTGTTGAATTTTGATGGATAATCAACCTTCTAAAGGACAACTTCTGAAGTTACATCTAATGTTAATAGAGATTGCAATGTAGCTACACAAGTTGAACTCTTTTTTCCATTTCCTAAAAAAATCTTCAAATTTGGGGCTTACCCACTTGCAAGCTACTTTACTTCTTGCAACATAACATCTAAATAGTCGTCCCACTAAATGAACACAATTTTTTAGTTAATTTCAATCACAATTTTTTCCTCATCATTCAATTTATTTATATATCTAAAAATATCTATTTTCTAAATGAATATTAAGAATAGTGCATACTTGAAGAAGTGATCTTTCAAAATTTCTATAAATGTATTTTAACTCCATTATAGAAAAACTATTTCATTCACAATCAAAATTATATTTCTTATCAATACATAACATGTATATTATTGTTGAAGGCTTGAACTTATTATTGATATATAAATTTGAAATAAAGATGTGAAAATAAGAGTAGATATAGAAAAAATAACCATATAAAATAATAAACCAAAATAAAAATACCCTATTTTGTAAAAGAATTCTTGCTCATGGAGAATGGATCTTCCTGCTTATGTAGTTCAAATAACCCTACGATGACTTCTGGTATTTTCCCCCTACTAGTTGTTGTCTATGGTGGTCTAGCATCAGGTCCATCACTTCCGTCTACGACTAGGTTTCCCTTCTTTGATCCATCTTTCCTTGCGCTTGTGCTTGCCCCTATGGGGCCTAGTTCTAATGGCCTCAAGGTGTCAATGGTGTCTTCTAGGGTTTCTAGAGTTAAGGATGTGGCGAAGGCCTTGGGAGGCCTTTCTTTTGGTTTTAAGGTGTTAAAGTGACAACCTGATAACAAAAATTTCATCCCTATATCTTGTGCTATCTCAGTGGATTTGAATGATGTGACTGAGGAGGAATAGAACATAATGTGTCATTTTTTCCTCTCATGGTGTTATTTGTCGATTCAGGGGTTTTGGGCCCAGCCTCCCTCAGCTACATGGTTGGATCTCCCATTTTTGGGAGCCTCTTATTTATGGTAATGTTCATATTTACCCCATGGATAAACGATTTTTTGTTGCAAAATTTGAGAATAATGAGGACAAAAAGAAAATATTATGCGATAATTATTTTAGCTAGAAGGACAATTGTTTCTCATTAATGGTTAAACCTTGGCATTCTAATTTCAACCCTTCTTCTGAAACATTTGTTAAGATCCTGATTTGGGTTCGACTTCCTTATCTCTCCCTTCATCTATGGATTGATTCTCTTTTTGAGGAAGTGGGTAATGCTCTTGGTGATTTTTTGTTGGTGGATGATGAATTGTCTGACATTCTTCACTCCATCTATGCTCGTATTTTGGTTGAGTTATGTGTCAAAAGGTTTACCTGCTAAAATCTTGATCGAATCTTTTAAGAATAGTTGGGTTCAATATTTAGACTATGAGGGGATTCCCTTCGGGTGTAAAAGATGTTTCAAAACTGGTCATGTTGCTGAGCATTGTGGGTTTGAGAATAAGATTTTGTCAACCTCATGGTGGAATGGTGCTTCAAATCAACACTAAACAGTTGAGAATAAATTTGGAAGTCAAAGGGGTGTCTCTCTTGCAGTGGCATAAGATAATGTGGTGTCTTCTCAGGCTAATATGGTTTCTGGTAATGTGGTTGATGAGGTCGGGTTGCAGTTTCGTGGTTACGGGTGGTGGGATTGCTAAGGCCAATGTGCCTCATGTTGCTATCTCTTTTCAGGCTGATTTGACTACTTGTGGAGTGGCTATGGAGGATGGTTCGTAGTTTGTTGGACTTCGATTGGGTGTGGGGATAGACCTGTGTCTAATTCCTTTTATAGTGCTAATATTCTTGGTGGCTCCATGGGTGTTGTTGTTGTTGTTGCCTCTGATTCAATGGGTGCTATTGGTTTTTTGTCTCAGATTGGTGGGGATCTAGCTTTGGGTTCGTTGGTTTGGTAGGATGTTGTGGCTAAGATTGAAGAGGGTTGGATTACTATGAAAGGAAAATAAATCTAAGACATATTCGCCCTCTTTTGACATGACTCTTTGATCCCACAAGGGAGGTGCTAAAGGCAAATAAATCTTGATAGGTCCTTGTTGTGAGTAATGTGGCTGGAGTTTCTCTGGTCCTTTCTATGGTTCTTGGCTACTTGCTGGCTTTTTTGTGCAGCTCTTGTTTTAGGTTGTGGGAGTCTGCTAATATTTCTACTTTGTTGTCTTAGCTATGTTCCTTTTTGTTTTCTTGGGATTTCTTGATATATCTTTAGTAAACCTTTTGTATAGGGTTTTGGGTCCCTCAAGTTCTATTTTTTTCTTAATCAAAAACTATATTAAACAAGTGCCACGTAGTGGCCAAGTACTTGCCTTTAGTTTTATAAATAAATTTAATTTTAATTTTGATTTATATGTAAAGTGAATTTTTAATTATAATAATTTATAACTAAGTTTAATTTTAAGTTTAATTTATATGGAAAGTAATTATTTAATTATAAATAATAAAATTATTATAATTATAGTTCTAATAATATTTTTTAATTTTATAAATAATTATAAAATATCAATTGTAATTAATTTAAATTGTAAAATAGTTCTACTTATAATTAATTTTAATATTAATTCTTTAGTCCAAATAACTATTTTTCAGCAATATTATCATGTTATTCTATTAAATCTAAATTTATATAATATATATTAAAATAAATCTAAAAAATATTCAATATTTTATAATATAACAAAAATAGTCAATATTATTTTAATATAATATGATACAAATTACACATTAGTAAAAAATATTGTAAAAAAAATTAAACAAAATCAATTAAAATTTTAAAAAAATTTAAAATATTCAATAAATAATAAATAATAAATAAAAAGCAATTCATGCTCTTTATTCCTAAAAAAGTGGTCTATAAGACCTCAAATGTATTAGCCAATCATATCATCAAAAAATAATTTTTACAAATTATAAACTTAAAAAATTAATATTTAGACTATAGAATATGTGTTATTTTTAACAAATAAGAAAATACTAAATTATAATTGGTGCAAAGAATTAGTTTTAATCACTACTTTATGGAAGAAATCCAAAAAGTGATGCAATAGTACTTGCTAGCCTATACTAATAAGGGTGATTAAAGACCTAAATATATTAAATAATAGTATAATATTTGTCTATCACATATAATTAAAATTTTAATGTTGAACAATTTTAGATTAAGATAATACAAAATTTTACTATCAAAAGATTAAAAATAAAAATATGATAAAAACTAATAAGATAATAGCACACAACTACTCAAAAATATTTTTTAAAAATTTTAAAATATAAATTGATATTTTAGAAAATATGAAAATTATATATATGTACACTTGGATAATTAAGATAAGTAGCATGTTTATTTTCAATATTTCAAACTCAATTCTTAAAGAAATCATTTGTAAAATAATTAGATAAATGAATATATATATATATATATATATATATTTAAATTTTAGTTTATTCTATATTAATTTTTTTGACCATCAAAGAATACTTCTACAATGTTTATTGATTTTCAATATCACCATGAGAACTGAGCAGCTCTCTATGGTGCACACGCCTCAAAGCCATTATCCACCGAATTAAGGCAGGAACCTATTTGGGTATTCCACATTTTAATACACCTATCCACAATTGCTCCTCCAGATGCCAATAAATTGCTTTGGGATGGGCACAAGGCCAATCCCTTCACTGTTGCATTGTGGGCTTGAGCAACAAGCAAGGTGGGGAGGAGGAAAAGTAGAAGAAACCTACTCAAGCCTCCCATTGTGGATCTCAATCTGGACTTCGATATTTGGTTTGAACATAATGACCAACATAAATCAAAATCTAAAAGAAAGCTTTAGTCAGATGGGCAACATGGTGAAATAAGCCAAAATTGAAATACAAATACACCTACGAATGGGGAAAAAATAACTAAATCCAACTTACAAAATGATACAGATTTACCTTCCTTGTGTGTTGAAAATTTTCCATTTCTTTTTTGTGTAACTCAATTTCTAAAGCCAGCTACATATATAAATATTTGTCGATCGGAGGTAGACATAAGGGTCATCTGTGACCTATCTAGTTCTTACTGCTCACCAAACAACAGACTCCTATCATATATTGACTACCAGACTGCCTGCATTTATACTGAGATATTTGCTACAGAAATACTCACAATGAAATGGGTATTCCACATAGAAATAAAATAATGCCCATCTCAAAGCACTATAACCCTCATTGGATGATCTTACCATAAAGAGACAATAGTTTGCATCTCAACTATGAAATCTACAGCGAAATGTTGTCAGGTTTAAATACAGTTGAAATTTCATTAAGAAGCTTCTTTTCACACTTTTTATGAATCTTGCAGAGCATTTTTTCAGGCAAGCAAAATGTACCATGATATAAAGAACAAAATTCTAACATTTTATGCATGCATATCACTATTCCATAAATTGCATGTAACTACCACCTCAAATTTCGTTGCATATCATCGTGCCATTACACATAAACACCTCATTTTCAGAATCCCTGGGGATCCAACTTCTTTGCAACAACACCCTGAGCTGCATTGTCATGTTCTCCCCATATGGGGCCGCTCAGGTGGGGCTCCCCTCTACTCACACAACAGAAAATAGGGGTGCTCTGCTGCCTTGTTGAACCGCACCTCCTACATATTCTAGGTGCAAGGATCGAATCTCAGGATGGAAAATTGAAAAATAAGAAAGAAAAATGAAAGGAACTCAACTACCAGGACCTTCCATGCAAAGAACGGATAATGCAAAAAGGTAGGCATGTGTACTGTCGTCAACTCCCACCATGATTCCCTAGACCTACAATACATGCATTAGACATCTGATTTTGAATTCATGTTTTTCATTCCCAGATATTAGCGGCCATAGGGTGGGATAATTTTTAAATATGCTGGGCGGGATAGGAATTTAAAATCTCCGATAACTGGTCAAAACGTCAGTTGAATTTCTGTTGTCGTTCTTGTCTAATCCTTTGTTATTATGCCCATCGCATGAGGGATGGAATATGGTTTATTATCATGTGTTGGGCATGCTTATACATAGCTTATCATGTCGTTTTTTTGGTTAGAATAGTTACAGTTATTACTTTGCAGACATGGTTAAGCTCTCTACAAAATGTACTATTGATCAAATTTCAAAAAATAGAAAACACAACAGATTTTTGCGAAATTTTTGGTATCTATTCTTCATGATCTACATATTTTGTGGTCGAAAACCAAAAAAAAATCACTGTGTTTTTGTAGGGAGCTTAGCCCCTGCCTTACTTTGAGTCTTTTTAACAAAACAAAACTATCCTCTTAAGAGGCAATAGAGTGATTTAAGTATTAAGCTATGAATATGCTAATATCTCATGTATTTTTTTTAATCAGTAAATATATAATATTTTATTAAAGTTCATATAAAAGAAGAATTACAAATGTAACATTTCAAACTAAGAACACCTCCACACTGGATATGGACAAACAACCAAACAATCCTCCACCAAAAAATATTGACATTACAAACAATCCCCTACCAACCAAGGAAACTGATTACGAACAAAATACCCAACCAGCACCTCTAACTACAGATAGACCATTACATTCCATAACATGGGGCAAGATTTTCGAAGTCTAACAACCCACTAAAGAAAAGAACTATCAAAAAGAAAACCTAATGAAACCCAGCCACCATATATATTATTCTTAACTGATATAAATGCTACAGCATATATAGAATTCAGATATTATGTATATTATTATTTCAGTCATAGATAAGTTACAGCATACCAATTTATTGTCATACGATGCTTGCCACCAACAAAATATGATTTATTTCCTTTCTAATCTCTTCCTTGTGATGAGTACCATATATATTTACTAATGCATGATTTCCATATCATATCTTTCATGTACATTTTGCAAAGGTTGTGCCACTAAAGGGTTGTGACTCTTCTTTAATGAAGAATCACTTCTTAACTATGATGGCACCCCATGACTTATTGCAACTAAATTTGTAAGGAAGCAAAGGTATGCGGAAACGCTTCCTACACTAATTCTGAGAGGATGATTACGCAAATTTTAACTTAAGTATTACAAGAATCTCAAGAAATATGCAAGAACATAAATGAAATAACCATAAATACATAACACAATAATTATCGTGGGGGAAACCCTTATAAGAGAAAAGCCCCACACTCTAAAACCTACATAATGTATTATTGAATCAACTTGAATGATGACAACACACTTGCAATGCAAGTTCTTACAAGAGCATCACCTCAACTCAAACTTGGAAGGATTTCCTCTAGCATCTAGTCTTGCATCCAAAACTTCATGATCAAACTCCTCTCCAAGCCCTCATTCTATAAGTATTTTATAACTTGGAAACCACTTGTGGATTTACAATACCATAGGCAAAACAGCCATGCTACATGTTGCCCATTCTTAAAATTTGTATTTCCAATATGGGAAAAGAACCAGGTTAAAATAATATTCATGTCCAAAACTTTGTTCCCTAGTTTAGACCCTCATAAAATTCACAAAATGAGTCATATATGCTCTAAAAATGGCCCTCCTATATTCTACTATGGACAGGGCTTCTTTCGACAACTAATACATCTTTTTCCAATGCAAAAACAAGTGGAAAACTACCAACAAAATTTATTGAAATTATATTGAAAAAGCTTGCGAGGTTGAGACACATGTTTCTCAACATTCTCCCACTTGTCGAACACCTTGCAAGAGTCGGGGGATCCAAACTATCATGGACTTAATTGCTAGGGGCCGAGAGGCCCATAGACTCTAAACACCATCTAAACTTCTCTGTGCTCACAGGCTTAGTTAATGCATCAGTAGCATTCACCAAAGTTTCTACCTTCTCAAGCTTCACCTTGCCATCCTCAACCATATCTCTCGCAAAATGATATTGTACATCAATGTGCTTGGTCTTGGCATGAAAAGTCAGATTTTTTGCTAGGCAAATTGTACTCTGACTGTCACTATAAATTGCCACTGCGCCCTATTTGAACTCTATATCTGAACACAATCTCTTAAGCCAAATGGCTTCTTTGCAGGCATGAGTAGTTACCATATACTTTGCCTTAGTAGTGGACAAAGCAACCACAACCTATCGCTTGTTCATCCAACTGATTGCACCACCAAATAATGTAAACACATACGCACTGGCGGATCTTCTTCTATCAATCTCACCAGCCCATTCTGAATCCACATAGCCTCGAATATCTAAGGAATGCTCATTTCCTATTCCATGAAAACATATCGAGTACTCTGAGGTACCCTGCAAGTATCTAAAAACTCTTTTTACTGCATCCCAATTTGCTCTTCCTAAATTAGACATGTAACGGGAAAGTACTCCCACTGCTTGAGCAATGTCTAGTCTTGTACAAATGATGTAAGGGAATCCAAGGTTAAGGCAAGGCATTTTGTGTCCTCGGTGAAACTGCATGGAGTGTTTGTATTTTGGCCGGTGTTACTCGGTTGCAGCCTTGACCGACAGTCTCGGTCATTGAAGGAAGCTCGGTCACTTAAGGAACTCGGTAGTCTCTGGCGCTCGGTGAAAGTGTTACTCGGTCATGCCTGCGGTGCTTAATCGACACTGGTGCTCGGCGATGTCTGGAGTGTTTGGTGATTTTTACTGTCGCTCGGTAGTTCTAGCTTACCGACTGGAGTTCTGTGTGATTTGTTGAGCCGACTTGGTGAATTTATTGTTGGTAGCCATTGTTATGGACTAACATGCTAAATTAAATGTTTGTATACATTTGTAAGCCGACTTGTATGGCATTTAATTATTTGTTTTGGAGAGTTAAGGGTTTCATCTTGCCGACTTGTGGCTGATGATTAGTATTTAAGGAGGGCTTAGGTAGATGTTTAGAGAGAGAACTGGGAAGGGAACAACTTAGCAGATCTGAGATATCAGATGTGAAGCTTGAGAGTGAAGTTGTGGAAAAGTTCTTGATGTTCTTGCAGATCAGATTGTAATCTGATAGTTGTTTGTAGCAGAGCTAGGGGTTTGCATACTTGGAGACAAGGAGATTGTTTGGAGGCTTGCGAGCTCAATTTTAGATCTGCCTTAGGGTTTCCATTAGCTTCTGATTGTCTTCAGAGCTGAACTAGTTGAGATTGTATTGGATCTATTTGTGGATCTTGCAGAATTGTTTCTATTTGTAATTGGCCCTAACCCGGAAGGCCTTACAGTCAGGCATGTTAATGCAAATTACTTGAAACAATTGTTGTGTTATTTGTTGTGTTGAGTATTCCGCTGTGTAATTTTGTTAGCTGCAAGGTTTGGATTGTCCTTCATTGGATCCACCATCCTTGACTGCATCAACAAACCATAGCATATATCAAACTTCCAACAGCACTTTGATATGGTACTTGACTCATCTCTTCCATCTCCAATGGGGATGTAGGACACTATGAACTAGAAAGCTTTGTTCTCATTGTAACAGGAACACTCAATGGTCTAGAATCTTGCTAATTGAATCTTTTCAAAATAGTACCAACATACTTGCTCTGGCCTAGCCAAAGCTTTCTATTTTGTCTATCTCTTACAATCTCCATTCCCAGAATGTGCCTTGCTGCACCAAGATCTTCCATTTCAAACTTTATCGAGAGCTAATATTTTAGTTCTACAATTAAACCTTTTCCTTTGCCAATAAACATGTCATCGACATATAAGGCAATAACTGTGTGTGTGAAAATTATACCTGATCTGTAAACACAACACTCAGTAAAACATTAGAGGTTAGTGATAATCAAAATCATGCAAAATTGAAAGCTATCTAACCAAGCGATTTACTGCCTTCTAATAGGTGCGAGATTAATGTTCTCAGATTGTAATCGAGATCAGTGACCTAGACGACACCTAAATGAAGGATTTGAATGCAATTGATGGATATGAAATTGAATGCAATTAATCTATATTTTTGATATTTTCTATGCAATAAGAATGATAAAAACTTGATATGAATCTATGCTATTGAAAACTGATATGCTATGCTAATCTAGAAATGATATGAAATATGAATCTAAATGAACACAAAAAAAATAAGATTGATCTCACAAAGATGTCGATTCGCAAGAGCTTTGATTCTTCAATTCTAATTCTCCAGCGTGATTGTGCAAAATATGAGATGATTTGTGAAGAGCTAAAGCCTTAATTTATAGAAATCCAGGGCTTTGGAGGTGCATGAATAAAAGCCATAAATCACTCAAATTAACTCATCTTGATTTTTGAGTTATCTGATCATAAAAGATAGTTAATTCTCAAAATCATGCAAAAACATGCAAAAACAGCTTTTTAACTCAAATTAGAGTTTAGATCAGCTTTTTGAACTCCAAAAGGATGTTGAGTTCCAAAAAGTCAATAACTTGCATTGATTTTCTGATTTGGAGTTTAACTGTTTCTTTTGAATATGCATAATAATTAAGAATTAAATAAATAAATAAAGTGATTTATCCTCAACTCAACTGATTTTTGAAAATAAATAATTAATTTATGGGTTAATTAACTATTTATTCAAACTTTTATTAAAAATTATATTATTAAATAATGACAACATGCTTTAATTAATTAAATAAGAATTTAATCAATTAAAGATAGGAATTTTGATTTATTGTCAAAATTAAATAATACAATTAATAATAGATAGAATTAAATTTAATTACACAATTAAGTGGCAAATATTAAATCTAATTAATTAAATATGAAAATATTCAATTAATTAAATTTTTAGGATAAATGTGATTTATCGTCAAATAATCATTAAATTAAAGATAATTAAGATAATTAGGAATATTACTAGGAATATTCTCTGATGCAAAATTTAAGATAATCAATTATGATTCGATGATGTTTAGATGTGCCTTAGGTTAGGACTTTGATGTCGATTTTGTTCGAATTGAAGATGTAGGAGATTAATGAACTTATAGCCCATTTTTGGGGTATTACATTTTGCCCCTCTTTGAATTACTGTGCGAAGCGCAGTGGTTCAAAGATAGTCTGTGTTTGATAAAGATATGAAACTGATTCAAAAGATAAACCGATCTCAAGATAGAAACCGATTGAAAGATATTGAGATAGGAGTTGATTGATATTGAATTGATATGGAGATAATAGGTCTTGAATGACCAAAGATAATGTTCACTGTAGAAGCAAATGAACCTATTACTGCGAAAAAGTGTCAAAATGCCTGATTCTGAACCTTAGGATTGATAAGAAGTGAGTGACCCGTTCTAGACTCGATTGTCTTAGCAGAACTAGCAGGTATCACATCCAAATCCTTTAGTTGCCGAAGAACCAAGGAAATAACACTATGATTTGATGGTTGCAAAAACTGATACAGATTACAAGATTAAGAGAATACCAGATTGATATGGATCGATGAATCTGATATGCCCCAAGTGATGATAGATTTGCCCCGAGCGATGAGGACTTTTGATGAATCAGTGACTAGACATGATTGTTTGTCTTGATCACTGATGAAATATATTGATAGACTTGATCGATAGAATTTGATTTACAGACTTTGAATGATGTGCAATACCATGCCCCCTTCGGGATTAAAATTGAAATCTGATAAGAAAAGTCAGCGTTGATAGTTTAGAAGCATGTTAATTGATCTGAGAAGTGGTTATTTACATCCGAGAACGCATTCTGCATCGTTGGAAGGTCCCAAAAGACCAAGTTTGACTAGGTTTGACCATGAGTTGACCATGGTTGACCAAGTTGAAATTTTGATAGTTTGATGTAAGATAATTAGTTAAGTTGAATACTAGATTTCTGTGATGATTGAAGGTCGAATATGCAAGTAGTTAATAATATGAATGATCTCAGATTTGAATTTTGATCCCGAAAAAGGATTCTACTTGCTATTTCATTGGAGGAACCTTCGTGTGAGATTTAGCTCTTGTTAGACTTGAAGATGCGATTTGAAAAATCATTTAAGCATTGAAGTTCGTTTAATCATTGTGAGATCATGTAAACATGCAAAATGCAATGAGACATGCAAAATGAAATGCAACCTAAGACCTAGGACCTAGTCACTGATCATGTGTCGATTTGTTATCATCATTGAACTTTTAGGTAATCGGATAAATCAATACAATGCCCACTAGCCATGAAACCATAGACATATGAATATCGATTTGTATGCGCAAGAATCAATACAACACCCACTGGACAACAACCATGGATATATGAATATTGAATTTATTTTCAAAATGTTGGATTAAATATAAGCATCAAGGCACAAATGCCAGGATGACCTGAATATCATGTCCATTTTGATATAGCAATTTGTACAAGCATCAAAACATAAACGTCGTGATGACCTGAATACGCCTTGTATTGCAAACACATCAAACAGTCAAGAGATCATTCTAAATCCAATGTGAATTACCCGTAGTGACCCTTTATCGTTCACATCCTTAGGCAAGATTGCGTTCCACAGTAGGAGAAAGAACTTACTCAAAAAGACAATAGTTAGATCAAACTTCCTTGAATTTTTTGGGTATCAATGGTCGAGGTACGCATGGCCATCCAATTCGAGATAGAGGCTCTTACAGTCGGACACCATTTCAATCCAAAATTTCCAAAGCTGTTAGATTTTCACATACAAGCAGAAGACAAAGAAAAGATTATGCCCCCAGTCATCACTCTCTAAATCCTGTAAAGGACATCATTGAAGAGCTCGAAGGGACACAATATGCAAAAATCTCAATGCGAATCAGTAAGCATACAAGGAGATAAAAGCATGAAAAGCACAGATTGTTTTCAGTTGAGTTTTGATGTTTGATTGTTGTTGATGCAAAATCCTTTCTGGAGACGAGACAGACTGACTGACTCAACTTGAAGTTTCAAAGGACTCTGAGTGGATATGACACGTCTAAGATACATGGGAGACCATAGGATATGACATTGATTGCCCCCAAGTGTGAACATTGATAGGATGCAAACGCTTGAGCTGGTTGGTGTACAGGCCGACTTATTGAAAACTGAAAATGCAGGAACAAACCGGGAGATATGTACAAACTAAAGCAAGACTGAAAGCTGGGAAAGACCAAGATTGTGCTGATAGATGGAGCATTTTGGAACAAGTGGTGCCCGTTTGCCGAGTTTTCACCATCTTGGTAGAGATTCTATTTTTGCTACCGAGGTGCCTGTTTCCAGGTTTTCACCAAGGCACTTTTTTTTTTTTTTTTTTTTGTATTTTTCATTTTTTCAATTTTTTTGTACTTTTGATATTTTTTGATTTTTTTTGTGAATCATCAAGGTGCCTATTGCTAGGTTTTCACCAAGATGTTCATTTTTTCAGGACTTTTTCTGATTTTTAAGATTTTTTTCAGGACATTTACCAAGCACTGAATGCCTTAGGCGTAGAATTTCTTCAGATGGAGAACGTTGATTGGTTCTCGGAGCTGTTCTCCTTCAGTCGTTGAGAGTTGATAGGCACCAGAGCCAAAAGTAGCAGTGATTACAAAGGGACCCAGCCAGTTGGGTTCGAACTTCCCCTTGCGTTCTCGATGTGATTGATTTTTAGGATTTTCTCTCAACACTAGATCGCCAACCTGAAATTCTCTATGTCTGACTTTCTTGTTGTAGCCTCTAGACATTCTTTTCTGATACACTCTGAGATGATCATACGCTGCTTGTCTGCACTCATCTAGTAGTTCAAGTTCTTGTAACCTCGACACTCTGTAGTCTTCATCAGTGACAAGTCCATTCATTTTGATTCTGAGTGATGGGATTTCAACCTCAATAGGCAATACCGCTTCAGACCCATAAACTAAAGCGAAAGGTGTAGCCCCTGTAGGCGTTCTGATACTAGTTCTGTATGCCCAGAGAGCTGGATTGATCATCAGATGCCAGTCTCTTCCTGTTTTATTCACTGTTCTGTGCAAGATCTTCAGGAGATTTTTGTTTGAAGCCTCAGCTTGTTCGTTCCCTTGAGGATAGTAGATAGATGACCAATGTTGAGTAATTTTGAACTTGGCACATAAGTCATCTAGGTCCTTGTTTTTGAATTGTCCCCCGTTATCTGTGATTATAGAGTGAGGGATCCCATATCTGCAAATGATGTAATTCAGGATGAACATAGAGATCTGTTTCCCCGTTGCTTGTGTTAGAGGAACTGCTTCTACCCATTTTGTAAAATAATCTGTAGCTGTGATTATATGGGTATGTCCATTAGAAGAGTGCGGATGGATAGCACCTATGAGATCAAATGCCCATTGTTGAAAAGGCTATTGTGTAGTAAAAGGAATCAGATCTCTCCCTGGAGCATGAATCAAGTTGCCATGTACTTGACACTGTTGACAGTTTTTAGCAAATTTAATAGCTTCTTTTTCCATTTCAGGCCAATAATACCCAGCCTTAATAAGTTTTCGAGCTAACGTTAACTCGTTTGAGTGTCACCCACATATACCCTCGTGGACTTCCTCTAATGCACGTTGAGACTCTTCTCGTTCTAAACATCTAAGCAGTGTACCATCTAGACCTCGTTTGTACAGATCATTACCAATGATGACATATCGGGATGCGGATCGGATAAGGTTTCGTTTCTCAAAACGGTTAAAGGACTCAGGGATGATTTGGTCGTGGAGATAGGAGAACAAATTTTTGTAGCGAGATGAGTCATAACTTACAACAGTGCAGATCATGCGGGTTTCAGGGGAGTCATATGCAGGATAGGATAGGGCTTCCACCAGGAACTCGTAGCGTAGTTCATGTTCAGGCTGTTGTAAAAGAGTAGATAATGTTGCCATTGCATCAGCAGCCTTATTCTCCATTCTGGGTATTTGCTCAAATGTGATAGAGATGAAGTATTTCTTTAGATCATCGACCATTCTCTTGTAAGGAATGAGCTTTTCATCTTTGGTTTGGTACACATCATTGACCTGGTGGATGACTAGTTGTGAGTCTCCATGAATGTGCATCTCTGTAACTCTCCACTGTATTGCCATTTTCATACCATTGAGAAGTGCCTCATATTCAGCAATATTGTTTGATGACTTAGAGAGAATATCTTGAATGATGGATTTTGGAACCCATACTTGTCTTGTAATTTTTTTCTTAGATATCTCTTTTGACTTTATGCTTCCATGTCTATGAGAGGAGACATGGTGATATTCTTTTTTTGATGGATTCTTGTATTGCTTCTTTTTCTTGTATTGAACATTCAAGTTACTTCCAAAAGACTTGGGATTTGTGGAAGAGGGAGGATACGACTGGTTTAGATGGGTGGGTGGATGAAAAGGATTCAAGGGTATGCATCTATGTTGATCTTGAGGAAAGATGGGAGATGGAGGGATGTAAGGGCCTAATATGGATGGTGAATTAGGAGAGTTAGGAGGGGAAAGTGAAGGGACATAAGGACCCAAGATGGAAGGAAGACGTGAAGATCTTTGTAGTGGTGGAAGAGGTCCAAGGATGGAAGTGGAAAATGCAAAAGGATAATCAATAAGTTCATCATCATCTATGTGACAACCAAGGATATCAGCATCTTTAGAGTGAGCATTAGAATTTTCAAGAAAATCATGAACATCTTGAATAAGAGCATTTTCTTTGATAGGATCATTCAAAGCTTGCGAAGACTTAGGAAGAGTAGAAAGTGGAAGTGAACATGGAGTGGTAGAACAAGAAGATGGAAGACTTTGATCTTGACAAGAATCTTTGGATAGCACAAGTGCATAATTTTTCTTTTGATTTTCAATAGGCTTGACATTGGAAGGAACACCATTTTTACCAACCTTAACGGAAGTATCATCTTTGGAAAGCGCAAGCGTAGTAAGGTTACTTTGATTGTCAATAAGCTCAATAGTGTAAGTAGTAGCTTGATCTTGCTTAGGCGAAGACTTAAGACATAGTGGAATGCATAAAAAAGGGTGTATAGGATCAAAAGAACCATGAAGCGGATAAGAGACATCAGGAAAAGGGGTGGATGACATGGAGGGTTCTTGATCTTGATCTTTCTTTATGTTCTTTTCTTCATCATTTTTAGAGTCCTCTTGACATGGAGCCACTTTTAAGGACAAGGAAGCATGTTGGGATTGTATGGAAGACTGTGGAAGAGATGGTGGAGGACTAGCTGAAGTAGGAATTATAGCATATGAAGGCTTAGGCTCTTTAGGTTTATCATTATTGAAAGTATTTGCAGCCAAGTGAAGGATAGCTTGAGTTTCTTTAAGAGGTAGCCCTGGGGGATAACTATAGGGAACCACATGCAAAGTATCAGGGCTTGTGTCAGATGAAGGTTCTGTGAAAGATTTGAAAGACTCAAAAGCTTTAGGAAATGTATGGGTATTGGAGGAAGTAGGGGATGGAAGGGAACCATCACAAGACAAAGGTCCAACATTAACATGATCTTGCTTGAGAGTGTAATCTTTATTTTCAGCTGGAGAGTTCTTAGAAGAGAGATCCTTATAGTATTGACGTTTCAAGCTAGCACGATGTATTTTATAGTCCTCAACAGTAGTAGATGGATCATCATCAAGGTATTGTCCACAAAAGCCATCAAAATCTCTTTCAAAATCAGAATCATATGGATCACCATCACGATCTATCCAATGTGACGGCCCATTTGTAGTAAGCAGGAATGAACGATGAGGAGGACTCTTAGGAATAGAGGTGTCATAAGTATCATTACATTGTCTATCGTCATAGTCATCATAGTCTTCAAAGCTAGATGTGTCACTCTCCGTGGAAGAGGTATCATATTGCTCAATTTTTTTCTGGGGGCATGGTGACATGTACAAGTCTTTATCAAATGGAAAAGAGTATAAAGATTCCATGGAGAACTTTTTAGATTCCTTCTCTTTCTCAAGTTTGTCAAGCTGGACTTGCATAGCATGTATCTGTTTCATTATAGCAACGATTAGAATTTCTTCCTCATGTGTACTGATTCTTTGAGACATGTGTACTGATTCTCAATAGCTATCGCTCTATTCCTGACATAATGATATTTTTGACAGATTCTGGAACTAGGCTGGAAACATTGGATATCTTGCAATTTGACAATTTCTGACAACTCTCTCAAATTTTTCCAAACGACACTCTGCAAACTCATACGACACTGGGTAGTCTATGAAATGACATTTGCTAAACTCATACAACAGTTGGGTAATACTGAAATGACACTTGACAAAACTCGTACGACTTTTGACTTCCTGAAATGACTTTTGACTCCAGAAAAGATTTTACGTCAATTTTTGCAAAATGTAAGGTCTTCAGTTTTGGATTGTTTGCAAATTGTATTGTCCAGATTTTGAAGGTTATACCAGATTTGATCATTTTTAAGAGCCAAGTAGATAAATAAGCACGCAGAACAACAAGCAAGTGATTCCAAGCACGTCTGAAAATAATGAACAAGGGCAAAAGCAACCTTGCGCATGAACAATCAAGTGACCAAATTGTGCTAATCCCTGAGAGTACTAATTGTGTATGTTCTGAAAAAGTTTTGCAATAACGCACATATACCTGAAAGTAAAAAATTGGCCTCTCTAGGGTTTTTAGTAATGGTTTGACTCTGCAACTTTTATGATTCAAAGGGGTGAACTCCAATCCCGGCGCACCAGGGTTTTGACACAGTCCGAGAACTTAATCTTCAAGAGCTGCTAGGGAGATCTGACAACCCAACAATGAACCATACCCGTGGAGATTTCTTCCACAAGGACATTTATATAGCGGTTGTCACTACCATGGCGAAAATGGCTATTACCGCTTGAGGTTCCGTCAATGCAGTTTGCCCTGTGAAGGGATTGTCCGCTACGGTTAACCCTCTCTAAAGATGACTCACAATAGTATACCACAAGGGGACTTGGCTCCAGATTCAAGGTTTTGACACCTCTTCACTTTTAACCCAAACAAAACAAGCAGATTAATCCGACATGCTAAGACAAAGTTTTGTTCCACCAAGGTCTGTGATATCAACTCCACGTGATCTATCAACCTCTCCGGGGAGAGAATGTATCAATCAATAAGAGAAGACGCACTAACCAATTTTGATTCACCAAAGCTCGTGATATCAACCCCACGTGATCTATCAACCTCTCCGGAGAGAGAATGTGTCGATCAATAAGAGAGGATGCACTAACCAAGTTGAATGTGAAACACACTAAGTATCCTCCCTACCTACAAGGATTCTATCGTCAAGAAGGATTTCGCTAGGAATCCAATCTTTCAAGAATCACGAATAGTGTTCATATGGCCTAATTACTATGTGAGCACAGATATATTCCCGAAAGTGAATCTACCAAAAGTACCCAAAAAGTAGAAAGAGGAACACTTAACGCTTAAAGCAAATATGAGATGAGTCCACAAGGTGGAACACTTAACACCTCACACAAGCTAAAAATGAGTCCCCAACTTAGAAAACAAGTGAGTTCCTAAAAGCACAAAAGGGTTGCCTAGTGGAACATTTAACGCTTCTGTCATGTTGACCCCTCCCCTTTATGGCGCTGAGATTGCAACCACGGGGCGGAAATGAGGGGCCGGCGGATTAGCGAGTCCAATAACCCAAGATAGCAATCAAGATCAATCACAAGTATTCTAAGACTACTTAATGAATCCTTAAGGGTTCACAACCTAGTATCAATTATGCAAGTGTGTAGAAATAGATCAAAAGCATGAAAAGATGCACACAAGCTTGACACATAAGAGATTTATTTTAAGTCCCAAATCAAAATATTATTAGATGAAGGAGAATACCTGGGATCCTTGCAACGCGCTTAGTAGATTTTACTTGATTTTTAGCAATTTTTGTTGAGCTTTTCCATGCAAGCAAGTGACGAACTCTCCAACAAGCAAACAAGCAAACAAGATATGCAAAATATATTCAACTTATGAAAACCATAGGGTTAGCTTTAAAAATCAATTATTATCAGTAATAATAACCAGCAATCAACCCAAATGACAACTCATATCATTCATTGAACCATGTAAAAAAAATAAGTGCATACCCATCACAAAACTTTATTTTTTTTTTTTGCATTTGACCTAGTCAACAAGATCTAATTTTTTTGATATGATTTTGGCCACAAAAATAGAAATTCAAAATAGAGATCCCTGCTAAAAAATAGAGAGCTTTCCAAAAATGCAAAAATTTTAGAAAAACCTCTTCATTTGTGCCCTAGAGACCCATTTTATCAAAACAGACCAGTTTTTGTAAATTGACTATTTGAGCTATGATATCATGTCCAAATTTAAAACACAAAGAATGGACCCCCTGTAGAATTTAAAGAGTTTTCCGAAAATATAAAAATTTTCGAAAAATATGCTGATTTGCGTCAGATATTAATTTTTTCCGGAATTTCAAGAAAAAATTATTAAAAATTCAAAACATCTCAGAAAATTCTAAATTTTTTACTGTAGCTTCCATGACATGTCACCAACCTGCAAAAAAAATTTCAAACTAAAATTCCAAGCCGTTTGGGAGATAAAATTAAATCTTTGAAACTTTGGGGTTTTAGCTCCCAAAAAAATCAAAACCAGCATGCAAAAGTGGGTTGCCCCACGGTGGGCGCCAGAAATGTGTGTGTGAAAATTATACCTGATCTGTAAACACAACACTCAGTAAAACATTAGAGGTTAGTGATAATCAAAATCATGCAAAATTGAAAGCTATCTAACCAAGCGATTTACTGCCTTCTAATAGGTGCGAGATTAATGTTCTCAGATTGTAATCGAGATCAGTGACCTAGACGACACCTAAATGAAGGATTTGAATGCAATTGATGGATATGAAATTGAATGCAATTAATCTATATTTTTGATATTTTCTATGCAATAAGAATGATAAAAACTTGATATGAATCTATGCTATTGAAAACTGATATGCTATGCTAATCTAGAAATGATATGAAATATGAATCTAAATGAACACAAAAAAAATAAGATTGATCTCACAAAGATATCGATTCGCAAGAGCTTTGATTCTTCAATTCTAATTCTCCAGCGTGATTGTGCAAAATATGAGATGATTTGTGAAGAGCTAAAGCCTTAATTTATAGAAATCCAGGGCTTTGGAGGTGCATGAATAAAAGCCATAAATCACTCAAATTAACTCATCTTGATTTTTGAGTTATCTGATCATAAAAGATAGTTAATTCTCAAAATCATGCAAAAACAGCTTTTTAACTCAAATTAGAGTTTAGATCAGCTTTTTGAACTCCAAAAGGATGTTGAGTTCCAAAAAGTCAATAACTTGCATTGATTTTCTGATTTGGAGTTTAACTGTTTCTTTTGAATATGCATAATAATTAAGAATTAAATAAATAAATAAAGTGATTTATCCTCAACTCAACTGATTTTTGAAAATAAATAATTAATTTATGGGTTAATTAACTATTTATTCAAACTTTTATTAAAAATTATATTATTAAATAATGACAACATGCTTTAATTAATTAAATAAGAATTTAATCAATTAAAGATAGGAATTTTGATTTATTGTCAAAATTAAATAATACAATTAATAATAGATAGAATTAAATTTAATTATACAATTAAGTGGCAAATATTAAATCTAATTAATTAAATATGAAAATATTCAATTAATTAAATTTTTAGGATAAATGTGATTTATCGCCAAATAATCATTAAATTAAAGATAATTAAGATAATTAGGAATATTACTAGGAATATTCTCTGATGCAAAATTTAAGATAATCAATTATGATTCGATGATGTTTAGATGTGCCTTAGGTTAGGACTTTGATGTCGATTTTGTTCGAATTGAAGATGTAGGAGATTAATGAACTTATAGCCCATTTTTGGGGTATTACAATAACAAGGAAACGATCACCATCAAATTTGAAATATATACAATAATTAGATTTAAATCGCACAAATCTCAAACTCAACACATATATATCAAACTTCTAGTACCACATCCTAGGACTATGTTTTAAACCATACAAAGATTTCTTCAACTTACATACCAAATGACTTTTACCTTTCACCACATAGTGCTCTGGTTGTGTCATGTAAATTTTTTCATCCAAATCTTCATGAAGGAAAGTTGTTTTCAAATCTTCTCACAGAAAATAGGGGTGCTCTGCCGCCTTATTGAACCACACCTCCTACATATTGGACGCGGTTAAGCTCCATCTAAAATGTACCTTTGACCAAATTTCAAAAAATAAAAAACACAACATATTTTCACAAAATTTTCAGCATCTGATCTGCACATTTTGTGATTGAAAACCACAAAAAAATTGCAAAAAAAATCACTGTATTTTTGCAAATCTGAAAAAAAAAAAGTTAGACTTTTTTTTGTTTTGGTACATTTTGGATGGAGCTTAGCTGTCGCCCTACATATTCTAGATGCAAGGATCGAATCTCAGGATGGAAAATTGAAAAATAAGAAAGAAAAATGAAAGAAATTCAATTACCAGGACCTTCCATGCAAAGAACGGATATTGCAAAAGGGTAGGCATGTGTACTGTCCTCAACTCCCACCATGATTCCCTAGACCTACAATACATGCATTAGACGCCTAGTTTTGAATTGATGTTCTTCATTCTCATATATTAGTGGCCATAGGGTGGGATAATTTAAAATATGTTGGGCAGGATGGGAATTTAAAATCTTCCATAACTGGTCAAACGGTTACTTGAATTTTTGTTATCATTCATGTCTAATTCTTTGTTATTATGCCCATCGCATGAGGGATGGAATATGGTTTATTATCATGTGTTGGGCATGCTTATGACATAACTTACCATGTCATTTTTTTGCGTCAGAATAGCTAGCTTATGACATAGCATATTATGTAAGGGAAAAGTTTTGACATTATTTTATCTTTAGTGCATTTTTGTAGGTACCTTAGCCCCTATCTTACTTTGTGTCTCCCTAACAAACCAAACTATCCTCTTAAGGGGCAATAGAGTGATTTAAGAATTAAGTTATGAATATGCTAATATCTTATGTATGTTTCTTTATTAGTAAATATATAATATTTTATTAAAGTTCATATTAAAGAAGAATTACAAATGTAACATTTCAAATCAAGAACACATGCACACTAGACAAACAACCAAACAACCCCCTACCAAAAAATATTGACATAACAAACAATCTCCTACCAACCAAGGAAACTGATTATGAACAAAATACCCACCCAACACCTCTAACTACAGATAGACCATTACATTTCATAACATGGGGAAAGATTTTCAAAGTCTAACAATCCACTAAAGCAAAAAACTACCAAAAAGAAAAACCTAATGAAATCCAGTTGTCAAATATGTGTAGGATCATGGTATACCAAGCTATGGCCTTAAGTGGCAATGAAAAATTAAAAAATTAGGGTTAGTCAACTTGACATAAAAAGTTGAACGTCTTATCAACCTTATGCCAAAAAGTTGTAAGAATAGAATCTGTAGGGAATTGAATGTAGTTTCTAAACTACTACCTCTTTTTTGAAAATAAATTAATCTAATTTTTGAAAATTTAGGAAGAATATAAAAAGTGTGTATGTCTGACCACCTTAATCACAATCAAATGATGATATTTTTTCACAAGATTATAGATATAAGTAGTAGACTCATGCCCCGATGTGACGCATATTTTTGTGCAATTTTTTTCCAACTAAATAATTAATTATGAATTTTATTCTACAACTTTTTTAGAATAAAAAAATGTAATGTCCTCGTATTAAAATAAAATTTAATAAAAAAATAACAATAAAAATAAATTAATAAAAGGATAAATAATAATAAATTCTAATATAATTTATTATTAATATAATACGAAAGAAAATTAATAATGTATAATATAATATTAATAAAATTATAATATATATATTATCGATATTAATATTATAATATTCATATTAATATATATAATATATTATTAATATTAAATAATCTTTTAATATTTTATTAATATTGAATATAATAATATTCACATATAGTAGAGGGGGATCAAATACAAATAGGGGAAAAAAGGGGCATAAAACGGGAAGGAGGAAGGAACACTTTTCATTGGGGATTCATCTCATTTAAAAAGGGAAAACTCAGTATATAAACAAAGAGCAATCATCGATTAAACAAGGATTCAAACAGCGATGAACTAGTGCATGTCATAGTTGGCAGTACTTTTTGTATAGAAGTTATGGTTTTCTTATTTTAGATTGGGACTGGTTTCATACACTTACAGATGGTAATCGAGTAAAACATCATAAAGTATTACATACATCCAATGAATAGTCTTAAACAACACTTAGGCCCCGTTTGTTTGCAGAATTAGACAATCCATATTTTGCGTTTGGTTGCCATTTTCGAAATTGGAATTGGAAGTGAGAAATTCATATTTATGTGTTTGGTTTGCAATTTCAAATTGAAATTGGAATTACATTATCCATTTTCTGTGTTTGGTTCTACTTTTTGAATTGGAATTAGAATTTGACAAGAAAATTTAAGTTTTTATAATTATTATATAATGTTTTAATTTAATATTTATTTTTTTTTGTCCATTTTTTTATTTATAGTTTTTTTTTATTAATTTATATTTTTATATAGTAAATCATAAACAAAATTTAATATATTTTTTTCAATATTGTGAACAGTAAACTTAACTTTTTTTAATAATTTTATACATTATCATAAACAATTTTATAACAAGAAAATAATTATAGCATTGCTCGATATCACATCAAAATATAAATAAGTCATCTAGTCCACATATATATCTATTTCTGCATAATGACCCAACAAATGACCCAACTAAATAGTACGATTGTTGCACAAAGTAAACATCGTAAAAACATGACATCGGCTTTATAGGTAGCCTCCGCTTTTGCAATAGCTTTCTCGAGCGCTTTGCAAGACTTGCACTTGTCATCCACAACAGGGATATGTGTAGAACGTGTAGATGATATAGACAGTGATGAGGTGTCATTGGCTCACCGAAAGTACTGACATCCACTGCCATCCTACAATACAAATCTAAGTTAGTCTCGCTAATAATGACTAATATTTATTCTTTGTAAACATTTAAATATTGTGCAATTAACAACCTTTTTCTTATTTTTGCAACTCCAAAATTTACGGTCTCGATTTTCCTGTGTGTGTGACGTCCTCAACATGCAACGCAATCCATCACCACAGTCACACGTAGGGACATTTATCATAGCCATCAGCACTGTATCAAGAAAAATTTTGTTCATTCATACTATTTTTGTTCATTCATATAACAACATGACTATATTCTATGAGTACAAATTGAAAGTTTCATTTATGTTGATATTACAAATTTATAGAAAAAATATAATGACACAACTATAGCATCAGATAGAAGTTGGGGAAGAACAATATCCATGAACTGAATGGTGCTCTGAAAACACACCATTAAATAATAAAACGCAAGAAAATCCACACTCTGCGCCCTTATGCCCCACATTCGATGAGCAACCATCTCATATCCTACTCATTCTTCCCATTACTTTCTGTATTGTTAAATGGTCAATCCTGCACCTACAAAGTAAACATGATAGAAAAACTAAAACTTATTTATTTTTAAATGGAATACACCAAGAAGTGCCATCAGAAATATTTGACCGTTTACAAACATGAACAGTAAACAATCATCAGATAGCTCATTTTTTTATCAGCATATGTGGATATTTTTGGTATCAATGTTTCAAATAGCTTCTGGATTTGATTGTGTAGATAGTTTTGGATCACACTCTGTGACCCATCATCAAGATGAAAGAGACCAAAATGATTGCAATAGACCAAAATGATAGACTTTTCTTTCAATAATTTTTCTCTCTTCCATCTTGATGAAGGATCACAAAGTGTGATCGTAAACGTTGATGCCAAAAATATCTACAAAATCAAATCCAGAAGCTATTTCAAACATATTTAATGTCAACATATGTGTAGTCTCACTTTATCATCATATGTGTAGTTTCAGAACTATCCATTTCTATTTTTGTACCTATCACATGGTTTTTAAAAATGAATGAAAAATGAAAAGAAATTGAAGATGAAATAGAGCATTGAACAAAGTAGAATTATTCCACTTAATTTCGTAATGCAACAATAATAACAAGATGGTTAGGGTATATACATATAGAATCATGAACAATACAGTCGTCTACCAAAACACATTTATAAAATCATGTCTGAAGAACTATAAATGGATAGTTATGAGACTACACCTTAACAATGCATTAAATGAAGCATTCATCATGTGGTACTCCTTCGTGTATTCCACTTAAATATGTTAAAAGCAACAACACTAACAAATGCAAGCTAATATGTCTATAAAAGCACATTTAATGAAAACAGTGGTCAAGGGAGGGCATGCTTGTTTGTCCATTAATTCAACTCAAATGGATTGGACACCTGGCATGTATATCACTGGAGATTGAAGGATGGAAATCCCCTAATTTCCACAACTAGCTAATTGACAAAAACACCCTAAACCAATCAAGCAATTCCTCACTAGTTTGTGATTCTGAGGTGGCTCCTGCAACACCATTGGTTGTAGATTCATCATGTTTTCTGGTAATGATATTGTTGTTGTTGTTCCCAAAAGACTAGTAAACTAAATTGATTGTAAGTGCAATTTCTATTGTATAAGAGGAGTGAACAGTTATTGCAAAAAACAATCACTGCAAGAGTTCATAATTCATTTTTGTGTAAACTGTTTAG
This sequence comes from Chamaecyparis obtusa, assembly GCA_027943335.1. Lineage (NCBI taxonomy): Eukaryota > Viridiplantae > Streptophyta > Pinopsida > Cupressales > Cupressaceae > Chamaecyparis > Chamaecyparis obtusa. The sequence continues at coordinate 517,848 of BSBK01009754.1, forward strand.
CTTATTAACTTCACATTAATTTCCTGCTTTTTTAAGTGCTCAATCATAAGTGTCATAAGTGGTCTATCCATAACATGATCTGACATGGAAACCTGATACAGATCTTGTATCATCATTGGAGTTCTCTGTGATACAGATCTTGTATCATCAGTGGAGTTCAACACTTTTATATGCTAAAGGGATGACTCCCATTTCTTTTTGAATAAGATTTAAATGTCCCAGAGCAGAGCAGCCCACGTCCTATTTAACTCAGCTAAAAGGATTGAGCCCCATGCAAAATTGGAGGATTTTACTCAATAAATAGGCTCCTAATGTTTACATATGGATATTGGAGCACGACGGACTTAACAGGTCTCTGAATCCCACATCTTCTGACAATGAATATACTATTATGTAACAACATAAGTCCAATTTAACCGAGTTGATAAATTCAAGTATTAAGTAGAAAGTTGGACTTTATCAATCATATAGTGTCTTAATTCTCATATCAATAAAAGAGCCCAATTGAACTAGGGTCTATGAAGGATACGGCCCATTTCCTTCTATTATTGGAATTTTGTCTTCCTTCCCAGTCACCTTAGTTGAGAGATTCAATCATATGTGGTACAGGGGAATTAAGTTGTCAGATAATGCCCTAATTGTCACAAAACCATAATTTAACTGAAATGAAGATGAACTCTACATAATTTTTCTTTGAACTGAGGTGTCCATAATGACAAAAAATAGATTAAACCTAGTTGAGAATATTCAAGTGTTATCTACAACAAGGGAACAGAGCAATATTTCTAATATACTAGAGCCCAATTGAATTTCTTAGAAAACCACTGTATACCAGTGTATACTTTAATTTTATCGAATACCACTGTATACTTTAATTGCCACTGTATACTAGTGGGTAATTTAATTACCACTGTATACCAATTGAATTTCTTAGAAAACCACTATATACCAGTGTATACTTTAATTTTATCAAATATCACTGTATACCAGTGGGTACTTTAATTGCCACTGTATACCAGTGTATACTTTAATTTTATCTAATACCACTGTATACTTTAATTGCCATGGTATACCAGTGGGTACTTTAATTGCCACTGTATACCAGTGGGTACTTTAATTGCCATTGTATACGAGTGGGTACCATCTACCACTGTATACCACTATATCCATATATTGGTAACCTTGATAAAACAAATGCAAAGTAGATTAATGATCAAATGATTGCATAGGAAGCAAAAGGATAGAAGTAATATTTGTAATCCTACAATTTCCACATTTTAATAACATGCAATTCAAAGCTTCATGGTATCTCTATGTTGCCTCCAACAGGAAGAACCAAAATGGGTCTTTTAAATGAATTGGCACTCATTTTCAAGTAGTAATAAAATGTTATTTGAATTGGATCAACCCATATAGCAGAAGGGTCCTAATACAGCTACATCAACTGATTTCCACATAACAAGGATGAATACAGGCAATACCCAAATATGATCAAGAAATGAGAATCTGGGGTTATAGAAAGCAAGCTGTATACCAGTGGGTAATTTATTTTTATTGAATGCCACTGTATACCATTCGGTACTTTAATTTTAGAATACCACTGTATTCATTCTAATAATCTCATATAAATTGCCATAACCTAGAGATATCCATCTACCATTGTATACCACTGTATCCATATATTGATAACCTTGATAAATCAAATGCAAAGTAGATTAATGATCAAATGATTGCATAGGAAGCAAAAGGATAGAAGTAATATTTGTAATCCTACAATTTCCACATTTTAATAACATGCAATTCAAAGCTTCATGGTATCTCTATGTTGCCTTCAACAGGAAGAACCAAAATGGGTCTTTTAAATGAATTGGCACCCATTTTCAAGTAGTAATAAAATGTTATTTGAATTGGATCAACCCATATTGCAAAAGGGTCCTAATACAGCTACATCAATTGATTTCCACATAACAAGGACGAATACAGGCAATACCCAAATATGATCAAGAAATGAAAATATGGGGTTATAGAAAGCAAGCTGTATACCAGTGGGTACTTTATTTTTATTGAATGCCACTGTATACCAGTGGGTACTTTAATTTTAGAATACCATTGTATTCGTTCTAATAATCTCGTATAAATTGCCATAACCTAGAGAAATCCATCTACCACTGTATACCACTATATCCATATATTGATAACCTTGTTAAATCAAATGCACAAGGTAGATTAATGATCAAATGCACTATCAAAAGAAAAACACTTAAATATACTACAATCCTCAAACAATTAATAAGGTATCGTTTCTTACAAATGAATCAACATCATAAAAATATAGACAAGGTTGGATGGTTGTACCCTTACGGGCAGTGACAGGATCTTTAGGAAACTATCCTTACAACTTCATTATCTCATAATATATTTGATAAACAAAAACTATGTTTGATAAACAATCATAAACCATAAACAATCATCAACAAAAACACAATTGTATCAATGTATGTGAACAAGAATGATAATGTTTTAACTCATGATAAAGTTGGATAAAGTATGTAGAAAATAACTATAATCCACCATATGTGGCTACAATCCAGTCCACTCTCTCGTCCTCAATCATCAACAAGAACCATTTGGATCTTTCACATTCACCCATGAAGGTTTCATATACCCTTAGGAATACACCTCGACTCAATCCAGGGATTCATTTGAGAGCGGTATATGCACTTGTCAAAGCATTGTCATGATCAGATTCATCAATTTTGTGAAGGTGAACATTGCTCATGCCCTTTTTTATTTTCTTCATTGTTTCACACATGGAATCCAAGGAAGCGGCCATACTTGCCTTCCTCCTCTTTCCCACCTTTCTGGCTGATGATGTAGGATTCTCTCTAGTACTTGTTGTTGCAGTGGACTGATTGGAATGATAAGGGTCTTCATCCAAATCAATAGCAGTATCAAGATGTATATTGAAACCAAGGTCCTCTTCATCATGCACATTGAATGGTTCTTCCATAGGGTTCCCTTCTTCAATCTCAAGGGTCGTCGTAGTTGCATTACCTTCAGCAATGTCATTACCCACAATTGCACTCAATTCATTGAAGTATTGGAAGGGCTGCCTCTTATACACTTTGGCATTTTTGAACTCTCTTCTCTGCATGTTGGCATAAATAAATGGATTAGGTTCTTTGTCTTTCATTATTAACTTTAAAAGAAGGCAATATTATTTCCATCAAAATAGTAGAGAGATCACCCTACTTTCAGAAGCTCATCTCACATGCTATCCTCAGCATCCATTCACTGAGTTGCCTTGTTCCAAGTGAAACCACTTGTATTCCTTAGCTCTTTCATCACTCTATATGAAAGCTTCCAGGTTTTCAACTTATTTTTGAAGTTGTCCTTTGATAGATTGACGTTCATATCAGTGTTGAATTGCCTCTCAATGGCGGACCATGCTTCTTTTTTGAAGCCTCTGTCGTATTTTTTTCCCAGCTGTACTTGCTCAAGGAGCAAGTCTAGAAACTTGCGTTCCATTTCCTTTGTCCACATTATCTTCTTTGAGGAAGGAGATATTTAGCTCATGTTACCAATTTCATCCATGCTCATCATGAATTCTGTGTATGCCATGTTGTGTATACAAATTGTTGTTAATGGTATAAACATTGACCCATAAAAGACCAATACTTCCAGATAGAAACAAAAGAAAAAGAAAACCATCATGTATATCAAAGTATCTTCATACATCAGTTTACTCAAATAAAACACATTGACCCATAAAATTCCAATACTTCCAAATAGAAACAAAAGAAAAAAGAAACCATCATGTATATCAAAGTATCTTCATACATTAGTTTATTCAAATAAAACACATTGACCCATACAAGTCCAATACTTGCAGATAGAAACAGAAGAAAAAGGAAACCATCATGTAGTCTTGACTCATAAAAGAAAAACTATTCTCAGGATCTGTACTCTTCCCACATTCTACTTGCTATATCATCTCAGAACTGTGCCCACTGGTCTCTATCACGCTAAGACAACCCATATGTCTCCAGCATTAGTACATCTATCCCATCACAATCATCTTCCTCTTCGGTGATAATTTTTGATGGAATGTCATCCTCTAACGTAATGTAGTTGTGTAGTATGCAACATGCTAATACACTATGGGCTTGTGTCATGATAGGATAAGACGTGGCATGCCTCAAGATTGGAAATTGTTGCTTGAGAATACCAAATGTATGCTCTACTGAGTTTCTAAGAGAGGGGTGTCGATGGTTGAACAACTCTTCTCGAGAGTTTATTGGATTCTCTCTTGAAAACTCCTTCAAGTGGTAGCATGTACATTGAAAAGGAACAATAAATCCAAGTGCATTGGGATATCCAGCATCCACTAGAAAATATTTTCCTACATAAATAAAGTATATTATTAAAACATGAAACATTGATTGTACCCTTGAGTATATTAAACTATGATTTGGCTTACCGGAGGGAACAACAAGAGGATCTACTCTTGACAGAGCTGAAGCTAGAACACGACTATTCGCAGCAGACCCTTCCCAACCAACAAGGCAATACTAAAACTTATGATTGAAGGAACACACACCCATAACATTTTGCGACAAATTGCCTTTTCTATCACAATATTTACCCTACATGTCGACCTCGACGGTGACTAGTATATGGATTCCATCGTTAGCTCCAACACAATCCTATACGATATGATATAATCATCAATTCTACGGTCAACCAATAATATGATAAGGATAAAAATCCATACAAAAAATTTGTAACAACACAAGAATTACCTTGAAGAATGGATCAAAACGTTCGTTCCCACTAATTTCAGGAGGAGTGTTTGGACTAGGTGGTAGAAAGAAATCCTTGCAGAGTCCTAAGATAGCCCTCAACACCTTGTGGAAGTATCAGCTGATTGTCTCTCCTGAGTGCCCAAAGTTGTGGGCAATCTTGCGGTTCCTCAGATTGTGGCCAATGGTGTGGAGGAACATCACAAGTTGTTCTTCTAACATCAAGTGTATCGTATCTGTCAAAGTTCCTTTCAGCCTTAGGATAGTAGCTAGACGAAAGAAGGCTCCCCTACTCATGCGAATCTGATCATGACAATCCACATCGTTGGAATGAATAACCATTCTATAAAAAGAATTTCCTTTTCTTTTTCGTTTACCCATTTGTGCACTGCCTTCTCGGGCCACCACTACTGTGGCTACAGCAACACAAGCAATAAGAGTTGTGAGAGGACGAGAATATGTGGTCTCCACAGCTACCCGTCCTAGAACATCAATATTCTTAATAGGATCCATCAATGGCCTGAAATGTGGACAAACAAAATGATTTGAGCAAGGAGATATTGGTAGCATGATGTTCATGTTCTATTTTTCTAACTCTTTTTATGTTATGTTCTGTTAAAGAAACCTATACTAAGACAAGTCTAATGAATACAAATCCCCCCAACATGGCTTCTAAACTGACAGTTATTTAATCTTCATGGTGCATTCCCTCATACAAATAGTTTAAAAATGCCAAATACTCGCAAAAACTGTAGGTGGGAATGATTTAAAGCTATAAACATAAAAACTAATACTTTTTTTTGTCAAACTATTTGGAAAACAATGTAATGCAGAAATCAAACACCAGATGACAAAATTAACACAAGGGTTTATCTCATGAATCACAACCATAATGACAGTTAAACAATTCACCGTATGGCCAAAGATAAACAAAAACTAGCCATTGTCGAGTGTCAAGGCACAAGAAAACTAGCAAAACTTGTGCCACTGTGCTTTTATTGCTAGAAAACTAGCAAAACAGTTTCAAATGCATATTCAAGGTATCATTCATCTTGTATTGGAGTGCAGGATTTCCAAAAAGCAGAAGATCAAAGTCTCAAACACATAGCTTCATAACACTCTTGGTTCACAACTTTTGTTGGAAGGTGTAGCGTAGCACCAAGAAAAAGAACAAGAGGCCAAGTTGGCATGTGCCAATTTTTGTATTATAACAGTATACTTTTCGACATTGCACAGCAACCTTATTGAGAAGCATTAGCAACTAAATTAATTGTAGCAAGAAAAGAGTTCAAGGCACCAAGCCCTTGTGAGTTGAGTGGGCCATTACTTAAAGATGCAGTAAAATACACAGGCATCCTTGAACAAAAATACTGTCAAAAGAAGGGTTGCACCATTTATCTCACAACTGGATGAATGGTTAGAACTGTGCCCTACTCCACTTCCCACAGGCTTAGAAAATTAAAAAAAAGCATTTGAGGCCAAATCCAATGAAGATTAAATTTTTGAGACTTTATGCAAGGTGGCAATGGAAAATTTTGTCATAGTATTAACATACAATGTAGTTGCAGATGTGGCAGACAGTAGAAAGGCAAGTGACCTTAAACTCTTTCGGACACCTGGTGTTTCCCATTTAATTGACCTTCCCTTTGAAGTTATAGAGAACTTGTTGGGTCAAGAACATGGGGAAAAGACATAAGCAATGTGACAAAAAACATCTACGACAATCCATAAGCTTCAAATCTCATTAGAGAGCACACAAATGGTAACGAGCTTCTGAAATCAGAAATCCCACACTTTGTGACTAATTTTATCGCAATTCAAAGTATGACTCTTGCATTGTTATCTCTTATACACACGTTTGTAAGAGCCAAGTGGATGGGCAATCCTCATCACAAAAGGGCCAAAAGGAAGAGGATCATGAAGATATATTTGACACTTGGTTTGAAAAGCGCACAAAAGAGATTATCAAGGTATGTTTTCATTAAAAAGATTTAATCTTTTTATTTTATATTGTTACACTTCCTATTTTCAATTTTATATGCTCTCTTTGCTTAAGGTATCATAATCGTTAGTTGGAATTATATAGTTTGAGGATGGGGATACAAACCTCATGAGTATTTGTATAAGGCCACAAACAAGACCAAGGAGGCCAAGGAAGTACTTCAGCACATGTACAAGCCAAACAAAGATAAGATGTGGACACAATAACCAACATATTCAACTAATTGCCTGCTAATTCAACCTAAAGTTTTTCTTCTTCAATTCACTAAGAGCAAATGAGGAAGTTATTGATGGTCTTAACAAATGTTGGTGAAGATGTTCCCCGTAAAAAATATTAGAGCACCATTTATGATGTGTTGCAGATTTATAACAGCACACAGAGTTCATTTTATCGACCTCTACAAATTCAAAGGATAACCAGTCTATAACTAGGTAAAAAAGGCATAAATGTTTAGTAAGACTTTTCTTACGATTACAAATTTTCATACAATTCTAAATGGAACTTATAGCAAGATTATTTAAGTGCAACAAAACCTAATCTTCAAAAACTGGCTATCAACATTTTATCTTCTAGGTGGAAACACATTTAGGGTGCTCTTGAGGTCATTCACGCGAAGAAGTGCAGCAAGTTGACCTCAAAAGCGCTTAGATTAGCATGTCTTTGCGTGGCACAACCTTCAGTTGAGTGCACAGAATGTGACAGGGCAAGATACACAAGAAGTGATTTACCGCAATGACAGTTCATAATCAAATTGGATAACGGAAGATGTGTGTCCCGTGTAAACTGGTGATGATGTAGATGATTTGGAGATGAAGACGACAGAATGGACATCAAATGCAGCATAAAATGAGGAGGCAAAATGCAAGGCATCAAGAGAAGCTTCATCTGAAGCACATTATACGGCTGCAACTCTTGTTGGGGATGATGCTGATCCTCAACAAAAACCACTACCATCATGTTTGAAAAAACACGCACAGCTATTTAGAAGCTTTAGTTGAATAAGGAAAATTTATAGATTACTAGATTATGAACATTGAGATTATATTTTATTAGCTTTATTTATATTGAAACTTGAAATTTATATGTATTGAACTGTGCTTCTGATACATGCTTTGTATTGAACTCTAACTTTGATCTATAAATGAAAAATATCAGTATTAAGCTCTCTAAAGTTGACAATAGGTTTGCTTTTTGAAATCATTCACAAATTCGTAGCTTTTTAATATTCAGTAAGCTTCCTGAGTCGCAAATCCAAGTCAAATTTTAAGCCTATGAGTGTTTGTAGGATCTGCATTTTCTAACTGTGGCAAAAAAAAACATATGTTGTGATTAAAACCTCCGGTAATAGACAAATCTTACTCGGTTAACAAAAACTGCTCGTCTAAATAAATTAAAATAACAAATAAGTCGTCCGAGAAAGCTAAACATATTTTGTACCCCAGGTTATCCTAATCACCTCATAGAACGGGAAATACTAAAACAAGAGCTCTGATGGAGCTAGAGTCCCTGCCTTTTGTTAGAAATGGAGGATGGATTTATTATGTGGTTAAAGTATAGCAATTGGATAAGAAAAGCAAGAAAGTGCTTTAAGAAAGTTCATTTTCTAAAATATTAGGAATAATTTAGGGTTTCAATTCACTCTTGAAAATTATAAATGGATTAACAAAAAAAATGATTTAACCCAAACTAGTATAACTTATGAATCTTCTATATTCTTTTTTGGGGGGAAAGCATACCCAAGCTAGAAAAGCCTATTAGATGACGCTTGCTTTATATCATGAAAATTCAACAAACTCACTTCATGTCAGAATCAAGGAACCCAAATCCAAAGATGCAATTAATAAGTGCATAAGTGAAACAACTTGTAGATTTCTATAGAGCCCTATTTTCAGGTCAGGAACATGTCACTTTATTTTTCTTTCTTTCCATTGTCACACTGGCTATGACACATAGGGCCTACTACTCAACTGTTGATATCATCTAGATTTTAAAACTTACTCAATTTTAAACAAACACGAAAAAAAAGTAATCACAAAATCAAGCATGTGCAATAAGCATTTTAGTAGTTAAAACTATCTATTGTCAAAAATGGTAGATTTATTTTATGATTAATGCAGTCACTGAATGGGCAAGGACAAACATTAATAATGGTTTGCAAATATATCAATATTCACTATCTCCACTACTACATTAGGTCCCCACAATGATGTTGGCAAACATTGGCTGTAAAATACAACACAATGTCTTCTAGAGACAAATTGATAAATTACATTATTTATTCTTACACTCTGTAGAACTCAATTGAAAAGGTATTGATAGGAAGCAACCTAGACATTATAAAATGAAATCTTTGCTTCAATATACTTTATTTTTATAAGAAATTAAAAAAAGAAAGATTAAAGAGATAACATTGTTTATTAAAAATCCAATGTAGATATGTTATAATATATTTAATGAGAAGCATAGTAAAATAGTATTTTAAGTTACTTTATGTTGTAATAGTATTGTATGAAGATTTTTAGAAAGTAAATGATTGTATCTAAATAAGAAAATAGAATTGTTGCTTGAGAAGGATATATTTTTTTTATGTAATAATGAAATGTATTTGCATATATAAACTATACCATGTAGATGCGATTTTTTTAGAGTCGTGAATAGCTATAAAATCGATGAATAAACACGGTTTCTACAGGCATCGGTTATCCAACTGACTAAAATCTCATAAATATACAACTTGACTTGGCCTAGTGGTGGAAAACTTGTACTCTTAAAATAGAGGTCACAATTTCAAATCCCATTAGTAGGTAGGGTATGTAGTTCCATATTGCTATCACCATATGAATTAAAACACATCTTTTATTAATTAATTTGATATAACAATTATAACAAAATACAAAAATAAATATATTATAAATTTTATATTTATACATATATAATTACTATAATATGAAAATATATCATATAAAAATATATAGATTAAGTTTAAAATTAATATAATTTAAAATATATTTTCTAATGTAACATACAATTTATTTAATATAATATTATATAAAGAAATTATTTAATACAAATATATTTTAAAATATCAAATTATATATTATAATATAAAATATTCTAACAAATAACATATTAATATATTTTAATTTTAAAATATTAAATTATATCTTATAATATAAAACACTCTAACAAATAACAAATATATAATATGATTATTATTTAAAAAATAAAATTACTACAATTTTGAAGATTTTTTTCGGCGAGCTCTGCATTATTTAGCGATTTTTGAAGATTCGGGTACTCCCTTCTGCCGCCGCGATGGTGGCGTCACCAGATGGTGACCCGGGTGGCGATTGCCGCCAGCTGGACGACCCTGATCGCACCCCTCCGGACAACATCACTCCCGTTGCTTTTGAGTGCGATGAAGTTATGAACGAAATTAATTCCGCCTGCAACCAGACGGTACTTGGTAGTCCTCCAGGTAGTAATGGTGGCAACCCTACTTTATTACCGTCTACCTCCCGCCCCGAGTCCTTTTCTGAGGCTGTGGCTCGCTCTGTTGATCTCAACATCAACGCCAGGTTTGAACCCGTATGCCCTAGATCAGAGGAAGAAGCCGCCAAAAATGGTAAGAGCCCTTCGGCTTCCCTCGCATCCTTCTCTGTTGTTCCCAATTCGGAAATGCTTAATGAAATCTCTAAGGAAAAATCAAGGTTGTGTAATACTGCTATCTTCTTCTCTGTTACTGACTTGGATAAATGTCCTCCGCGAAAATTCATGGATGACTGGTTTCATAATTTTTGGAACAATAAATTAGGGTTTCACATTTCCTTTTGTAGGCAGTTACAGAAAGGTCTTTATGTTATTTTCTTCGCCAATTCTGATGCTCAAAAAGAAGTTTTGAAGAGACAGTATTGGATAGTTGGTTCGACATCTTTTAGGGCTTTACCCTGGTCACCGGATGTTGTTCAAGAGGAAGTGCTTGCTTTGGCAGCACCTCGATGGATTTTGATTAAAAATGTGCCACCTTTCTTATGGCATTTTTTACCTCAGGTTATGGAACCGCTCGGTAAGACCATCCGAATGGATGAGTCTGCTAGATTGGTCCCCCACATGGATGCGAGGATATTAATCTCCCTCCTTCCGGGTAAAGAGATTCCGGATAATATCTCTGTTGATATTTTAGATGAATCATTTATTTGCCCTTTAGAAGTTTTGGGTGGGCTCAATGCGTGCTTCCTCTGTCGAAAGGAAGGTCATCGCAGAAGAGATTGTCCTATCATTAAGAGAAATCTGGCGAATAACAACCCTAATGTTGAGCGTGTCAATCCTCCTGAAAAAAATATGAGCTCTGCTAGTATTAAATCTATCCCGCCTAACAAGGATGCTAGCTCGATTGGTGGTAATACCATGGCTAACCCTATCTCTGCATCTAAGAGCCTTAACCCTAAAATCGTTCCTAATCCTTCTGCCGTTGATAGCACGCCTCCCAAAGATGCTCCCAATCATAATTGTAATGACGCCATACCCCTCTTCGAATCGCCGATTAACCCCACTGAATATTCTGGCATTGATCTCAATTCTGAGGATGGCTTTATTGTTGTCCAGCAAAAGAAAAAGCGAAAATCTAATCATATCTCACGACAGAGGAAAACGACCTCTGGTTCTATAAATAAGTCTGTCAACATTATCCATCAAGAGTCTAAACCTACAGATAGTCGTCAGGGAGAACTATCTGGCATTTTTGACTTAAATTCAAATTCTAATAACAAGCATAATGTGATGAGGGACACGCATTCCACTCCCATTACTACGGTCAAAAAACCCCCTCAGAAAGCTTTTAAGGAAATAGAAGATGAATACATTCTTGAGATTATTCCTGCAGGTCCCTCTGTCGCTGGTGCAGACACTACACCTTCCATGGAGGTTGACTCCCGTAATAATATTTATGATGTTGAGGCGTATCTTAACTCTAACAATGTTTCCTCATGAATTGCATATCCTGGAATATTAGGGGGCTTGAGTCTCCCGATAGAAAATTTGTCATCAAGCGTTTGTTTTCTTCTTTTCATTCCATTGATTTCTTTATGATGCAAGAAATTAAGGCTACTGGTTTTATATTAGAATCTAATCTTAACTTTATATGGAAAGATGATGTTAAACTCTCCACTAAACATGATAGAGGTAGGGGGGGAGTTGCCATTTTGATTAACCCTAAGTGGGAAAAATATATTTCTCAACATGGTTACTCCTCATGTCAGAGAGCTGTGTGGTGTATTATTGAACATGAAAACCATACTTTTGGCATCTGTTCTGTTTATGTTGCTAATGACCCCAGAGAAAGAAGTAGCCTCTGGGACTGGTTGAGTTCTCTCCTTGATATCCCTTGGTTATTTGGGGGAGACTTCAACATGGTTGAGTCGCAGGAGGATAAAAGTGGAGGCATCCCATTTCATTGGAAAGACAATGAATGCGTTCATTGGAATAGATTTATTAATGCTAAGAACCTCTTTGACCCCCTTGTTGGTAATAAATCCAACCACCAGGGCCTCTGGCATACCTGGTGTAACTTTCAGCAGGGCCAATCCAGAATTTATTCTAGACTCGACCGATTCTATGCCAACAAGCACTCCTTTTCCTTTCTTCCCTATGACTCGGATAGCATCGTTAAGACTATCGCTACTACCCTGTCTGATCATCACCCTATTTTTGCTTGCATTAACTTCATCGATACCCCTGTTGCTCCTAAAGTTAGGAATCATAAATTTATCCTTAATTCCAGTCTTCTTGAGGACGAGGATGTCCGGGCTGCTATCCAGATCATTAGTGGCATTAATAAGAATAATCTTCATCGCTGCTCTAATCTGGAAAGATGGTTATGTAATATTTCCACTTGGAGAAATCTCCTTCAAACAATTGGTCAAAAGAGGGCCAAGGATTACAGGTTTGTTGAAAAACAATTAAGTGCTAATTTGCAAATTGCTGAGAGGAACATTCAAGACAATTCTGCTGACCTTGATCGGCTGTCTCAGGTCATGGCTGCTAAAGATGCCCTTAGAAATCACCAGCAGACTAAGATTAGGGGTGCTAAGATTAGGTCCAAGGCTCATTGGCTCCAAGTTGGAGACAGAGGTTCTAAGTTTTTCTTTAATCTTCCTAAGCATGAACATTGTAAAGAATCTATTGATAAGATTTCAATTGACAATCAAGATATTTCTGATCCCTATGCTATTTCTAATGCTTTTGCTGACTTTTACAAAGCCCTCTTCTCCTCTGAAGATTCGTTGGAGGCTGAAGTCTGTAGAGATAAATGCAAACCTTTAATTCCTGGCAAACTTGATCCTAATGATATCTCTAAATTGTCTAAAACCATTTCCATAGAAGAGATTGAGGCTGCGATTAAAGCCCCTTAGCAACGACAAGGCCCCAGGTCCTGATGGTTTTCCGGTGGAATTTTATAAGGCTAACTTAAATTGGATCTGTAAGGATCTTTTGGATCTCTATAATGAAGCCATTTCTAATGGCTCTCTTGGCCCGAATATTAATAAAGGTATTATCAAGCTGCTTCCCAAAGATGGTAACAAGGCCCTCCTCAGAAACTGGAGGCCTATAACCTTGCTTAATGTTTCTTATAAAGTTCTTGCTAAAATTCTTGCTCTTAGACTGGTCGATATCCTGCCTAAATTCATATGCCCCTCCCAAACTGGTTTTATTAAAGGCAGATACATCCTGGAGAACCTTATCACCAGCTGGGAAGCCATGGATTGGGCTAAAAACTCTCACCAAAACTCTGCCATGTTGCTTCTAGACTTTGAGAAGGCTTACGACAGAGTTGAATGGAAATTTATCCTGATGATGTTGGAAGCATTTGGTTTTCCTCCCTATTTTTGTCTCGCCGTGCAAACTCTTCTCAAGGACGCATCTGCTCAGATTGAAGTTAATGGAGTTCTCTCCCCTTCTTTCCCGCTCGGGAGATCTATCAGACAGGGTTGCCCGTTGGCCCCTGCCCTCTTTGTCATAGCCTCTGAAGCTCTGTTTTATATTCTCAAAGACTCCTCCTTGTCTCCTGATGTCAGGGGTATATATCTCCCCAACGATGATGAGCTTATCAACTGTTAGTTTGCTGACGACATTGCTCAGTTTTTTGAGCTTACTGAAAACAACTTCAAAATCCTTCAAGAGAAGCTCAATTTATTTTGTTCTGCCTCTGGTGCTCGTATCTCTCATGCTAAATCTATCTGTCTTGGTTGGGATGAACACCCCCCGCAGTGGTTTTCTAATTCGGGGTTTCAATGGGGAGGCCCTAATAAAATTGTTAAATATCTTGGTATCCCTTTTTCTGTGAAGCCTACTCTCAAAAATATGTGGCTATGGATTAAAGAGAAGATTCTTAGTAAACTTAACAAATGGCACAACAGAACTCTATCCTTGGCTGGCAGAATACAGGTTTGCCAGAAAATTTTGTCTTCTTATAGTATTTATTATTCCTCAGCTTGGTTGTTTAGTAATTATCAAATCCAAGAAATTCAAAGTGCCATCAGATCCTTTCTCTGGTCTGATGGCAAAGGGAACAAGAAACATCACGCTATTAAGTGGGCCTGGTGCCATGCTGATAAGGTCCTTGGTGGGCTGGGGCTAAAAGACCTGAAAATGCAGGGTATTGCCCTTTCCGCCAAATGGATCTTTCATTCCTTGGAGGGTAACAGCCCTTGGAAAGTGCTTGTCAGGCATAACATTGAGAGAGGTTTCCCCAAGAAAGCTAAGTCTTGGAAAAACCTCCCCTTCTATGATCTTCTTTTAGGTAACTTCCCTGTCTCTGTTCAAGGTTCTGTGGTTTTCAAGTCAATATGGAAGGCCTGGGAACAGATCAGGGAACATATCTCCAACAAGGACTGTTACTCCAATAATCTGCTTCACGAAGAAAGATCCATTTGGTGGAATTTGGCTATCAGTGGGAAGCCTCTTGCCTTATCCCAAGGATGCTCTGCCAGGTCCTGGGCTAAGAAAGGGATTAATCAATTTGCGGATCTTTTTGAATCCGATTGCCTCCCCTCTTGGGATACCATTAAGACCAATTATGACATTCCTGAATCGCAGAAGAAAACTTATAATATGAATCTTCAAGCTTCCAGAAATCTCCCCTCATTGTGCCATGTTGATTCTCTCAGACATCTTAAATGCAAGTGGTCGGGGGGAGTTGTTAAGGCTAGTCTTAAGGCCAAAAACATTTATTCTGTTATTAATCAAACCAATGATATTATTGATCATGTTAATGCTGTTTGGTATTCTTCTTTTGATATTAAAATATGCAATAAGTTGTTTCAGTATTTATGGAGAAGTCCTATTGAACCAAAAGTTAACTGTTTTAAATGGCTTGTTTTACTTGATAAGCTTCCTATCAAAACTTTCAATTCTGATTCTGATCTTTGTAGTATTTGTAGACTCCCTGAAACTGGGAGACATATTTTGTTCGATTGTTTATTTGCTAAGGAGATCTGGGGCATGTTTGGTGTTATCTATCCCATTAATGTGAGCATTCTTGACATTATTACTGGTTATATTTCTGGTCTTCCTAAAGATTTGAATCTTCTTTGGAATATGCTGTCTTCTAACATTTTGTGGCAGATATGGAAATGCAGGAACGAAGAGAAGTACCAAGGTAAGCAAAGGGCTCTTACTGAGTTTTTCAGGAAACTCACATACTTAAAAATCTTTTTGCAGGTCCAGGTCACCATGATGATTGAAAAGAAAAAGATGAAAAGATTTCTCAAGACTGGTCATGCGTCCTTTTACTACTTTGAGCTGAAGAATGGGTATCTTTGGCGGAGAACGCTGGATGATCTTCACGCATTTGATGAGGCTTGTGACAAGCTCAAGGAAGAAATTAGGAAAACTGCGAATCCCAGATTGGAAGAGCTCTCCCTTCTTGCTCAGGTTCAAGCGCACAAGAATATTGTCTGGATGGAAGGCCCCCAAGGCTGGACTGCCTGGGTTGATATCTTTAGTGATATTTTGCACTAGTTGGTTCTCGTATATACTTTGTATATGTATTAAGTTGTATACTTGTTCTTTTGCCTTTTTGGCGACTGTCGGAGGTGCTTCCTCCCTGATGGAATCCTGTTGATACTGTTTCTGTACTCGTTTTGATCTCCTTATATTTAATATAAAAAATATATAATATGCTTGGCCCATGGCGATCATTAATTGCTAGACTTTTTAAGAGAAAGAATACAGCGGACTACGGATTAAAAACATTAATCTATGTTTAAAAATTTTCTTCCGCTTATTTTTCATTCGTTATTAGATTTTTTTTTAATTAAATTTGAATAAAAAGCCCAGCCAAATTAAGAATAACCAATCACAAAAAAAAATAAAAAATAAGTTAAAAATAAATAAAAAATCATAACAACCCAAAACTTTAGAATAAATGTTTTAATTTAGTATTGGCATTGGTACATGTTTTGTCCTCATATGTCAAGTTTTAATAATTTAAAAAACGTGGCTGAAAGTTTTTCGCACCTTTTCCAAGGCACTGTTGTCATGTCTTTGTGGCTGTTAAAAAACATCAGAAAATGTTTAATTTTTTTTTCCAATGTTGTTTCCAAACATGGTTCCCTTACCCTTTTCGCATGCTGGATTTATTTAAAAAAAATAAAACATTACGGAATGCTTAAATTTTTCTCCTCACTTATTGCTTGAAAGATCTTTTTTAATATATAAATTTAAAAAAATACTTAAATCCCCAGCAAAATTGCCATCGACCAAGAAAATTTAAAAATTAAGTAAAAATAAGATTTAAAAAGACAGTTTTATGCAAACTATAGGATAAGTGTTTAATTTTTAGCTGCACGATTATCAAAGTAATGATTAATTGTATTTGGCTCAAATGAAAACATTAGTCTCTGCCTATACGGCAGGGACTAATAATATCTACGAATAATTCCCCACTCTAGAAATGTACTCTAACAAAATCCTAATCAGAGACAGAGATAAAGCCCAGAAAGATCTGGTTTATTCTCTACCAAACAGCATGGCCATTCAAAAATGAAGATTTATTACATGCAGATAAAATGAACAAGAAAAACCCAATAGTTAACCAAGAAATACAAACATCAATCCAAGATTAAGAGAAAAAAAGAGGAACGCAAGCACAACCAAACAGCTAATGAACATCTCACCATCTAAGCATCGTTGCTAATAACGTTGCGAAAACGCAAGCTGAACCCATTTACAACAAAATGAAGTCAAGGCGGTCATGATCATATCAGGGATTGACCCAATCAATATCCTTCCCGGTTGAAAGAAGCCAGGCAAGATCCAGAAACAAAGGGCATCCAATCAATTTTTTTTAAAAAGGAAAAACTCCAAAACTGCGCAACAATATGTTAAAGAGAAAAAGCACAAAGCAGCTTAACAAAATATCAACTGGCTGAGATCTTCACAATGCAAATGCCATGACCATAAAAACAAGGCTAACCTGAAGCTTCAAATGCTGTCGAAGACCAGATGCTGTGCCCCTTCCAATCGCAGTCGCGGCGTGCCTTCCTGTGCGACAGGACAAATAACCCCACAACTAAGAGCAAAACCTCAAACAAGGTCAAGACGCGGCAGCTGCAGTATTTCCCAAACCCTGCGAAAGTGAGGCGGACGCGACCAAACCCTATTTCAAAACCCAATTTGCAATGCACGAAGATCACGAAGCCGATGGCAAAATTAAACAGGGTTTATAATTTGCTAAAACCTGGATTTCATTTTGAATTTCACTTATTTTCCCGAAAGATGGTGCTGCCCATTTTAGGGCCTAAATCAAGTTTTGAAGGCGTAAATTGGGTTTGCAACATAGAGTCCCAAATGGAGGATTTCGGGAAAAAGCGGAAGTCCCACACCCAATTCCACTCAAATTCCTGCAAACAAACAGGGCCTTATAGATGACATTGGATATTACTTTTATACATAACCAAATTCAAAATTAAACTAGAGATAAATTGAATGTATAATCTCTAAATATGAGATTATTAGTGATCTGGACATAAAAAACATTCCTACAAAGTCATATAAGATATTATAGATTATCCATTAAATCTATATATTTGTAGATGGATATCTATTTCTTCTTAAGTTCCAGACTAATTCATCATATCAGAAATTCAAAGGGTCATTCCAAGAGTATTATCGATTTGATGGCATAGAAGATATAGTTGCATATATATATATTTCTGATAAAAGAACAACACTACGTCAAAATTCTCAGAAGTTATATAGCGGTTAATGTTGTTACTTTAATGTACAAAATTGTCAATCTTATTGATCACTCTATCAAACCCTTACTATAGATTATATCATAGAAGAATAGAGATTGAAGAGTAATAGCCATTAAATAAAGAATTGGGTATAGCCTTGTTGAACCGCACCTCCTACATATTCTAGGTACAAGGATCAAATCTCAAGATGGAAAATTGAAAAATAAGAAAGAAAAATGAAAGGAACTCAATTACGAGGACCTTCCATGCAAAGAACGGATATTGCAAAAAGGCAGGCATGTGTACTGTCGTCTACTCCCACCATGATTCCCTAGACCTACAATACATGCATTAGACATTTGGTTTTGAATTGATGTTCTTCATTCCCAGATATTAGTGGCTATAGGGTGGGATAATTTAAAAATATGTTGGGTGGGGTAGGAATTTAAAATCTTCCATAACTGGTCAAACCGTCAGTTGAATTTTTGTTGTCGTTCATGTCTAATCCTTTGTTATTATGCCCACCGCATGAGGGATGGGATATGGTTTATTATCATGTGTTGGGCATGTTTATGACATAGCTTATCATGTCCTTTTTTTTGGACGTGGTTAAGCTCCCTACAAAATGTATTATTGACCAAATTTCAAAAATCAGAAAATACAACAGATTTTCACAAAAGAGTTTTGCAAAATTTTCAACATCTGTTCTTCATGATTTGCATATTTTGTGGTAGAAAACCATAAAAAAATCACTATATTTTCTCAAATCTGAAAAAAAAAATTGGCATTTTTTTTGTCATTAATGAGTTTTTGTAGGAAGCTTAGCCCATGCCTTACTTTGTGTCTTCCTAACAAAACCAAACTATCCTCTTAAAGGACAATAGAATGATTTAGGGATTAAGCTATAAATATGCTAATATCTCATATATTTTTCTTTATTAATAAATATATAATATTTTATTAAATTTTATATAAAAGAAGAATTACAAATATATCATTTCAAACCAAGAACATCTGCACACCCCACATAGACAAACAACCCAACAACCTTGTACCAAAAAATATTGACATAACAAACAATCCCCTACCAACCAAGGAAACTGATTACGAACAAAATACCCACCCAGCACCTCTAACTACAAATAGACCATTACATTCCATAACATGGGGCAAGATTTTTGAAGTCTAACAACCCACTAAAGCAGAGAACTACCAAAAAGAAAAACCTAATGAAAACCAGCAGCCATATATTGTTCTTAACTGACATAAATTCTATAACATATATACTAGATCATATATTGGCCCCTTATTCCTAATAGAATTCAAATATTATGTATATTATTATTGGCCCTTATTCCTAATAGAATTCAAATATTATGTATATTTACGCCGAGAGGCGTAGCTATACAATGGGAGCACAAATGGAGATGCCAACATGGGAATATGCCATAATAGATTCCTTGTAAATAAAAACTATTACTCTAAATAAAAAATTAGCTAGGCAGAAATAATAGCTGGCCAAAAATAATAGTTGGCCGAAAATATAAGTGACTGAAAATATAGCTCACCAAAAATATAGGTGGCCTAAATAATAGCTCCCTAAAAATAATAGTTTTTACAAAAAAAAACTATTATATAGAAGAATAAATGCAAAATAAATAAATTAAATAATTAAAAATACTTTAATAATTTTTTAAAAATATATTATTTTAATTTTAAAATAATTAATTATTTAAAAATTAATTAAAAAAAAATTGATGTCCATTCTCATGTCTGTTGAGTTGTCAATTCTTGATTGTTACAAAGTGATTCTGAATTGCTCAGAGATGAGCTGTTAGAGAGCCCGCTCTCTATGTGTTATGGGCCATGAAAGGTTTCATAAATCAATGATGGGAATACGAAGGGTCAATGGAATACGAAGGGTCATTACATATCAGTCATGTATTCGCACTTATAAAATAGGAATATCACAAAGAAATTATGTATTGTCGACATGCCTAGCGTTAAATATTAAGGTATTTCTTTACAAATTCATCATTTATTTGGGAGCTTTTTGGCTTCAAGATTCAAAGTTCTTGCTGCTAATCTTTAATTTTGTGTTTGTGAGCGAGCAGGTACAAGTAGAGGGCGAGAGTGTGCTCACAATCAGCGGAGAGTGAAAGAGGGAGGAAGAGAAGGATGTCAAATTCAACCAAATGGAGCGCAGACTTAGAAAATTCATCCGCAAATTTACTTTGCCTGATGATTGCAACATGGACGCCATTTTTGCCAGCTCCCTCCGCCCGAGCCAAAGAAACTGAAGACTATTGAAGTTAATCTTGCATAGGGGTTTACGAAATTGGAAGATTGTGGATTTTGCCCACTAAGTACAATCCATCTTAGTTCAGTGCTTCTGCGTTTTGATTAGAATATGTATATGTGCTGGTGTATCTAATTTGGAGTTTTATGTCTATTGTTTCCGATTTAATGCTTTTGGGGGTTTTGTATCCGTGTATTTCATTTTACTCAACATTTGTGTATTTCATTTTGGAGTTTGTCAATGCAGAAACGATCTACTCAAAGAAGATCATAATATTTTGAATTTGAAAGATCTTGGACAGAGTTTACAATCAATGTTTTTAGTTCTGTACAACAAAATTAATTTTGTTTCTAACCTTTTTTTTTAAAACATGTTTTAAGGTTCTGATTGCATTTATTATTTATTGCAAAAAAATAGAAACCTTGTTGGATAGAATACAAGAAATAGATACAAATGCCAACTCTTTCCTGTTTCATTATTGTCATTTTCCACTTTTGACAGATGCTAACGATACATGAAAAGAAATGTAAATTAATCTTTTCCCTCTTGTAAATAGAAATTAGTACATCTTTTTCATTCATGGCCAATAAAATGTTAGATCGATTAAAAAAAAGTGTATCTATCTTCAAATCTAAACTTACTAATAATTCTACAAGGAAATATATAAAAAAAAGTCACAATTCTGCAAAAATGACAATTACAATTTGATTTGGTTCTGATTTGACTAATATAATCTAATAGTTTGTAAGTGTATGCTCATTTAGATCGAGGTAAATGTGGTTGCCACTCCCCTTCAATTTTTATTTTTATTTTAAAAAATTACTAACTGAAACTAGCTTCTAGGAACCAATTCACCATTCAAATAAATGTTTGCACATAAATTGTAATTTGTTTTCAGAATTTAATTTAAGGGTTAAATCTATGTGTTTGTTATAAGTTAAAGTTTTCTTTCAAGAGGAACATATTAACTTTAATATTTTTTTCATTTTGTAAGAATTCATCCCCTATACATATGTCAGCAAATAAAATCTCTTCTATCTTTTGTTTTTGATGTATTTTTTCTTTTTTTGTGTTGATGATGTCTGTCACTCAACATAACATCTTATCAAAATACTACAATTTTAGAATTTTATTAAAATCTTGAATGTTTTTGAGATTAAATGTATTCTAAATTTAAATTTAAATTTAGAAACTTACTAAAATTGAAGTATTTTAAATTGTTGCCAATGACACTAAATTTAATTTTAGAAACATACTAAAATTTTCATATTTTGAATTATTGGAAATGGTAATAGATTTTTCCCTACAAAATTTTATTAATTCGATAATAGTTTTACTTTAATTATTTAAATTTATCTTCAATTTTCTTTTAGTTTTGAATACAATTCTTTCCATATTAATTCTTAAACTTAATTACAAAATTATATAAAAAGTAAGATGTTTCTATTTTTTTCAATTTCATGATATAAATAAATTAAGATTTTGTGTAAAATATTTCTCATATTTATAATAATTATAAAATTATTATTTTTAAATATTTATTTTTAAATTTTTTTATAAAATATTCTTGCTTTCTATTATTGATAATCTTTTATGAGGTCTTTGAAAGTCAACCATGTGATTAGCACAAAAGAGAGAATTAAACATAAAATTGAACCCTAACCTTACCACTAAACCAATTATAACTATAACACTAAACCAAGTGGAATTGCAAGCCTAATTCTAATCTAAATTTTACTCCAAATCGAATCCAAACTTAACAACATATACCAAATTGAGCCCAAACCCTAAATCAAATTAGACCCAAATCTTTAGGTCATGGAGAAACCTATTGAAGAAATAGAAGCATCCCACCTTGAAAAGTAAATTAAACATTAAAATAGATTGAGCCCTAACCTAGCAAAAAACCTTGTCAATAACAAGGCACCACAACCAATACATAGGAAATTCTAAGTAAATCCTAACTAGAATGGAGACTAATACTTCAAAAAAGTTATATTTAAAATTACAATGTTGCCAATCATAATTCAAAAATCAGTTCACTAAAATAGAATGTAATCACCATTTTAACAAATTTTACTAAATATATGTTAAAAGAATATCAAAATAAATAAATTTTAATTTAGAAACCTACTTAAATTTAAGTATTTTGAATTGTTCACAATGACAATAAATTTAATTTTAGAAACTTAATAAAATTTACATTTTTTGAATTATTGGAAATGGTAATAAATTTTTCCCTACAAAATTTTATTCATTTGATAATAGTTTTACTTTAGTTAATTAAATTCATCTTCAATTTGCTTTTAGTTTTGAATACAATTCTTTCCATACGAATTCTTAAAATTAATTAGAAAAATATATAAAAAAGTAAGATGTTTCTATTTTTTTCAATTTTATGATATAAATAAATTAAGATTGTGTGAAATGTATTTTTCATAAATTTATAATAATAATAAAATTATTATTTTTAAATTTTTTTATAAAAAAATATTGCTTTCTATTATTGATAATTCAACCAATATGATTAGCACAAAAGAGAGAATTATATCTTATATCTTTGCATGAACAAAACCACTTTGAACCTTAAATCAATATAAAATTGAACCCTAACCTTACCACTAAACCAATTATAACTATAACACTAAACCATGTGGAATTGTAAGCCTAATTCTAATCTAAATTATACTCCAAATCAAATCCAAACTTAATAACGTATACCAAATTGAGCCCAAACCCTAAATAAAATTAGACCTAAATCTTTAGGTCATGGAGAAACCTATTGAAGAAATAGAAACATCCGACCTTGAGTCTAAATTTAATTACACATTAAACCAAGTTGAACCCTAACCTTAACATAATTATAACTTTGATGTAACTTTTATATATCTATATATAAAATGTGTCGAGATGTATCAATACTTTTCATTTTTTCATCATTCAACTTTTATAAAAATATTCAATTAAAAAATAACCATAGTTCTACTTGTAACCATTACCATAAACCTAGCCTTAACACTAAACCCTAACCTAATTAATATAATAAATTTATACCAAACTCTAATCCTAATGTTAACCCTAAACATGATATTAATTGTAACACTAAATGACGCATTAAACCATAGCCATTATACATTAATGTTAATCCTAATCTTGAACTTAAACCTAACATAACTATTATTCTATCATAATCATATTAATAATTCCAGTCCCAACCATTCTATCACCCTAATCATAATTTTAAACTTAATCCCCACCCTAACCCTAACTTTGATGTAACTTGTATACATAATTCTCACCCTGATGTTAAACTCCAAGTGTGACTATAAACACTAAACCCTAACCTTATAATAATAAAATTATTATTTTAAAAAAAAATTTAAAAAAATTTTGGCTTTCTATTATTGATAATCTTTTATGAGCTCTTTGAAAGTCAACCAATATGATTAGTACAAAAGAGAGAGTTATATCTTATATCTTTGCATGAACAAAACCACTTTGAACCTTAAATCAATATAAAATTGAACCCTAACCTCACTACTAAACTAATTATAAATATAACACTAAACCAAGTAGAATTGCAAGCCTAATTCTAATCTACATTCTACTCCAAATTGAATCCAAACTTAACAATGTATACCAAATTATCTTATAAAATAAAGAATTATTTCTTCTCCTAGGTTATGTCATAATTATCTTCAATTATTGTATCATTAATTGCAAGCTAACCATGACAATAACCTTAACTATAATAATAATATGAACCACAAAAAATAAACCAAACACTAACCTTAACTATAATAATAACACTAACCTTAATAATAACATTAACCCTAATAAACTTCTTAAATGGATCCTAAGAGTTCCCCTAACACTAACTTTAGCTGTAACAATAACACTGGCACTAATCGTTGCTGTCACAATAACAATTATCGTAACACTAACTGTAATTGTAACAATACCACTAACCTTAATCATAATACGGGCACTAACCCTAACAATAACCTTAACCTTAAAAATATCAATAACCTTAACCGTAATAATAACAAGAAACGTAACAAAAAAACTTAAATGTAACAAAAAATAAACCGAACACTAACCTTAACTATAATAATAACACTAACCTTAATAATAACATTAACCCTAAAAAACTTCTTAAATGGATCCTAACAGTTCCCCTAACACTAACTTTAGGTGTAACAATAGCATTGGCACTAATCGTTGTTGTCAGAATAACAATTATCGTAACACTTTAATTGTAAGTGTAACAATACCACTAACCTTAATCATAATACGAGCACTAACCCTAACAATAACCTTAACCTTAAAAATATCAATAACCTTGACCGTAATAATGACAGGAGACCTAACAAAAAAACTTAAATGTAACAAAAAATAAACCGAACACTGACCTTAACTATAATAATAACACTAACCTTAATTGTAATTGGAGCAATAACCCTAACAAAACTCAAAAATGTAAAATAATAGTTCTCAAAACACTAACCTTAACTGTAACAATAACACTAACCTTGATCGTAATATTAGCACTAACCCTAACCATAACCTTCACCTTAACAATATCATTCATCTTAACCGTAATAATAATAAGCAACTTGACCATGACATTAACCTTAACCGTATTAATAACATGAACCCGAATAAAATTCTTAAATGCAACCTAACAGTTCCCATAACACTAACCTTAGGTATAACAATATCACAAACACTACATGTAGGTGTCACGATACCCCTAAACCACATAAAAATATAGCCTAACAATTATCCTAACACTAACCTTAAGTGCACTAATACATTTGGGGTGAAATTGCGACGGCAATTTGCGACGATAGGCAAATGTCATGCGGTTTTGGCTTTTTTTTTTCAAATATAGCCCGACACCGTCGCAATTGCGATGACAATACATTTGGCAATGTCACCATTGCGACGCTGTCGGGATATAAGGACAAAAAAAAAAAGGAACGTTGTCATTTGTGTTTTCAATAGTGTCGTAACCCTCTGCGAAATCACATCAGGATATAAGGGCAAAAAAAACAAGAACGTTGTCATTTGTGTTTTCAACAGTGCCATAACCCTCCGTGAAATCACATCGGGATATAAGGGCAAAAAATACAAGAACGTTGTCATTTGTGTTTTCAACAGCGTCGTAACCCTCCGCGAAATCACAGCTACAATTTCTGAGTACGTTGGGTTTATTTTTCTTTTGTCATTATTATGTAATCTGGTATTCAGCTGTTAGAGAGCTAAAATACCCAGAAATGAGGACATATCTATGTTGAATTTATTGTTAGCGGCTTTGGTTATTTAGAAGTTTAATTTTATTTGTTCATCTTTCAAGCACAAACGTTTTGTGGACCGTAACGTCTTCATTGTTTCGGGTATGTAGTGAAACAGCCCTAACTTGCAATTGCAATGTTGTCGGGATATAAGGGCAAAAAAAAAAAGGAACGTTGTCATTTGTGTTTTCAACAGCACCGTAACCCTCCGCGAAATCACATCAGGATATAAGGGCAAAAAAAACAAGAACGTTGCCATTTGTGTTTTCAACAGCGCCGAGAGAGATTCCCTCCGCGAAATCACAGCTACAATTTCTGAGTACGTTGGGTTTATTTTTCTTTTGTCATTATTATGTAATCTGGTATTCAGCTGTTAAAGAGCTAAAATACCCAGAAATGAGGACATATTTATGTTGAATTTATTGTCAGCGGCTTTGGTTATTTAGAAGTTTAATTTTATTTGTTCATCTTTCAAGCACAAACGTTTTGTGGACTGTAATGTCTTCATTGTTTCGGGTATGCAATGAAACAGCCCTAACTTGCGACTACCTTCACGGTACTTGTGTACATTATCATGTTGTCTTTACAGTGACTGTCCTCATTCAAGTGGCAATTACACAAGGGACAGTCACTGTGAGATGTCCTCATTTGTGACAAGGACAGTCACACTTAGGACATCTCATAGTGATATTCCCTTGTGTAATTTCCACTTGAATGTATTGCTATTGAACCACATTAATGCTTTTCTTCTTCAACAAATGAGGACAGTCACTGTAAAGACAACATGATAATGTACACAATTACCAAAAAATGATCTTGTTAATTGATGTAACACTTTGTCTTGCTCACTCCCTATCCTTCACTAGGGTCTCTTTAGGCCAATGTTTTGACTTGATAGGGTACTTAACTATCCCTACACTCTTTAGGTATCTCTACCCAAGATCCCACTCCTTCAACTAGTGCACACCAACAAGAAATACAACGAACTCTGCTCAATACCAATCTAGCTACTAGGACACTCCTAGTCTTGTCTTCACAAATTGAAACACATTCAACTAGAACTTTACTCCATGGAGAGGCTGGCCACTAGGACCTCTATTGGTTTCAATATTACTCCTTCACCTATACTTTTCATCAGTACTTCAATCCGGTTCATCAAACCATGCCAATTGCACCCAAAAATAGGCTACTAGCAATTAGGCCTTTGTCAAGCCTTTTTGTTTATATTAAGCCACCTAAAGGGCTTAGGATTCAGATGCCCTTTATTGAGAACTCCAAGATATCTAAGGTCTTCTCCTCCTAGATTTTTTGTACACCAACTGCTACAGCCATGCCTGAAAACAAGTATTTTGACACAACTTGGACAGTCTGACTAAGAGTTTGTTTTCTTAGCAACCAAAGAATTTGACTTGGGGCTTCTTTAGATGTGTGTCTACCTCTCCATGAGATTTTAGTTGAAGCAACCAATGCATTCAACTTGTTGTAATCTTCTTGTAATGATTTGTCATCCCTAACTATGCTCAACTGACTCACCTAGGACATCATTGCAAACATAGAAAATGAGCTTCCCAGGGCCCCTCCTTCCAAACATATAGTACATGGAGTCTCCTCACCCATTCCAAGAGCCCGTACAAAATTGACAATGGAATGATGAGCTAAGACTCCATTTGTTCAACCTGCCTGGTTCAAACCAATGATAGGGTACTTAACAAAAGAATTAACAAACTAGTTGGAATGCTTCAAAACTCAAAAAAAACACAACACAGAATAAAAAAACAACTTGTA
The DNA here is from genome assembly GCA_027943335.1 of Chamaecyparis obtusa. NCBI lineage: Eukaryota > Viridiplantae > Streptophyta > Pinopsida > Cupressales > Cupressaceae > Chamaecyparis > Chamaecyparis obtusa. The sequence continues at coordinate 545,270 of BSBK01009754.1, forward strand.
CTAACTTTTCCAATAGACACTGCGAGCTATCTAATCCATTAATCAACTGAAAACAAAGAAACAAAAAAACTCAAGAATTCACTAAAACCGTGTTACTCTACAAATCTTCTTAATTCCAAATGTTTTTCCCCCCAACCTTTTGCACAGATCGATGGAGGCCTCTTATAGTTGATCTGATGCCTAATTTAATGGTTTCATATAGTTACATAACCATCTTACTCGAAAATGCTCCCTTGCACAAATGTTGTCAATGTTGTGAATGACAACATTGACAACTTGTTACAACCTTTGGGATTTTGGTTCAAAACTTATTGTTCAAACACCATAAGACCCTAACCATGACTCAGTTAGGCTATTTAGACCTCACATAGGCCACTTCTACACTTCTTTGCCCAATTTGACCCCTAAATGCTTCATTCCCACTTTTGCCACAATATTGGTAACTTGGGTACAAATTGGCACTTGCCTTCACAAAGGTCACACATGAGGACATCTCACAGTGATCGATTGTCCCTTGTGTAATTGCCACTTGAATGTATTGCTATTGAACCACATTAATGCTTTTCTTCTTCAACAAATGAGGACAGTCACTCTAAAGACAACATGATAATGTACACTCACTGTAAGGACAGTCACAAATGAGGACATCTCACAGTGATTGTCCCTTGTGTAATTGCCGCTTGAATGTATTGCTATTGAACCACATTAATGCTTTTCTTCTTCAACAAATGAGGACAGTCACTCTAAAGACAACATGATAATGTACACTCACTGTAAGGATAGTCACAAATGAGGACATCTCACAGTGACTGTCCCTTGTGTAATTGCTGCTTGAATTACACAAGGGACAGTCATTGTGAGATGTCCTCATTTGTGACAAGGACAGTCACACATGAGGACATCTCACAGTGATTGTCCCTTGTGTAATTGCCACTTGAATGTATTGCTATTGAACCACATTAATGCTTTTCTTCTTCAACAAATGAGGACAGTCACTCTAAAGACAACATGATAATGTACACTCACTAAAAGGACAGTCACAAATGAGGACATCTCACAGTGACTGTCCCTTGTGTAATTTCCGCTTGAATTACATAAGGGACAGTCATTGTGAGATGTCCTCATTTGTGACAAGGATAGTCACACATGAGGACATCTCACAGTGATTGTCCCTTGTGTAATTGTCACTTGAATGTATTGCTATTGAACCACATTAATGCTTTTCTTCTTCAACAAATGAGGACAGTCACTCTAAAGACAACATGATAATGTACACTCATTGTAAGGACAGTCACAAATGAGGACATCTCACATTGACTGTCCCTTGTGTAATTGCCGCTTGAATTACACAAGGGACAGTCATTGTGAGATGTCCTCATTTGTGACAAGGACAGTCACACATGAGGACATCTCACAGTGATTGTCTGTAATGTCCCCTTTTTGGCTAACTTGGAAAACAGGAACAATTACTCCACTTCTCAGACTTACTCTATCAGATACTTACAATTAAACTAAGTAATGGAGGTTACTTAAGATATCAACTGCTATTTCAGATTCAATCACAATATGTGTGCAAGATGATATTGATACCAATATGTTTAATAGCACTATCAGATATAATGATATGAAATATGCTATGAATATGATGTTTCCTATCACTTATAGTGATAGTATAATGATGCTATGTCTGATATAAACAATATCGATATACAATCAATAAGTATTGCTTACAGCAATGTATTTGCTGTGTCTGATATGATGATGTAATTATGCAAATGTGTAATATCGCTATGAGTGATATGTTGTTATTTCAGATTCTGAATTATATGCTTGCAACTTCAAATATTGATGTTGTTTCTGACTATCCTTTCTATCTATGCAATCATGGTGCTGTCTCTGATCTGCAATGATAAACTTGAAACCAAACTGCCAAAGGCAGATGCTCTATTGAGTATATCCAAATATGGATAAGTAAATAAAGTTCTAATGATGCCTTGAGTGACTGACGAGAATGCATTCTTATATTGTCTTTAACAAATGAAGAGATGCTATGAATGAGACGTGTCTTGTTTCTTCCTCCATGTCCCTTTGTTAATCACACCTTTCCATAATCCGACAGTTCACATAATATTATTTCATTATTTTCTAATCATAGATAACTCCCAGATTGACTCAATATCAAATCTTTTTATGAAGGTAATCTTCCCTAATTGGTAGTGCAACCAGTAGTTAACATCCATTGTGTTTGTATTAGTTTGGTCTAACTATCATTAGTATTTAGTCAATCGATATTAACTCTTGCCTTATCCCATATTGTTATGATTATATCCAATCTTTCTACTCTGATATAAGTCGATATCATTTTCTGATAATTGTCCATTTATTGGTTGATTGCTGGTAATGGAGTTTGATCTTCAAATTGACTTCCATTCCTGTTAATACTTAAGGATACATTGTACTTATTATCCATGACTGATGCCTCATTCATCAATAGCTTGTGATATAATCACTGATGCTTTTGTGTTTCTACAAGATGTGGTTTATCTCAGACAATCGATAATCCTTCAATCCTTTAGTCGATATCCTCCTATGTGGTGTCTATTGATATAGATAGTAGAATTCAATCTAGTTTATGTTATTGTCATGATAACATAGGAAGTGATGGTGCATATTTGCTAGCGGGTCTTCATGTTTGATATTGCTTTATCGGATATGTCATTGTCTAAACTTGTGCAATTAATGATTATTTATAATATATGAATGGTTATCCTTCTTGCTTATCAATACATCTTCTGAAACACATAGCGACCTATCCCTTATTCATATCATGTTGATCTTGACTTCATAGTATTTGGTTCATTAATCATCCTCTCATGGTATCGATGTGTAATGACTAGTGATTGTTGTATCACTTCTTCATTCCTCATCGTGATAGATAATGTAGATGTATATCGATTACAGATATTCGATATTGCTTTAAACGTTATTATTATTATTATTATTATTATTATTATTATTATTATTAATGTTATTGTTATTATTAAATATTATAATTAATGATGTTAGTAATATTAATAATATTATAATAAATATTATTATAGTGATAACATATTGTTTTATATTGAGAGGTTTATTAATATTATTTATATATTAAAATTATTATATCAATAATTGATTTAATATTATTACTTAATATATTATTATAATATAATATATATAATTTATTAATAATTATTTATTATTAATTTATATTATAATTATAATCATAATTATATTATTTATTAATATTTTAATATTATTTAATTAACATATTACTTATTATGCTAACTATATATTATTATTATCTTTTGATAATAATTATATATTATTGTTATATACCGTTAATAATAGATTATTATATATCATCTAATCATTTTATTATTATACTAAGTTCAATATGTCACGGCTCATGACATTGTCCCTTGTGTAATTGCCACTTGAATGTATTGCTATTGAACCACATTAATGCTTTTCTTCTTCAACAAATGAGGACAGTCACTCTAAAGACAACATGATAATGTACACTCACTGTAAGGACAGTCACAAATGAGGACATCTCACAGTGACTGTCCCTTGTGTAATTGCCGCTTGAATTACACAAGGGACAGTCATTGTGAGATGTCCTCATTTGTGACAAGGACAGTCACACATGAGGACATCTCACAGTGACTGTCCCTTTTGTAATTGCCACTTGAATGTATTGCTATTGAACCACATTAATGCTTTTCTTCTTCAACAAATGAGGACAGTCACTCTAAAGACAACATGATAATGTACACTCACTGTAAGGACAGTCACAAATGAGGACATCTCATAGTGACTGTCCCTTGTGTAATTGCCACTTGAATGTATTGCTATTCAGCCACATTAATGCTTTTCTTCTTCAACAAATGAGGATAGTCACTCTAAGGACAACATGATAATGTACACTCACTGTAAGTGTACATTATCATGTTGTCTTTACAGTGACTGTCCTCCTTCAAGTGGCAATTACACAAGGGACAGTCACTGTAAAGACAACATGATAATGTAGAGAAACGTTGTCATTTGTATTTTCAACAGCGCTGAGAGAGATTCCCTCCGCGAAATCACAGCTACAATTTCTGAGTACGTTGGGTTTATTTTTCTTTTGTCATTATTATGTAATCTGGTATTCAGCTGTTACAGAGCTAAAATACCCAGAAATGAGGACATATCTATGTTGAATTTATTGTTAGCGGCTTTGGTTATTTAGAAGTTTAATTTTATTTGTTCATCTTTCAAGCACAAACATTTTGTGGACCGTAACATCTTCATTGTTTCGGGTATGCAATGAAACAGCCCTAACTTGCGACTACCTTCACGGTACTTGTGTACATTATCATGTTGTCTTTACAGTGATTGTCCTCATTCAAGTGGCAATTACACAAGGGACAGTCACTGTGAGATGTCCTCATTTGTGACAGGGACAGTCACACATGAGGACATCTCACAGTGACTGTCCCTTATGTAATTGCCACTTGAATGTATTGCTATTCAACCACATTTATGGGCCCATTTGGACCACGACACACAGTAGCTTTAGTTTGTATGCTGCCATTTCAAGTATGATTAATGAAGTTACCTTTATCACAGGATGAAAGTGAGCAGTCAATATACTGGTACAGAGCTGGCAGCATTAATACGGTGACTAGGGCATCGTTTAATGGTGGTATTGTGTTTTCCCATGTTTAGGGCATCGACCTTTTGAAGCATTGCCTTCATCTTTCTTAAGTCTGAGTTTTAAGTTTGTTAATCTCTCTCGGTGCTGTTGAAAATACAAATGACAACGTTCTTGTTTTTTTTGCCCTTATATCCCGATGTGATTTCGCGGAGGGTTACGGCGCTGTTGAAAACAAAAATGAAAACACAAATCCCTTGTGTAATTGCCACTTGAAGGAGGACCGTCACTGTAAAGACAACATGATAATGTACACTTATAGTGAGTGTACATTATCATGTTGTCTTTAGAGTGACTATCCTCATTTGTTGAAGAAGAAAAGCATTAATGTGGCTGAATAGCAATACATTGAAGTGGCAATCACACAAGGGACAGTCACTGTGAGATGTCCTCATTTGTGACTGTCCTTACAGTGAGTGTACATTATCATGTTGTCTTTAGAGTGACTGTCCTCATTTGTTGAAGAAGAAAAGCATTAATGTGGTTCAATAGAAATACATTCAAGTGGCAATTACACAAGGGACAATTGATCACTGTGAGATGTCCTCATGTGTGACTATCCTTGTCACAAATGAGGACATCTCACAATGACTGTCCCTTCTGTAATTGCCACTTGAATGAGGACAATCACTGTAAAGACAACATGATAATGTACACATACAATGAGTGTACATTATCATGTTGTCTTTACAGTGGCTGCCCTCATGTTGTATATTCTTCTCTGTAGATGCTACTATATGCTAGGGAACTTCTTAGAACTGTTGGTATATTCTTACAACTTGTTACACCTGGGATATTCTTCTCTGTAGATGCTACTGTGTGTCATGGTCCAAACAGGCCCATAAATGTGGTTGAATAGCAATACATTCAAGTGGCAATTACACAAGGGACAGTCACTGTGAGATGTCCTCATGTGTGACTGTCCTTGTCACAAATGAGGACATCTCACAATGACTGTCCCTTGTGTAATTGCCACTTGAAGGAAAAAAGCATTAATGTGGTTCAATAGCAATGTATTCAAGTGGCAATTACACAAGGGATAATCACTCTGAGATTTCCTCATTTGTGACTATCCTTACAGTGAGTTTACATTATCATGTTGTCTTTACAGTGACTGTCCTCATTTGTTGAAGGAAAAAAGCATTAATGTGGTTCAATAGTGATGCAGAGTAGTCAGCAAGAAACTTGGATCTATGTCCCAACCCACTTCAAGACACCAAAATGACTCAACTAATCAATTAGGCTCTAATTTCTATAGGTTAATGTTTAAACTCTGTAAAGTAATGAATTTGAAGGTTTCAAGGATCACACAACAACTTATGGACTCAATCCCATTCAATAACAAATTTCCTTTTAGGGACAAGTTCCCTGATTTTCTATCAAAAGAGACTTTTAAGGTTCTAGATCTTACTTCCTGTAGCAAAACTTAGAAACCCCTTAGATATCATCTAAATAACAAGAATCATACATTGGTTGTGATCTAAACAACCCAAGACATCAAAATAACAAACTGACCTAGTGACCCTAGTAGGTCTCCCAAACCTGCTCTGCAGCCATAACTCTGCAACTTGCCAAAGGACTCTAAGAAGTTATATGTTTTCTCAGTATCCTTTTTGGATTTCTAACAAACCACCAACTCCCAGACCCTGACTCCACTCCAGCATATCAATGTCTTCATTGAGTCCGCAGACCTAATGCATGCTTTTAGGTGTGGGTTCCAAAATAAAGCATTAAAAATGGGTGTATGAAACCAAGATCAGATTTTTGGAGTGTTCTCCTGATCTAGATAAACAAGAATGCACAAGTTTTCAAGTCCTCAATACGATGCAAGCTTCTGATTTTAATCTGATTACCATCTTCCCAGCCAAAAACATGGTAGTTTTTGATCTAGGGCTCGCTCTCAACAAATGCAGATGCAACCCCCTGCCTCAGGGCTTTTAGAATATACAAATATACATCCTTAACTCTCATTCCACCAAGGAAGAAGGAATTCCAATGGTTGAAACGTGAGTTAAGGTCTTTACATCAGTCAAACCCTGAAAATGAGGGTTTGTAAACAATGCACAGAAAATTTGAAATAACTTAGATATAAAACAAAGAGAATCAATCAAACCAACTTCCAAAGCATCAGATGTCACTATTAAAACTTCCAGGAAAATTTTATCATCCAACCACCATCTGTACAGCCGTACAGAGTTCATTTTTCACCAAAAATGCACTAAAACAGGGTTATTTTTATTTTTTATGAAAGCAAAATGATTACAATACTAGTTCTCTGTCTGTCTTCAACCATTTGAAGCCTAAAATAGGCTCTCCAAATGTTGGTTCAACCATCTAGGTGGTTAGAACAGTTTATCCAACAAATGTCAACTTTGCTAAGCAACTTTTAAAGTTGCATTACAACTTTGCAAACAACTTTACCGAGAAGGTTAAAAATGTGTTGTGAAACTTTAGGAACCTTATTAAAGTTATTTTGGACCTTCAAACTTCTTAACAACATCTAAAAGACACCTAATAAACACTTACTATGCTCATTTCATCCAAGGACTCAAAAGATGCCCAAGGTTTATAAGTCACCAAGTGGTCTTGTGTGCAACAAGTGGATGTTTATAAGGAGATAAAATCAATCCTTAATATTTATTACAAACCAAGAAAACATCTAAAACTCCTATTCTAATTTATTGTCATTCAAAAAGACTCTGATTTGTCATTCAAAAAGACTCTGATTTGTCAATCAAAAGGACCTTTCACCAGTCAATCCTTCAAAGCTCCAAGGTGAAAATCTTATGTTCCAATTGATAGGATTTGACTCCTTGGCTTCATGGAAACTTCCTTCAATCATGGTGTCTTTGGCTTGCATTAGGGATGCCCCTGCATCAAATAGCAATGCATTCAAGTGGCAATTACACAAGGGACAGTACATGCCCATTAAAGTTGGTGTTTTGTTATCCAGCATGGACAATGGAGACAGCATACTCTGTGTCAATTTTACTGATCAAATTTCCCTCCGCCAGGCAAAGCAACAATTTGGGTATGATAAGGTGAAATTTTGTAGTCCTTTTGGGTATGATAACAGTTCCAGTTTCCAATAAGATGGTTCATTTTTATAATCTAGCTTCAATTTCTCTTGTGAAATCTTTTTTTCATTTTATGGGTGGTAAAATATAATTATTATGCTAGAGGTGTGTACTTATGGATGATAATGAAACAAAATGATAAGATTTAAGACTTGTTTTTTTTTTAAATAGCAATTTAAGTTTCCTTCTATTATAAATTACTGTTTTTCTATTTTTTAATGTATCTTTCCAAATCTTTTATATCAATTTTATTTATGAAATATAAATATATTAATAATGTTTTAGTGTTTTTAGGATTAGTTTATATCAATTCTATGTATCATCATTCGTCATTCAATTGTCAGTATTATTAATTTAGACTGTGCAATTGTAGAACTACTCGAATATGGGTTGGATGGATACTCAAGCAGGGGAACCCTCCTCAAATATCTCAAGCAGTGAACTTGGAAAAATGTGTCCTGAAGGAACCCTTTCCATCAGAGAGATAAAAGTACAAACAAGTAAAAGAAGCAGGCTCTGCAAATATGTTTTTGAGAAGAAAAATGATAGATTATTCGAGTATGGTTCATGAGGTATATCTAAAAAGACAATTTTTTTTCTTATTATAATAAAAGAGGAAGTTGTGAATGTCAAAGTTGAGTGAAACAAAAATTATTTTCATCAAATTTTGTTAGGCTTGCTTTTGGGAATAGTTTCTTACAATATTGCTATTAAGATTTTTATTGTGTAGTTTTTAGATTAGGTTTATAAAATTATATTTCATGAGTAGTGATTCATATTAATCAATTAATGATACTTTTGGAAGGTATTTTCAATGTGTCAAATTTTGATATTTTTACAAGAATTAGATTGTGTAATTTTTTTAATTAAAGTCATTGACTCATATTTCATAAATAATAGTTCTCATGAATCCATCTCTTATAAGATTGAATAGTCTATTTAGGAAGTATTTCTGATAGTATGTCAAATTATGATATTACTATTACCATTAGATTGCATGGCTTTGAAGTCAACCTCGTTGACCCATATTCTTCTCTTTAGATGCTACTATGTGCTAGGGAACTTCTTAGAACTGTTGGTATATTCTTACAACTTGTTACACCTGGGATATTCTTCTCTGTAGATGCTACTGTGTGCCGCGGTCCAAACGGGCCCATAAATGTGGTTGAATAGCAATACATTCAAGTGGCAATTACACAAGGGACAGTCATTGTGAGATGTCCTCATGTGTGACTGTCCTTGTCACAAATGAGGACATCTCACAGTGACTGTCCCTTGTGTAATTGCCACTTGAATGAGGACAGTCATTGTAAAGACAACATGATAATGTACACATACAATGAGTGTACATTATCATGTTGTCTTTACAGTGGCTGCCCTCATGTTGTATATTCTTCTCTGTAGATGCTACTATGTGCTAGGGAACTTCTTAGAACTGTTGGTATATTCTTACAACTTGTTACACCTGGGATATTCTTCTCTGTAGATGCTACTATGTGCTGTGGTCCAAATGGGCCCATAAATGTGGTTGAATAGCAATACATTCAAGTGGAAATTACACAAGGGACAGTCACTGTGAGATGTCCTCATGTGTGACTGTCCTTGTCACAAATGAGGACATCTCACAGTGACTGTCCCTTGTGTAATTGCCACTTGAATGAGGACAGTCACTGTAAAGACAACATGATAATGTACACAAGTACCGTGAAGGTAGTCGCAAGTTAGGGCTATTTCATTGCATACCCGAAACAATGAAGACGTTACAGTCCACAAAACGTTTGTGCTTGAAAGAGGAACAAATAAAATTAAACTTCTAAACAACCAAAGCCGCTAACAATAAATTCAACACAGATATGTCCCTCATTTCTGGGTATTTTAGCTCTGTAACAGCTGAATACGAGATTACATAATAATGACAAAAGAAAAATAAACCCAACGTACTCAGAAATTGTAGCTGTGATTTCACGGAGGGAATCTCTCTCGGCGCTGTTGAAAATACAAATGACAATGTTTCTCTACATTATCATGTTGTCTTTACAGTGATTGTCCCTTGTGTAATTGCCACTTGAAGGAGGACAGTCACTGTAAAGACAACATGATAATGTACACTTACAGCCCGTGTACATTATCATGTTGTCTTTAGAGTGACTATCCTCATTTGTTGAAGAAGAAAAGCATTAATGTGGCTGAATAGCAATACATTCAAGTGGCAATTACACAAGGGACAGTCACTGTGAGATGTCCTCATTTGTGACTGTCCTTACAGTGAGTGTACATTATCATGCTATCTTTATAGTGACTGTCCTCATTTGTTGAAGGAGAAAAGCATTAATGTGGTTCATTAGCAATGTATTCAAGCGGCAATTACACTAGGGATAGTCACTCTGAGATTTCCTCATTTGTGACTATCCTTACAGTGAGTGTACATGATCATGTTGTCTTTACAGTGACTGTTCTCATTTGTTGAAGGAAAAAAGCATTAATGTGGTTCAATAGCAATGTATTCAAGCGGCAATTACACAAGGGATAATCACTCTGAGATTTCCTCATTTGTGACTATCCTTACAGTGAGTGTACATTATCATGTTGTCTTTACAGTGACTGTCCTCATTTGTTGAAGGAAAAAAGCATTAATGTGGTTCAATAGCAATGAATTCAAGTGACAATTACACAAGGGACAGCACATGCCCATTAAAGTTGGTGTTTTGTTATCCAGCATGACAATGGAGACAGCATACTCTGTGTCAATTTTACTAATCAAATTTCCCTCTGCCAGGCAAAGCAACAATCTGGGTATGATAAGGTAAAGTTTTTGCAACAATTTCTTGCTACTGCTAAGGTTACCATTGTTTATGGTTTCTATTATATAGTTCTATCTATATTGCTATATGGCCTTTTGTTTAGGATTAAGTAGACGAGGGAAAATATTTCTTTTGTGGATTGTAAACAAAACATTGAATTATTTCAGAGAACAGATCTAAATCTATAAGATGCTACGATGGAGCACATGACCATGTACTTGTGAATATTAGGATCCATGTTAATCAAATGACTGCTTTATGTAAATTACTTTTGAGTAAGTAAAAGGCAATACAATTTTTCGAAGTGTGCAAGGATTTTTATGATATACAGGTGTACGAAGAAATGAATCTGTGTTGTTTTGTATCAATATCAAACATCTCTGATATATTTTCATGTTTTTATAATCTATTTTGCAGATGGAAAGTTGAAATGCCAGGTATCCTAGAGCAGTCAATAAGAATATTGTCTGATGCTGGTCTTGGTATGGCCATGTTCAGTCTAGGTATGTTTTGAATTCTTCTCTATCTCTTTGATTGAGGAGTACTCGATATATGCATGTGCTTTTTTCTTCTTTGATGGTTGTGAAGCTCTGTTTGTTCTAAATACCATTGTATTGCAATTGTATTAGTTTCATTATTTTCTCTAAAGTCACTGTATTTTTTCTTATTATAATAAAAGAGGAAGTTGTGAATGTCAAAGTTGAGTGAAACAAAAATTATTTTCATCAAATTTTGTTACTGTCACAAGGGACAGTAACAAAGCCCTAGCTTTTCCTCTGATATAGCCTTCTCCCATACCTCATCCTGAGATTCTTTGTCTTCTGTGTCATCTGATCCTCTTATACAAGTTGCAAATGAAATTTATCATTCATGTATAGACTGAGATAATATAATGCACTTGATATTTGAATCATCGTACATGTATAGAATGACAAAATATAATGCATTCAATATTTGTATTATCGTTCATGTATATATTGAGATAATATGATGCATTCGATATTTGAAAAAAGTGACCGGATACCTTCTTTCTTGCCAAACGTGTTTTTACAACCTTCACATCTGTAGCCATCTGAGCAGCCAACCCCTGCCTAAAATAAAAGATACGAGCACTAATCAGAATACACATAAACTACTCTCCAGCCTTTAACCTTAAATTAAGCAATCAATTGAAGATATCTACCTGATAGCATTCACAGTATTTCTTCAGACACATTGATTTCTTACAATTGTAGCCTCTTTTGTGCCTTGCCGATGCTGGAGTCTCGGTGCACTCTCTCTGCTGAAGTAAGATAGCGAGAAAGATAAGAACTCTCCATAGATAGTTAAGTAATAGTGATACTATAAAGAGAAAACACCAGAACAAAGGAAAACCTCTCAGTATTTTCTCACCCCATTAGTTGGTGGAGAGTCAGCACCATGAACAATTTTAGGAGCAAAAGCAAGCAGATTGCGTGATTCTATCTGTTGGCATGTGCCAACAACCATATCTGTATACTCGGGTTTGTTAAAGCACTCTTGACATGTGCAGGACTCAACGCAGTATACTCCTACTGCAAAACACTCACAATACCTGCAAGAGTACTAGTAAGAATTTCATTTAAATTAAAACTATAAATCTAGTCATATCAATACATGAATTGAAATGCAAAAATCAAAAAACATCTATTTATTTAATTATCTGATCTGCTGCATCTAAGAGGTACGTAGAATGTTCTGGATTGCAATTTGCTTTTCTTAAGTGCTAACACATAGACCTTCATAGCAATGTTCAAGTTCCGAGACAAATAGAAAAGACATAGGAACCAAATAATAAACCCACTCTAGTGCACAAAGACTCACAATTTAAGGCATTTTGACTTTTTACAATTGCAACGTTTGCAGCCTTCTTTATCCCCAGTCGTGGCAGACTTTCTTCTGGGCATTCAAAGAAAAAGTCAAAGCTAAAGAAAAGGATGCAAAAGTGAATTCAAAATTATCCAGACAACAAAGCATTACAAATGAAGACAAATCTCTGTAAAGTTGATAAAATCCTACAATTACCTTTTCTTCTTAGGACTGCTCTGATTATACTCTTCCCCTATACCAAATCCAGGTTGTCGAGAAATATCTTGTAGCGCTGGCCTCTTCTTGTCAAGTGGACTTGAGTTCATATATTCAGTTTTAAAAGGTTGCCTACATTGCAATGGCTTTATGCCAACTGTTAGGGATCGGAAACATGTAGTGGACTTTGTGACTCCAATCTGTGTGTTTCTAGAAGACTGCACCTCCTGTTGATCAATTCTAGTCTTTTCCACAACTGACACAAGCATTCCAGGAGCCATGCTTGTATTTGTTGATACTGAAATATTTCCACCTGAGCTTACAGGAAGTAAAGAACTTGTTCGACTGTCACCAGGAGCCTCCTTCACTCCAGACAAAGTCAGCATTCCCTGCATGCCAGTAGCTCCCTTTGAAGTTGTTAGCAGCCCAGTTCCACAATTTAATGACATTGAAGAGGCAAGGCTATTTAAATGCAAACCAATCCCAGTTGGCATACCCACTGACATAGAAGAATGCCCATTATTTCTAAGTGAGCTGTCAGACTTGTCTGAGTTACCCTCAGATGTTTTATAAGAGCAAGATGAAAACTGTCCAACAGATAAAGATTGGGAACTTCTCCCAGCATCTGTACCTGCATCTCTCTTATATACTACAAGTTTCTTGCCATCAGAAATTGCAGTTCCCTCATGTGACATTGATGGTGAAGTGTTCTTTTCAGAACCATCATCTGTGGTTACCAATGTTCCTGTTTTAGGCAATAAGTTTGTTGCATTCCATGAGCCATTGGTCAAGTTTCTTCTGCGAGCTTCTGATGCCTCAAAATCTAAGCAGCGCCTACGCATGCCTCGTTGTGGTTGATTATCATTCTGTACATGAATTATAATGAGTAATCAGTTTTGGGCCTTGGAATCTTGTATGTAACATGCACAGGCATTTCATGGCTAAATGAATCTATTTTAAAAGCATCAACTTTTCTTACATGATGCTGGATACATAAGTAGAACAAGCGTATATCAAATTGGAAGCAATCAGAACTCCACAATGACATATTTTTTAGAGTACTCTTCAGTTTAAGTAATAATGCATTTATTGACACTGTAAAGACAACATGATAATGTACACTCATTGTAAAGACAACATGATAATGTACACTCACTGTAAGGACAGTCACAAATGAGGACATCTCACAGTGACTGTCCCTTGTGTAATTGCCACTTGAATGTATTGCTATTCAGCCACATTAATGCTTTTCTTCTTCAACAAATGAGGATAGTCACTCTAAAGACAACATGATAATGTCCACTCACAGTGAGTGGACATTATCATGTTGTCTTTAGAGTGACTATCCTCATTTGTTGAAGAAGAAAAGCATTAATGTGGCTGAATAGCAATACATTCAAGTGGCAATTACACAAGGGACAGTCACTGTGAGATGTCCTCATTTGTGACTGTCCTTACAGTGAGTGTACATTATCATGTTGTCTTTACAGTGAGTGTCCTCATTTGTTGAAAGAAAAAAGCATTAATGTGGTTCATTAGCAATGTATTAAATAATTTATTTTTTTAATCCACCCACGGGCGTCGCAATTGCGACGGGCGCCCGTCGTAATGCGACGCCCTGCCGTCGCAATGTGGTAGAGGCCCAGAATGGGTAAAGGGGCAACATTGCAATGGGAGGGCGTCACAATTGTGACGACTACCCATAGACGTCGCAATTTGCGACTAAAAAATTACGACGTCTATGGGTGTCGCTATTGCGACACATAACCGTCGCAATTGTGACACATAGCCGTCGCAAAATGCCCCCAAATGTATTAGTGGTGTAACAATACCACTAACCTTATCCTAATGCCAGCACTAACCCTAACAATAACCTTAACCATAATAATAACATGAACCCTAACAAACTTCTTCAATGGAACCTAACAGTTCCCCTAACACTAACTAAAATATTAAATGTCTTTCATGTTGCGTTGCCGCTGCTACTAGCTTATATATATATTTATATATATAATACACCAAAAGTAATCCTTCTCGAGGTGCCTATTTTCTTTAAATTGCAAGCTACAATAGGCGCCTCGAGAAGGATTACTCTCGGCGTATTATATATATAAATATATATAAGCTAGTATTATTTCATTCATAGATAAGTTACAACATACCAATTTATTGTCATAGGATGCTTGCCACCAACAAAATATGATTTATTTCCTTTCTAATCTCTTCCTTGTGATGAGTACCAAATATATTTACTAACGCCTAAATGAATTTGATCTCTATATTATATCTTTCATGTACCTTTTGCAAAGGTTGTGCCACTAAAGGGTTGTGACTCTTCTTTAATGAAGAGTCACTTCTTAACTATGATGGCACCCCATGACTTATTGCAACTAAATCTTTATTATTCTTTTAACCAAGTACAACCAACATTAACTGAATTATTGTCCATCATTAGATTTCTAGATAATGTCAATTCCATGTTTGTGTCCATTCAAAAAATTGGAATTGGAATTTCAAAATTTCAATCTTGCCCCCAAAATGGGCATTTCATCTTCCACTCAAATGAAATTCCAATTATATTTTTTTATAAAACCAAATTTAATATTTCGTGGGATTCGTGACTATAAGGATGTATATATATACGTGTGTATATACATACATGTGTATATATATATATATGAGTATATATACACACATGTGTGTATATATACACAAATGTGTGTAGTTGTATATATATATAATATATATATATATATATATATATATATATATATATATATATATATATATATATATATATATATATATATATATATATATATATATATATATATATATATATATGTCTGTATATGGTGTATACGTGTGTGTGTGTCTATACACACATGTATGTATATATACATACATACGTGTGTACACACATGTATGTGTATATACACATGTGTGTATATATACACATGTATGTGATGTGTGTATGTACATACATGTATGTGTGTGTATATACACATGTATGTGATGTGTGTATATATACATGCATATGTGTGTATATATACATACGTGTGTATATATAAATACACATGTGTGTATGTGTGTATACACACATGTACATACATGTGTGTATGTGTGCATATGTGTATATACATATATATACACACATGTGTGTATGTGTATATATACATATGTGTGCATATATACAAACATATACACACCATATTCAAAGAAATTAAAATAAAGAATTAAAATTCCTTAAGCATCTTCTTAGTCATCTTCCGAGTGAACCAAACAGGTCAGCCCATATTTCGGAAATCATTTTCAGGATTTGTATATTCCAGAATTGCAGCATCTTCCAGAATTGACTAGAATTGGCATTTGGTATTCCAGGACCCAAACGGGCCCTAATATAATTGATGATGTTTATCTCTAGTTAATTCCAACTCCTTATAATTGCACCTTTTCTTTTATCAATTTTATCCTCATTTTTTGATTTGGCAATTGCTGACTTATATTGTTGGATGTACACATGGAATCACTCAAATATATTCTATTGGGTGTGATAATCTTATGGTAATGTTGTTGTAGAGTGCATAGCATAGATGGAGGTGGTCGATATTTATTGTTTTCGATGGCCCCATGCATAAATACATCCAATAATTGTTTTCTTATAATTACCAAGCATTACCAACTCCTAATCTTAATAATACATTCATCGCTTTGTATTCCATGATTATTAAGATGGGAAAAGAATAATCTGCAATATGTATGTACTTATTTATATTTGATTATTTATTTATTTAATTTTATATTTTAATTTTATTATTATTATTTAGTACTAAATCTTATTTCAAAAGGGGACATTACAATAGAGTGTTAATGAAGTGTTATGTCAACAAAATGTACTACATGTGCATGCAAGCATGGGGTTACTTAGGATGATATAGGTAATGATGTCCACATCTAAGGGCAACGTAACTAAGGAAAGAATGGATTGATGAACAAGACCGCTCTATACAATTTACACCCCATATTGCCCCAAATGACATTGTCAATTCAACATAATAGATCCCCTTTCAAGCATGAACCTCAAATTCAACAAAAGTTTACCTAGCTAATGATGTCCACATCTAGGGGAAACGTAACTAAGGAAAGCGTGGATTGACAAAAAAGATCGGTCCATACAATGTACAACCCATATTGCCCCAAAGAACATTTTCATTTCAACATAATAGAGCCCCTTTCAACCATGAACTTCAAAATCATCAATTTTAAGGCTTTATATATATATATATATATATATATATATATATATATATATATATATATATATATATATATATATGTATATATATATACATACATATATATATATATATATATATATATATATACATACATATATATATATATATACATACATATACATATATATATATATATATATATATATGTATATGTATATATATATACATATATATATATGTATATGTATATATATATATATATATATATGTATATATATATATATATGTATATATATATGTATATGTATATGTATATG
>BSBK01009755.1:0-114337 GCA_027943335.1 Chamaecyparis obtusa
TACATGCACTAGGGTTTGCCTTTCAAGGCTTTCAATCTTCTTTATTAGGATGATCCATTGTACATTCAATTCATTCATTAATTGAGGATATTTTCTTCTTCATTTTTGAGTCAAACCCTTGCCCTCTTCTTGTCTCTACTTCCTTGTAACAGGTTTTTGTATGCAGGTGATCTTCAGGTTTTGTGGATTTGTATTGCTCAAATCCTACATGGTATCAGAGCTAATTTTCTACAGCTTGTTCGCGTTTGAAGGATTCAGAGATTAGAAATTCATATGTTTCAGATTAGGGCTTGTTTTTATTTTTAATTGAAATTAAGGGGTCCCTAAATTTTGGTGTACTTTGAGCTCAAACGGACCTCACTGATGAGCTCGCAATGGCCAAAAACCCCTATTTTGATATAAAACTTGTCAATTACCAGACAGCTTAGCCATGCTTCCCAAGGCAAAATTTGTACAGACTAGCACGCTTCCTGAGGTAGAATTCTATGTTTTGGCATGCAAATCAAGATAAAAAATTTGCTATTTGGCACATAAATCAAGACCAAAAAAATTGGCACACAAATCAAGGCAAAAATTTGAAAGGCTGGTACAGATCCCGAGGCATGCATATGATTTTGAAGTTTTTTTTTTGGACAACGGAAAACCATTTGGATGTCAAATTTAAGCCTGTCATTTGATGATGTCAACATGCATCATCATCATTTGCCACCATTTTTGGGGTCCTCTAGCGCACCAGTTGGTATTTTGCTCATAACTTGAGCATATAGTGTCAAAATTGGGGCAAACGAGATATTGCTGGAAAGATGGTTCTGAGCTCGATGCTCTCATGCATGGTTAATTCTAGTTTTTTCTATCATCTAGGTTTTTGTTTCTACTATCAAAGCTAGATTATCTTTTTTACTTTTTTTTTTTTTTTGGGGGGGGGGGGGGGGGGGGGGGGGGTGCTAATTTGCTCAAATTAGCTCCATTTTTCAATCCGGAAGAAAGTGTCAGAAAGATCTTCTCGAGCACCATCTAGATTTTTGCCTATTTTCATCAAAATTATTTCAAGGTACACAAGATTCAGATTTGAAGCTTTTTTTTATCTTCTCTTGATAAAGAATATCATTCTAGGTTTAGGGGGTTCGATATTTTGATTGTGGGGGGTGTTATTTCTTGTTTCTATCAGTTTAAACCAGATATTTATCAAAACAAAACCCCTTCTAAAAAATATGGCCGAGACCTCTTCTTGTCTAGAACTTCTGACCCCCACATAATTATCACACATGGAAAACCCTTATGACACAACTTCTCCATTCAAAAGGGCTCTGGTCTTGTTTAGATGCAGTGCAACTAGTATTATAGAGGCCCTTTGAGATCATGCAACATCAAAACAAGATGGATGAGGCTATGGGGTTGATTTTCTTTATAGGTATCAGATAGCTTGTAGTTTCATCTTGATGGGTTTGTACTACCCCTCTATAGATGTGGGCTAGATTTGAGACATTATTCGGTACCATCAATGAGTTCAGAGCACTTCAGATTGAGGCAAGCTTACCTCTCTTGTACCTGATTCTTTTCCCTCTATTGAGGACTTTCTGATGAAATTTAAAACAATAGAGATCTTTGTTGCATGGATGTGGAAAGTGAAAAGACTGATAAAGAGTGCATTTATCTAATTCTGTCTAAGCTTAGGGGAAACTTTCAGATCTTCTCTTCTAACCTTTCATTCTACCATGGATGCTTTGGGACATACATTCACCATGCCCACTTTTGAGGTGTTTTGTGATCACTTGAGTAGAGAGTAGGCCAAGCTCACTCAGATGGATTCACTTATAGGTTCATAGTCATAGGCATTGCTTGCCAAGACACCTCAGGGTACATAGAAGCAGAAGTCAAAGAAGAGATATCAGATTTCCTCTTCTCAGCACTCTACTGGCCCCACCATCTTTTTCTAAGAAGGAGAAACAGAATAATGAGAGACCTACATGTTCCTATTGTTAGAAGGGACCTCATGATGAGTCACATTATTTTTAGAAGATATTTTTATGGCGATGAGAAATAGATTGCAGATTTGCAAGCTCTTCTTCAAAAGAGCACCGTTTCCTCTCCATCCTCTTCTACCTCACAGGGGTTCTGCTTTTCAGTCTTTCTTCCGCCTCTTCAACATCTAGATAGGATTTTGGACAAGGTCATGCATTACGGGAATCCATTGCATCCCCTTTACAAGTCCCTTGGATACTGGATTCAGGTGCTTCTCACCATATGGCATCTTCTCAAGGGGTCTTCTCTATTGTTGATGCTTCTCTCATTCCTCATATTCTCATGGGGAATAACACTATCCTAACAGTCTACAGGAAAGGTTCAATAGGCCATTTAGGATAGCACATTAAATGATGTATTGTATGTTCCATCTCTGTCTGTAAACCTTCTCTTGATTTATCAGATTACACACAGTGGATCAAGGAAGACAGTTGAGTTCACTGCAGATTCAGTCTTCATTCGGGATAGTGTGACATGAGGCATTGTTGCTAAAGGGGGAAAAGTTGATCATTCCACCCATCTTTATAGCTTCTCACACTTTGGTCCACCATCTCCATTGTCTGAGCACAAATCTTCTCTTTCGCGGAGGAGCATCATGTGGTGCAGTCAGGTTGCTTGAACCTTTGTATTGTTCTTGAGATCACTGTTATGACTGCCACACCACATCCTATTGAGGTCTTTTCTCTTCAGCATGATTCTTCTTCAAAACTACCTAACCCTCCCATCTCCATTCATCGAGCCACTAGGTGCACTTGTTGATGATTCTACAGAGGACATTCATCTCCTCTTTCATGACAGTTTCAGCACACCTGTCACACACCTACATTGGGGATTCCCTTTTAGGATCCTCGTATTTTCTCCTTTGAGCATCAGTTAGGCCTTCCAGTTTCACCTCTCATTTAGGGGTTTCCTTGTTCCGTTGCCTTTGTTTCTTCTACATTGGAGTTACATTGGTTTGATCATTTCCATAGGGGTTTCTAGCATTCTGGGGGGGGCTTTTAGTGTCTCATCCCTCTCTCATGGGGGGGGGGGCTGGTTGTACTTATGGTTTTGAGAGAGTCTATTGAGCCATTTCTTTTTCTACATTTTTTTATCTCTTTTTGGAGTAGGGTTTTTTTCCCATCAGGTTTTCTCTATTTCTCCATTTTACAGAGATTTGGTTGTGCTGGGTACCTCATCAGGCCATGCTCCCGGGACCCATTTTTTATGCTTTCAACACTGTAGTTTCTTTTACTTTCTTCTTGCATTGTTTTGTAGCTGCATTGTTGCTCATCTTAAGGGGGGGTGTTAGAGTAAATTATTAATTATATTAATTAACTTTACTCCCCTTCTTAAGATGTCAACACTTTTATTTTTAGTTGTTTATATTTAAACACACATGTACTAGTTGATATAAACTTATGCACTAGTTATTTTAAATATAAAATTGCATGCATTAGTCTTGTAATAATTTAACTAATTATTACATGCACTAGGGTTTTCCTTTCAAGGCTTTTGATCTCCTTTATTAGGATGATCCATTGTACATTCAATTCATTCATTAATTGAGGATATTTTATTCTTCATTTTTCAGTCAAACCCTTGCCCTCTTCTTATCTCTACTTCCTTGTAACAGGTTTTTGTATGCAGGTGATCTTCGAGTTTTGTTGATTTGTCTTTCTCAAATCCTACATTATCATTGATGACTCAGCTGACATTTCCTGAAGAAAGTTCAACACAGGTAAGTTTTAATGTTAATTCAATTATTTTGTAAACATATATTTCCTACCAAGGATTTAAAATTAAATAGTATAACTCATAGATCAATCTCATGTTCGCAAACATATATAGGTCAGAGTCAACATTGGTGGCATTGTTCCTTTGCTACCAAGGACATATATTAGGTCTCCTTTCTGTGTGAGGAGATAGAGAGGCGAGGTACAAGAGAGTTCAATTTTAGTTTTTTTTATTTATTATTGTTGACTATGATTTTGAATTTTTATTTTTTATTTGTAGAAACCATATAAATTAAGTAATCTAACTTGGGGTTTCACTTTTTTGTTTGAATGCAGGATCCATCAGAGCCAAAAAGTACTTCAAAGAGGTTGCATTTTGATGATCCACTAGTAGAATAGGATGTCCTAGAAATATTTGTAGTTGAACTTCTTATTTTGAGATGTCATATGACACATTTTGAGATGGCGTATGCCACATTGTATCTAGATATTTTGATTTTGTAAATATGTACATAATTATTGTTCATTTTGATATATATGAAACTTGATATTTGATCGAATTTGTTAATTGTACGTTCATTTATTCATTTTTAGTATGTAAATATGCTTGCGTGTATGTACTCATGTGTACAATTTATGCCTTAAGTATATTCATGTATATTCAAGTACATTCTTCATAACCTAAATTCATGTGTATGGGCTACGTGCATGACTTAAGTGAATTCATGTGTATGCTTTATAATCTATGTGCTACATGTATGCTTCATGACTTAAGAAAATTTATTTGTATGCTTTATGTGCTATGTATGTTCACATGTGTAATTCATCATTTAAGTGAATTCAAAATTTATGTGCTACATTGTATTCATGTGTATCTGATGCTCTCAACCAAGCAAATCCTTCAAAGTTCACTTCACAAATTGGGTGATCACCTTGTCAAATCAACTCTTATGCAATGTATCAGGTTAGAACTCTATTATACATGTCAAAGACACATCATTCCATGAGAATCAATAAGCACATTCATGGAATGATGCTTCTACATCAAGATTTTGTCAAACTATTATTGAGAAAACAATGACCTATCATTGTAGGTACCAAACCCTCCTTTCTAGGGTCTGTAGGTCAGGGCTTGTTCAAAAAGACTCTTGCAAATCTCTCTAGATCCCTCCAATGGATCTAACACATCCCTATGGACCCCAATAGCATAGAAATATCACAAAATATACTCACCCATTGGAGTATATGCTCACAACAATGATTGGTGCTGCTTCATGCACCTTCAATCAACATTTACCACCATGTGTGGTCTCTCCACCACCATATATCCTACATATCCCTACAACCAAATAGTATTGTAGAAGACGCTAGTTAATTCCTTTCCTTCAAATGCCAATGAAATGATGAAATACAGACATGGAAGTAATAACAAGACAATAGACAATCAATTTAATCCATTTCAAATCACAGACATATTCCACAATGCATTCAAATGACCATCCTTAGTCTCTTTACATTTTCCAATAACCCTTTATGGTCATGTCCCCATCTCCCTTGGAGCAGCAAAATTTGTCCATTATGGGCACAAACTGATGCTTCCATCACGTCTGGTTGGGTAGTTTTACCCTAGGAATGGTCCCACTTTTCCTCTTGACACACCAGAACACTCGCCAACATACACAATGGTGCTTAGTATAACTTGGGAACACTTTGGTCTGGCATGTTCACGAACATTCTACTAAATTCATGTTCCAAATGAGGTTATCACTAGCGTTTACCCACCCAACAAGAGCTAATGGTGTAGACCATTCAATGCCAAGATGAATGGTTTGGAAGAAACCTAGTGGTGTAACTTTCAACTGACCCTCACTGCAAGTTTTGGCATCAAGCGAGACTGGCATGCCAAATTTTTAAAAAATTGAATCTCCCAGAATGGAGATAGGTTATTGTAGGCCTCATAAACACGGTCTTGTATAATCTCACAGATCACTAATACCTCTCATGAGGTTTGAGATACGAGCCTCAAAAGATTACTTCCTAGTAATGCTTAGTGCACCTTAGGGGCACTTTGGTCTAGCATGGCCACAAAAATTCTAGTGACTCAGTGGTTGAAATAGGGTTGTCACTAGTGTTTCCCCACCCAACTAGAGCTAATGGAGTAGGCCATTCAGTACCAGGATGAATGGTTTGGAAGAAACCTAGTGGTGCAACTTTCAACTGACCCTCACTGCAAGTTTTGGCATCAAGCGAGACTGGCATGCCAAATTCAAACAAATTCAAACCTATAGCATCTCATGGTTCACCAATATCTCTCACGGGGTCTAAGATACGAGCCTCGAAAGATTGCTACCCAATCATTCTTAGTGCACCTTGGGGACACTTTGGTCTAGCATGGTCATGAAAGTTCTAGTGACTCAGTGGTCAAAATAGGGTTGTCACTAGCGTTTACCCACCTAAATGAAGCTAATGGCGTATACCATTCGGTGTCGGGATGAATGGTTTGGAAGAAACCTAATGGTGCAACTTTCAACTGACCCTAACTATAAGTTTTGGCATCAAGAAAGATTGGCATGCCAAATTCAAACAAATTTTAATCTACTAGAATGGAGAGAGGTTATTGTAGGCCTTAGAAATATGGTCCTATATCATCTCATAGTTTTTTGATAGCTCTCATGAGGTTTGAGATACGAGCCTTGAAAGATCACTGCCCAATCATGCTTAGTGCACCTTGGGGACACTTTGGTTTGGTATGGTCACAAACATTCTAGTGACTCAGTGGTAGAAATAAGGTTATCACTAGTGTTTACCACCAAACCAGAGCTAATGTTGTAGACCATTCAGTGTTGGGATGAACGGTTTGGAAGAAACCCACTCGTGCAACTTTCAACTGACCCTCATTGCAAGTTTTGGCATCAAGCGAGATTGGCGTGCCAAATTCAAAAAAAATTGAATCTCCTAGAATGAAGAGAGGTTATTTTAGGCCTAAAAAACATGGTCTTGTAGCATCTCATAGTTTTTTGATAGCTCTCACGGGGTCCGAGATATGATCCTCGAAAGATTTCTGCCCAATCATGCTTAATGCACCTTAGGGACACTTTGGTTCGGCATGGTCACAAACGTTCTAGTGACTTAGTAGTCAAAATGGGGTTATCACTAGCATTTACTTGCCTAATCAGAGCTAATGGCATAAACCATTCATTACTGGGATGAATGGTTTGGAAGAAACCCAGTGATGCAACTTTCAACTAACCCTTACTGCAAGTTTTGGCATCAAGTGAGATTGGCGTGTCAAATTTTTAAAAAATTGAATCTCCCATAATGGAGAGAGGTTATTGTAGGCCTCATAAACATGGTCTTGTAGTATCTCATGGTTTTCTAATACCTCTCACGGGGTTTGAGATACGAGCCTCAAAAGATCACTGCCCAATTGTGCTTAGTGCACCTTGGAGACACTTTGGTCCGACATGGTCATGAACATTCTAGTGACTTAGTGGTCGAAACAAGGTTTTCACTAGAGTTTACCCACCCAACCGAAGCTAATGGTGCAGTCCATTTTATGTTGGGATGAACAGTTTAGAAGAAACCAAGTGGTGCAACTTTCAACTAATCCTCACTGCAAGTTTTAGCATCAAGTGAGACTGGCATGCCAATTTCAAATTTTTTTGAATATCTTAGAATGGAGAGAGGTTATTATAGGTCTCAAAAACATAGTCATGTAGCATCTCACAATTTGTCGATACCTCTCACGGGGTCTGAAATATGAGCATCAAAAGATCGCTGCCAAATCATGCTCAGTGCACCTTGGGGACACTTTGGTCCGGCATGACCACAGACATTCTAGTGACTCAGTGGTTAAAATGGGGTTGTCACTAGCATTTACCCACCCAACCAAAGATAATGACATAGTCCATTCCATGTCGAGATAAACGGTTTGGAAGAAAACCAGTGGTGCAACTTTCAACTGACCCTCACTGCAAGTTTTGGCATCAAGCGAGACTGGCGTGCCAAATTTAAACAAATTTGAATCTCCCAGAAAGAAGAGAGGTTATTATAGACCATAGAAACATATTCCTTTAGCATCTCACAGTTTTATGATACCTCTCATGGGGCCTGAGATACGAGCCTCGAAAGATTGCTGCCTAATTGTGCTTAGTGCACCTTGGGGACACTTTGGTCCAACATGGTTATGAACATTCTAGTGAATCAGTGGTCAAAACAGGGTTGTCACTAGCATTTACCCACCCAATCGGAACTAATGGCATAGTCTATTTGGTGTTGGGATGAATAGTTTGGAAGAAACCTAGTGGTGCAACTTTCAACTGACCCTCATTGTAAGTTTTGGCATCAAGCGAGACTGGCGTGCCAAATTCAAAAAAAATTGAATCTCCCAGAATGAAGAGAGATTATTATAGGCCTTAGAAACAAGGTCTTGTAGCATCTCATGGTTTTCCAATACCTCTCACGGGCTCTGAGATACGAGCCTCGAAAGATCGCTGCCCAATCATGCTTAGTGCACCTTGGGGACACTTTGGTCTGGCATGTTTGCAAAGGTTCTAGTAACTCAGTGGTTGAAATGGGGTTGTCACTAGAGTTTACCCACCTAGT
Organism: Chamaecyparis obtusa; assembly: GCA_027943335.1. Lineage (NCBI taxonomy): Eukaryota > Viridiplantae > Streptophyta > Pinopsida > Cupressales > Cupressaceae > Chamaecyparis > Chamaecyparis obtusa. The sequence continues at coordinate 8,343 of BSBK01009755.1, forward strand.
GGAGCTAATGGTGTAGCCCATTCAATTTGGGGACAAACGGTTTGGAGGAAACCTAGTGGTGCAACTTTTAACTGACCCCTATTGCAAGTTTTGGCATCAAGTGAGACTGGCGTGCCAATTTCAAACAAATTAAAATATCCCAGAATGGAGAGAGGTTATTGTAGGCCTCAAAAACATAGTCTTGTAGCATCTCATGGTTTTCCAATACCTCTCAAGGGGTCCAAGATATGAGCCTTGAAAGATCACCGCCCAATAATGCTTAGTGCACCTTGCAGACACTTTGGTCTGGCATGTTTGTGAATGTTCTAGTGACTCAGTGGTCGAAATGGGGTTGTCACTAGCATTTACCCATCCAACCAAGGCTAATGGCACAGTCCATTTGGTGCTAGGAAAACTAGTTTGGAAGAAACCTAGTGGTGCAACTTTCAATTGACCTTCACTTCAAGTTTTGGCATCAAGCGAGATTGGTGTGCCAAATTCAAACATATTTGAATCTCTCAGAACAAAGATAGGTTATTTTAGGCTTTAGAAACATGATCTTGTAGAATCTCACAATTCGCTGATACTTCTCATGGGGTTCAAGATATGAGCCTTGAGAGATCGCTACCCAATCATGCTTAGTGCACCTTGGGGACACTTTGGTCCGACATGTTCGTGAATGTTCTAGTGACTTAGTAGTAGAAATGAGGTTGTCACTAGCATTTACCCGCCCAACCAGAGCTAATGGTGTAGTCAATTTGGTGCTAGGATGCAATCCTTCAACACTATCCATTCACCCCAAGGAATCACCATTTTACTTTGGACACATTTGACCAATTTTGACTCAATGACTCCAACTATTACATCATTTGACAATACAAATGTATATGGAATTAAGACAATAAAATGTAAGGATACAAAATTAAGATGATACAAATATAAGGATAACACATTCATAGTAAGGAAACACAATTTTTGCACTTTACATGACATTAAGACAATACAAATGTGGGCTCTTAATATTTGAAAATCAACCCCATGGGCTCTTTTATATTTCAAAATTTTCATCTAATTTTTTACATACAAAAATTGGCATCTAAATATGCACATTACATTCGATTGTTGTTTTTCTATATACAAAATATTACTTCTAAATATGCACATTACAGTCGATTGTTATTTTTATATACAAAATTTGGCATCTAAATATGTACATTAATTTCAATTATTGTTTTTATATACAAAATCTTAGATACACAACTATATATAAAAAAATAAGTGTCCTTTCCGCTCCTAAAGTGTATAAGTTTAACACATGGTACTTGATGACATCTACATTCCAATCCCTGCATTCAGAAGGTAGAAGAAAAGTTAATAGAGAATATAAGAAGTTTATATAGGTTGACAAAAAGATTATGAATGTATAAGTAACTAAACAAACCAAAGAACATGGCTAGCCAATGCATAGTGAAGTTTAGTGTCATAAAAGATGGGCTAATCAAATGCACACCTCGATCTTCTACATCTATCATATATGTATCCAACTACATTTACAATCCACATACAAAACCAATTTTATTGGTTTAAACAAATAAATAAAAAAACTACAATTAATTTATTGAACGTAATCGTAATAAACATGGAAAACCTTGCAACTTGAGTTGAACTTACCTACTGAAGTGTCCCTAAAGGGTCATCTCTCTACTTGAGGGTATTCAATATTTCTTCATGATCATCAGTACTAATAGTCCAAAGTTCCTTTGTCTTTGGTTTTCCTTGATGTTTCAACAACTTAACATTGGCTACTATAACAAGGTGTGAATACATGAGAATGGTTTTGTGCTTCTCATAGTCTTCAAACATAGGAATGCCATTATTTCTAATCATATATGTGTGCAACCATGTTCCCGTAACAACATGTGATCCTGTTGGATATGTTAACATATCATCATCTATCGTTAGTTGTGCAAGTTTCTGCTTTCCTCGTACTCAACGTGCTAACCAGTAATCCAATCTCTCATCATTCCCTTGTGGTGTAACCAATACAAAAACATGTCCTGGATGTAGAAGATCTGAAAGATGGTCGTAGTCAAGTGAATAATCCATGTCATCATTTATTACAGAGTCTATGATAGATAAAGGAGTTAGATAATGTGGAACCCACGTATCAACCCACTCACTTGACTCACATTGATTCCAATCACACTGAAGACACCTCAGACAATAACAAGCCAACTCTCATATCCAAATGGTCCATGTACTAGCATCTGAGCTTTGAAATGAATGTATTTTTGAAGAATATTTCATAGTTTGATAATCCAAACTATCTCCTATTATTCCCAACTCAACCAACCAAAAGAATTTGCACACCACTGAATCAAGAGTCCCCCCTGTGACAATCCTGAAGTACACCAATCAACAATAGAACAAGCATCAAGGAGCTCTGCACTTGAAATCCTCAGTTTCTCCTTAACTAGAGCTCTCTTTACACATGCACCTGCTCCATCATGCTCCCCTTTTCCATGAACGGCCTCAAACAAACTCCAAATATGAGGTACACCTCCCTCTACATGCATTCTACATAACCAATAAAACATATGAGTATTTTTGAATTGACCTCTGCAGTTATCTGACCAAATGAAATGTCTATCCATAGAAATATTATTTTCCCTCACCTAATCAAAATAATTCTCAAAGCAATGTTGGACATACTTGTGAGAGTGAGATCTATCATCGCTCATATAAAAATGGTACTCTCTGATTATCTTTCGGCCATCTTCTATACCATCAGGGGAATGTCTATATGTTATTGCACACAAATAGAAACTTGAATAGAATTGTAATATTGAGATTGCAACTCATTTTGAGGTTGCAATGTATAGTTCTCTACAAAGTCAAAAACTAATATAATAGTTCCAATTGGGAAAGTGTCCTTACACATCCTAAATTGTTGATCCAACCACTGAGACCTGTGACTATGCCTTGCATACTTTGAAAAAAGATTCTTCTTGAAATTTGAAATAAAATCAGCTACTAGTACAAGAGCACCTTTATTTTTTTTTGATTGTAATCATTTTTGGCATGTAAGGATTTACCTAAGGTCATGTTGATCAAGTCTTGGAATCCACTAGGGATTTGAAGTCCTTCTAGGTCCTTAGGTTCTATGTGGAAGGCTATAGTATTTTAGCCCTTCTCTTTGCAAATAAAGAAAGGTGATGTCAGAGTGATTTCATGAGGTTTTGAGCATGTGGAATTATTTTTGGAGTCTAGGTGTGGTCTAGCACTCCATGGGAGCTTCCCAAATCCACTAGATTAGGAAGCAAAAATAAAAAAGTTATCACATTTGTTGTAAACGTTGCTTAGCAACTTTTGCAACTTTGAAAAGTTGCTCGGTGCATAAAATCCTTAAGACCTTAATCAATTTTTAAGAGATCTTAAGCTCCCCTAGACCTAACCTAAGGCTATATATGTAAACCTCAGCTCAAATCCTAAGGTTAGAAGGACTATTGTATGGAGAATCAATTCTGGAAGTGTGCACAGTATTCACATTTGCTTGTATTTCAGTGATTAGTGAATTAATGCATGGAATTAGGAAGTAGATTTGGATCTATGATGGATGTTGGATGAATTTGTGTGCATCTAATTTGATATTTTACAACTAGTTTATATTTTCTCTTTCATTTATTTGTTTTAGTTTTAATCTTCCCAAAGTCTCTTCTCACTGGTTCATAACAGGAGAGTTGTAGACATGAGGGTCTAACTCACTATCCCACTGTCCATTTTGTACAAAATTTTTGGGATAGTGAGTAGAATCCATGAGTATACCATATGTAGAAGGAGGGGCCCTAGAATTCATGCAAGGCATTTTTAAAATCAAGCCCTAGGTGAGCCATGGTGAGCCCGGCTAGGAAGGACTAAACCAAGAGAAGAAATAGGTTGCAGAGGTGAATGGGAAGGTGGGATTTAATGATTGGAGATCTTGGATATGATCATTTCCAAGATTTGGATGCAAGGAGAAGGTGTGATTTATCCATCTAATCACCCAAAAATAGGAGATACTTTATGTAATCAGAGAAGGCCCTAAAACCTACCAAAAGCACCTATTTTTGGTCAGGGAGCTGTGCGGCCTGGGAGGAGCCTAAAACCTCCAAATCCTTGAGAGGTTACCTTACATTGCAAGAATACACAATTTTTTTGTAGGGTCATTTGAAGGAAAATAGGTGAAAAGCCCTATTTTCTCGGAGAGGAGGCTTAATTGGGGCTCTTCCTTGTAGCCCTAGATAACAAAGGAAGTGTGAGATCGGTAAGAGGGATTGATGAAGTAAGAGTTGAAACATGTCTAATAGGATCATATAAGATACTTTAAAACACCTCCTCACCTCTACAAGTTCCCAAGTTCATTTGGAGGTGTTAAACCCTTATCCTAGCTTAAGGGTCATTATGTGCATGGAAGTGATAAGCACCAAGAATGGATGTCTTGGTTGATTAGTGTTGGTAGTTTGGTTTGGGTGGAAGACCAAGGGATTGAGCTATTGTAGGCATCCTATCACTTAAGGGTCACTAGGTGGACCTAAGCAAGGGCTTGTGACTAGCTCTTCCAACCTTCCCTATCAAATTGGTATCAAAGCCCCAAAAGTTTTTGGGATTGCATAGTGCATGTCAAAGTGTGAATCCAGTGGGTCTTCAATCATGGTGACTAATGTGGAGTTAGCCATGAAAGTTGAGGACCAAGAACAAGACAATAGGATGTTAAGGGAAAGAATAGTCCAATTGGAACAAGCATTGGGTGAAGTACAATTGAGGACTAAGGAAGTCATTGACAAACTAGATTGGAGAGAGGAAAAGGAAAAGGAGATCCCTAAGGAGGAAAAAACTCTAGAGCTAGACCCTATATTGCATGAAGAACCACTCTTGAAATCCTTGAAAGCCATGAGTGGGAAAGCTTTAAAATGAATACCATTATTCAGTGGTAAAATGGAGGTAGATCTAGTCATGGACTGGATAGAGGGCATGGAAAATCATTTTGAGTGTGATGGGATCAGTGAGGCACAAAAGGTAAGAGTGGCCAAATCTAGGCTTAGAGGCTTTGCCTTAACATGGTGGAAGTTTATTCAAACCAAGAGAGAAAAGGAGGGCAATAACCCAATCTCTTCTTGGAAGGGCATGGTGAGTAAAATAAGAGAAGCCTATATGCTAGATGATTATGAGATTCAACTACATAAAAAAAGGAAGAGTTTGAGACAAAAGGACCTTGATGTGAATTCCTATACATAGGAATTTCAAAAGCTTTGTATGAGGTCCAATGTAGCAGAAGATGAGAGCATTAAAGTAGCCAAATATTTGAATGGCTTGAAGTAGAGCATTCAAGAAGAGATGAATCTTCTCAGTCCCAAGATAGTGCACCAATGTTACCAATTGGATTTCAAGATTGAAGATAAGAGCATAAGGAAACAAGATCAAACCTCTAAGAGTAGAGGTAGAGGAAGAGATCAAAGAGGACATAGAGGAAGCTATCAAGGTAGAGGGACTGAACATAGAAGTTAGGGAGAACCCAAGCCAATAGAGCATAGTGGGGAGTCATCTTCTAGGGGAAATTTTGGTAGAGGTAGAGGTAACCAAGGAAGCTCCAACATAGGTAGAAGTGCAAGTAGGAGAAATGCATATTTTGCTAGCATGAAATGCTACAATTGTGGGAAAATGGGACGTCTAGCTTATAGGTGCCCGGATAAGGCATCTTCTTCAAATATAGAGAAGAGAGTGGCCTACACTCAAGAAGACACTTCAAGTGTCAAGTCACTAGAGGTTAGCCACATTGAATCAGAAATGGGTGAGAACCTCATGTTTAGAAGGGTTCTTATTAGGAAACTAGAAAAGGAAGAACCAAGGTAGAGAAGAGAACTCTTTAGAGTGAAATTTAAGGTCATGGGAAAGGTGTGTAAAGTAATTGTTGACTCTGGATCAACAGACAACATCTTAGCATAAGAGACAATGAAGAAACTTAATCTTCTCAAGGTACCCCACACCAATCCTTACAAAGTGACATGGCTAAACAAAGGACAAAGTGTCCTAGTCAATGAACAAGCATGGATTGAGTTTTATATTGGGGGTACAAAGATAAGTTATTGTGTGATGTGCTACCTATGGATGCATGTCACCTATTTTTAGGTAGGCCATGGAAGTTTGACAGAGAAACCATCTACAATGGTAAGGACAAAACTATCACCTTCAAGAAGGATGGGAAAACTTTCAAACTGCAATCTCTACTAGAGGAAGAAGGGGAGTAGTCCAAGACTCCTAGTGTATTGTTGAGTAGTGGGAAGGAGATGTTACATGCACTCTAAGCAAGGGATAGTGAAGGATATGCCATAGTAGTGAAACCTAAGGAAGAAGAGAAGTCCAGTTAAGCACCACTACCAAAGGATATCCAAGAGGTACTTGATGAATACAAGGACATTTTAAGTGATGGAACACCAGAAACCCTGCCACCTAAGAGGTAAATAAGTCATCAGATTGAATTCATACCAGGAGCCTCATTGCCAAATAAGGCAGCATACAAACTCACACCGGAGCAGAACCAAGAGGTGGCTAGGAAAGTTCAAGAGTTACTTGATCAAGGGCTCATTAAGAAGATCATCATCCCATGTGTAGTACCAGTGGTCTTAGCATCTAAGAAAGGTGGAAAAAGGAGGCTTTGTACTGATTCAAGAGCCATTAACTGGATAACAATCAGGTATAGGTTTCCCATACCTAGAGTTGAGGATTTGATGGATTGTTTGGGAGAAGCACAATACTTCACCAAGCTGGATCTTAAGAGTGGTTACCATCAGATTAGGATCAAGGATGGAGATGAATGGAAGATAACCTTTAAAAATACTAAAGGGCTATATGAGTGGCTTGTAATGCCATTTGGGTGTACTAATGCCCCTAGAACATTCATGAGATTGATGAATGAAGTGCTAAAGGACCACATAGGCAGATTTGTGGTGGTATATCTTGATGATATACTTATCTTCAACAAGAAAAATGAAGAGCACTTGATACACTTGGATATTGTACTCAAGAGGCTTCATGAGGAGCAATTGGCAATCAACCTAGAGAAATGTGAGTTCCTCAAGAAAGAGTTAGTTTATTTGGGTTTTGTGGTATCCAAAGGTCAATTGAAAATGGACCCAAGCAAGGTGGAAGCAATCAAAAATTGGCCTACACCAACCATAGGGACAAAAGTAAGAAGTTTCTATGGTCTTGCTTAATTTTATAGGAAGTTCATGAGGAACTTTAGTGGCATATGTGCACCAGTCCTAGATACCATAAAGGGTGGAGTAAAGACCAAGTTTAGATGGACACTAGAAGTCAGCAAGGCATTTGAGAAGTTGAAGTAGAAAGTAGCAACACAACTCATCCTCCTACTACCTAGTTTTGACAAACTTTTCACCTTGGAGTGTGATGCAAGTGACATAGAAGTTGGAGGAGTGTTGAGCCAAGAAGATAGGCCCATAGCCTTCTTCAGTGAGAAGCTTAATGAGGCTAAGAATAAGTATTCAACATATGAATTAGATCTATATGCATTAGTCTAGTCACTTAGGAAGTGGAGGCATTACCTCCTTCCTAAAGAATTTGTAGTGTTTACTGATAACCAGACACTTAGTTACATAAACACACAAGAGAAGTTGAGCAATAGGCACTTGAAGTGGATGGAGTACCTACAAGCCTTCACATTCGCTATTAAACACAAGAAGGGACATTTGAACAAGGTGGTAGATGCACTAAGTAGAAGATTTATGACATTGCAAGAGGTCCAATTGTAAAGCATTGCCATTGAGATTTTCAAGGAAATCTTTGGTGAAGATGAAGACTTCTCCAAAGCATACAAGGTATGTTCTAATTTTGAGAATCATTTTCATAGTCCATTCTTTGAATACACTTTACAAAGTCAACTATTATTCAAAGGGAATCAGTTATGTGTTCCCAAGGGCTCAATGAGAGAAAACCTCATTCAAGAGAAGCACAATGGGTGTTTAAGTGGACATTTTGGTATCGACAAAATAATGGAATTGGTACATAGATTTTATTATTGGCCCAAGCTGCCAAGGGATGTCAGAAGGTATGTGGAGAAATGTGTGGTGTGTATGAAAGCCAAAGGGGGAGCCAACAATACAGGTTTGTATCAAACCTTGCCCATTCCAAATAGGCCATGGGAGTGCATAAGTATGGATTTTGTGGTAGGTCTCCAAGACCAAAATAGGGTTGGATAGTGTCTATGTAGTGGTGGATAGATTCAGTAAAATGAGTCATTTTATACCTTGTAGGACCACTCATGATGCAAGCTAAATAGCTCATCTCTTCTTTAAAGAGATTATGAGGATACATGGTTTTCCCTTGAGCATTGTGGGTATGTGCAGGATCATGGTATACCAAACTATGGCCTTAAGTGGCAATGAAAAATAAAAAAATCAAGGTTAGTCAACTTGACATAAAAGCTTGAACATCTTATGAACCTTATGTGAAAAAGTTGTAAGAGTAGAATCTGTAGGAAATTGAATGTAGTTTCTAAACTACTAGCCCTTGTTTGAATTTTTTTTTGTTTAATTGTTAAAAATTTTAGATTTCAATGCAGTACTATGAAAATTTTAGGGAAATGATAAAGACTACGTGTATGTCTGGCCACCTTAATCATAATCAAATGATGATATATTTTCCCAAGATTCTAGATATAATTAGTAGACTCATGCTTGGATGTGACACATATTTTTTTGTAATTTTTGGTCAAATAAATAATTAATTATGAATTTTCTACTACAACTTTTTTTAGAATAAAAAAACTCTTGTGTCTGACCACCTTAACTAATTCAAAATTTTACCAAATTCAATTTTTTTTTTCTTATAGTAGCCGAAGCATAAAATGTGACACATGTTTTAGATTTCAAAAAGGTTAAACGATTTGAAAGTTATAGTTGTTTTTCAATTAGTATGTCAATTACGACTTTAAAGATAACTCAATTGAAAAATAAGTAATAATTACTTACATAACTCAAAATTTGACAGTAATTATATCGATGGAAAGATGATAATGTCTTTAAGAATTTTTTTTCATTTCATCAATTTTGGGTGAAAAAATAAATGTTAGCTACATGTTTGAAGTCTCGGTATCAAGAACTATCTCTTGAAACATGTCTAAAGGGTTGACCACCCATGTTTGGTAATGCCCAATCAAATACCAAGCCTAATCTGATATCTGATACAATCAGATATCTGATATTTTCAGATATCTAATATTTTTGGATATTAGATAATATCGAATATCCAAAAAAGTGCGCCTATTTTGAAATTTGAATTGACAAGGATCTATACAAATTCTAGATTTTGGGGGATTTCAAAAAATTCCAGACTTAGCCAAATTTTAGGATTCAGCAAGCCTTCAGCAAGGTTACCTCCCATAATCCATCATGGCTTTCTAAGGTCAAACTGAAACTAGCAAAAAGATTCTCAAAGGGTTTTAACTCATTTTATACAAATCACTGTTAGGATAATAAGCAGAAAATGAAAATATTAACAAACAAGAGAGAACACAATAGCACAAAATTTAACGTGGTTCACCTAATCCCTGGGCTATGTCCACCAACATCGAGTCCAATATCTTTATTATTATTCAGTGATTACAATCTAAAACCTGCAACTCAATACCGTCGCAGGAAGCTACAATAATCCCTCATACAATGAATCTCAAACCCTAAGCCCTTTTAAAAGTATTTTTGACATAATGAAATTAGAGAAAAAATACTCTGACTAATAGAAAAATAGATGGCCGACACTTAACAATATTATTAAGTCATTCTTGGCATCGAGGGGTGCTGCCCCTTGACCCCATCAGGCGCTCTGCCCCTTGACCCCGCATGGGGCACTGTCCGAAGACCTCACAAGGGGCTCTGCCCCTTGAACTCGTGGAAAAGTTTGATTAGGCTCCACATACATAATAATCACTTGGACCCCTTAGGACACACTTGAGGGTTCTAATGTGTCAAAAGGGGTCATGAGGACTTCCTAGGGGCCCTAACACATGATAAGGCATACTAGGACCCCTATGAAGTCCACATGACCCCTTTTGACACATTTGAACCCTCAAGTGTGTTTGAAGGGGTTTTAGGACCCCTTAGGACACACTTGAGGGTTCCAATGTGTCAAAAGGGGTCATGGGGACTTCCTAGAGGTCCTAATGCATGATAAGGTGTACTAGGACCCCTAAGAAGTCCCCATGACCCCTTTTAACACATTGGAACCATAACATGTGTTCGAAGGGGTCATAGGACCCCTTAGGACACACGTGGGCATTCTAATGTGTCAAAAGGGGTCATGGGGACTTCATAGGGGTCCTAACGTGTGATAAGGCATACTAGGACCCCTAAAAAGTTGCCATCACCCCTTTCGACACATTGGAACCCTCAAGTGTGTCCTAAGAGTTTTCATGACCCCTTCAAAAACACTTGACCATTCCAGTAGGTCAAAAAGGGTCATGGGGAGTTCTTAGGGGTCCTAGTACACCTTATAATGTGTTAGGACCCCTAGGAAGTCCCCATGACCCCTTTCGACATATTGGAACCCTTAAGTGTGTCCTAAGGGGTCCTACAACCCCTTCGGACACACTTGATAGTTTGAATGTGGCAAAAGGGGTCATGGGGACTTCCTAGGGGTCCTATTACATGATAAGGCATATTAGGACCCCTAAGAAGTCCCCATGACCCCTTTTTATACATTTGAATGCTCAAGTGTGTTCGAAGGGGTTGTAGGACCCCTTAGGACACACTTGAGGGTTCTAATGTGTCAAAAGGGGTCATGGGGACTTTCTAGGGCTCACTTGAGCATTCAAATGTATAAAAAGGGGTCATGGGGACTTCTTAGGGGTCCTAACATGTGATAAGGTGAAATAGGACACTACTACATTTGGGGCCAAATTTCGACGGTCATTTGTTGGATTTGCAACACTCATTTGTTAGAATTTCAACACCTGAGTTCATCACCATTTTTGTATAGAAGACTGTGACATAAGACCTATCTGTCAGTTTACTGACACCATGTCACATCAAAAACTTGAACATGACAACAACTTTGTTATGGCATTTCCTGCGATTCATCCATCAGAATTCCGATAACAAGACCTATTGAAAATATACAATCTCTGTCAGAACTGACTGTCAAAACCATATTCTTTCCAACATTAGAACTGTTGGAATATCGATAGTTTTCATCAAATTCTGACAGATCTATTTGTCGGTGATATGGCCTCACTGTCAAATATTTTGTCGAAAGTACTGTCGAATATTTTCTATTTACGACACTTTAACTATTGCCATTCTGAAAGTTCTACAATATTCTTTGACAGGTTACCCTGTCGAACATATAGCATTATTGTCGTAGGAAATGTCATAAATTGTGTTTTTCTGACATTTTATCTATCGAATGCATAGCGCTTCCATTAGAATTAATGCTAAAGTGTCAAAAAATTGACAGATAGGCACATTAAAGTTAACACAGCTCAAGAGACCATCATAGGTTGTCTCTTTCTTCGATTTATATTATTGACATAATGTTTTACCTTTCATTAGCTCATCAAATCCGAGGATTTGAAAGAATTTAATAGAATATTTTCATGACAATGTATATTATTTAAGTTGACGTTGCACGAATTTATCTACTTTGTGCACTTGTAAACTATGAGGACGGCGATAAAGAAGCATTGCCATGGGAGGAGATGCTTCTTTATCATCATCTTCATAGTATACAAGTGTGCGAAGTAGATAAATTCATGCAATGTCAACTTAAATAATATACGTTGTCATGAAAATATTCTATTAAATTCTTTCAAATCCCCAGATTTGATGTGCTAATGAAAGGTAAAACATTTTGTCAATAATATAGACCAAAGAAAGAGACAACCTATGATGGTCTCTTGAGCTGTGTTATCTTTAGTCCTAGCTACCTGTCGATCATCGAGAATAATCACCGCCTTGCATTTATGTACACTGCACAAATTGATCACAGTCTCACAAAAACATTTTACACTTGTACATCTCATCAATACTGGAGGCCTAAAGTAATTTTATATGATAACTAGTACATTTCATGCATGGATGAGAAAACACTATCCAAAGTTTCTAGATAACCATTTTTGAGAAGAGGAATGAGTGGAGGCCAAAGAAGGGATAATTGTGAAGGTTTTATAGATGTAGGTTACTGAATCATCATCTCTGCACTGTTACTCAATCTGGCCTCCACTCCATATATGTCTTCTCATAATCTAAAAACTCTCCATCATTGATTCTCATCATTTTTTCAGCATCTCCATGGACTGTGACCTTAAATTATTGAGCTTCTCTTTGTTTTGAGAATAGTTTAACATTCTCTACTTAACAGGGCCAACCACATGAAGGTGGAAGCTCACCTAGGAGCCTCTTATGACCCTTTACAACATTTTAAGACCTCTAAGATGTATTCTTAGGAATCATAAAGGGTCATAAGGGGTCTTGGGACACAACAACTAAGAAACATAAATGTAGGCATCATGGTCACAATTTTTTGGAGACACAACATATTTGAGTGGTTTTCTGAGATGATGCAAAGTAGTGGTTGCTTTGCATCATCTGGGAATAGCACTCAATTATGTTGTGTCTCCAAAAAATTATGAACATGATGCCTACATTTATGTTTCTCAGCTATTGTGATATGTACATCGTAGTCTGTCGTTGTTGCAGCAGCAGAGCCTATATTCCACAACAACAAGGAAGACATCTTTTTAGCCTGGGTCTCAATCCTACCCCAATTATCAAAGGATCTAGGGCCAGGGTCGAAAGATGTCTTCCCATTCTATCTGCAACATTGTGTCCATCCATGATCTCAGGAACATCATCATCTTTCCGCTCTTCATTTGCCAAAATATATCGCTTCTTCAAGCTTGCAAAGTAATCTTATTAATAAAAGAACTCTTGCCAACATTAGGGTACCCACAGATCAAAATAGTTGATGTTATTGGTTCTTGTGCTCAAGGATATCAATTCACTATTTTGAAATGGCCAAATCATTTTTATTTCGATTGTAGAGAAAAGGAGTGGGAGAAAACGAGCGGGTGAAAGCTGATCGAGAGCGAGAGAAGGCTTTGCATTTTATTTGATCATGAATGCTCTCTAAAATGACCAATCATGTTTTCTATTCGATTCTTTTTGGTGTTTTTTTTCCCATATTCAGTAGATAAAAATCATGGCGGCAGCCACTTAGCCATCTTTTTGATGTTTCGGGTATTTTACAAAGATACAAGTATGTGGATTTATTGTTCAATTGCTTGCAGTTATTGGTCAAATGAAAATATTTTGTCACATTGCAAGGGCAAGATATCAATTTGGTGTTTTTGGTTTATGTTAAAAGTTGATTTGGTAAAATGCTCAAAAAACACACTACATGTTCTAAAATGTAAAGAAGTTGAATGTTAAATGTAAGATATATATCTCATCCATAGTAATCAAAAGAAAGGACATGAAACTTATAAGGAGATTTACCAAACCAAAAATATAAGTGAATAAGAAACATGGATTGGTACCTTATGAATTGGTTTTTGAGGTGCACAATCTTCATCAATCTCCTCAGAACAAGACCCCTCCTCACAAAAAATGCATTTAACACAAAAAACAAATCTACAAAATTGAACTAATGGCATGTTTAGAAAAAAGAAATAGATTGATAATAATATGCTAAAAATTCTATTATGTTTAATACATGCAAAAGGACAAGTCCCAACAATTCTTAAACATACTTTATCTGATATGATAATAACATGCTAATTAAACTGATAAAGGTGCTATCTACATTTAATCTGCCAATTACTAATTACACAAAAAACACATCTTGGAAACCATTGAATTCAACAATAAATGAAACCTAACACCAAAACTATTCCTTCCATTCACTTCTACCAAGAATAAAGCATTTAATCCATTCAACATTACATATAATCATTAGACAGTTACATTTACTGACTGTGTAGAGGAACAGTCACGACCAAAATGATCAAAACTACTTCCACCCTTGCACAAGCTATTCCAAACTTCAAGTAAAATGAGAAATATGCTATATCAAATCATTCATATTCATAGTAACCATTCAAAGGATCATTTTTTCAATGAACCCTCTGACTGTACCCCTACGGCAGAGAAAAGAAACCTCAAAATAGAGAAAGGAAACTTAGTAAAACTAGTCTATGCCACTGTTTGTGAGGGTACAATCATGATAAGTGCCTCTTAAACCTCTCCAAACATGTAAGAATGTCTTTAAATACTTCATTGATCTCTTCTAAACATTAACGCATGGACAGTCAAACCAGTAGTGTCCAAAGCATTCAATAAGTGAATATGAATGTTTGAAAACTTTCCTCTCAACTTCCCCAACCACTCCTAATCGATTAGAGGGATTAGTTGAGTGTTTAGACACTAAAAATTCTTAAACATACTTTATTTGATATGATTAATTGTAATATCAACAAACGTGAATCCAAACATTTGAAAATAGTGAATCGATATCCTTGAGCACAAGCACCAATAACATCAAATAATGGAGATAAAGCACGGGCTAGGGCACAACACCAGTAGAATGCAGTCATTTTAGTGAGCATTCATGATCAAATAAAATGGAAAGCATTTGAAATTTGTGGTCGAATATGATGCCAGAGGCTCGAAAGACATTGCCTGTCAAAGATACCAATCAAAGATGAAGAAATCACATACCTTCTCTTGCGCTCATCTTGCACGAAGGAAGATTTGATAGCCAAATCTTCCTTGTACCACATGAAGAACATGCCATTGGTTCAGTTTAGCATGTTATTATCATATCAGATAAAGTATGTTTAAGAATTGTTGGTAAGGATAGGAATAGTGGAGATTCTAGAAATATCCCTCTAACCAATTAGGAGTGGTTGGGGAAGTTGAGAGGAAAGTTTTCAAACATTCATATTCACTTATTGAATGCTTTGGAGACTACTGGTTTGACTATCCATGCATTACCAGTGATTGAGATTCATTAAAGGATACAAAACCCTTCATTTTGGGTTATTGTGTGTGGATTCATCCACTTTAGCTAGGAAGATCAAGAAGATGGGGCAGGAGGACATTGTGGTAGAATAAGTATTTAAAGAAGCAACAAGAAGCAATAGAAAAGTTTTTAGGAGTTTGGAACAACATTTCAGAATCCATGAATGGTATGGGTAAGGTGACCTTCATTCTTGGCCGTGACTTCAATGAAACATTGGATATGGCTGATAAGAAGAATGGTCACTTGTTGATAGTGTTCCTTGAGGGAAGGGGGATTGTGAAAGACTTTTTATCATTGTATTGTATATTTTCAATATGTTTGGATGCAGGCTAGACTAGGAGAATGAAGGATCACTCACTGATTGCATGATAACCCAGTTTTGAAGGGTCACTAGTTGAGGGGACAGTCAAGGTCCAGATGTTGATAGTAATTCATTGAGGGAAGGGGGATTGTAAAAGACTTGTTATCATTTTATTGTGTATTTCCAATATGTTTGGATGCAGGGTAGACCAGGAGAATGAAGGATAACTCATTGATTACATGATAACCCAGTTTTGAAGGGTCACTGGTTGAGGGGACAATCAAGGTCTGGATGTTGATAGTGTTCCTTGAGGGAAGGGGGATTGTGAAAGGCTTGTTATCATTGTATTGTGTATTTCCAATATGTTTGGATGTAGGGCAGACTAGGAGAATGAATGATCACTCACTGATTGCATGATAACCCCACCAAGCATTCTTTCCTTTAAGTTTCCACAATATCTCAAAATATGATCATTATTCTTTACTTTCCTCTATATGTTATTCTTTCTATGGTTTTGTTATCTCATAAATATATCAAAAACATTGTAGATGTGCATATAAAAGTAAAATATTGTCCTTCAATTGTTCCACATTGAAGCATTTCCTCTTGGGAGTATTCTCTTCATTTGTACAATATTTGTCAAAAATGGTTCCCATATTTCTTCAAGATCTATTTTAATCTTTATACTGCAATTTTGATTAGATTTGACCAATAGTTGATTTCATTGGTATTTTATAGCATATAATCCTAATGTGAAATGTGGAGAGAAAGAAAGAGACACACTAGGTATCAATTACACGATATACCCATCATCACTTAGCACTTAAATAATAAATTATGGACAGGGAACAACCCCCTAACTTCTAGTTTTTTGTTTCATGTTGGCCTCTTATTATATGCAAAGGTAGGTCTATCTTAGGCTAACAACCACAGTGTAGGGGCCATAAATTATGGATCCAAAAATAGTGCACACTTGTATTAAATTAGGTTCACTATACTACAAGGGAATGGAAACCATGCAATAGTGCCTCATGGGGATGGAAGAAACCCTTCACTAAGAAGATGTTTGTGTCTGCAATATTTACTAGAGGCAAAGAACATAATTTGGTTCCATAAATTACTCCTAGAAGATAATGGCACCCACAAAACACTTGGAAAAGATAGCACTCACTATATCTTTTATCACTCTTTTAAAGCTAGGACAATAAATCTCAAAGATTGATCAACAAATTTTTGAACACAAAGAACCATTGACAAATATGATTCATCTCTACAATAGCCAACAACCAGTTGTTCCAATCATGGTGTCCAATAATTATATTAGAAAAAGCATCTACAAATCCCTTACACAACCATAATAGATTCAAACCATGAACTATAAGAACCTAACAATGTGACTAACAAAGATACAGCCTAAACAAATCTTGATCATATTCCACCCTATTGTAAGGCCCAAGAAGTAACTCTATCTTAAAGCTACACATTCCTCTAGATAAAGCTCAAAGGTTAGGTAGCTGAAGCATAGCAATACTTGAATGAATATGGGAATAATTTGATGTACAATCATTTGCTAACTTGGTTTGTGGGTTTTCCACATAATATTTTCCCTTTAACCACATTTATAGTTTGAGAAAATCAGAAAAAATTGTTTCAGATTTATATTATCCTTTTGAACTAGCACACTACCATAAAAATGCATAATCATTGGTCATATCAAGAAAATTCCTATTGATAAGTAGGATATCCTTATAAAAATTTGATGCATGGATTTCTTGTGAATTATCAACTGCTATGTATCCTGCAACTATGAAAGGAATAGTGTTGGTGTTAGGTTTCATTTATTATTGAATTCAATGGTTTCCAAGATGTGTTGAGGAGTTTTCTCCTTGTTTAATGTTAATTGTTCCTACACAATCCACTCATAAAACAATGAAATGCTATGTGGAAGGGATGGTTGATAGTGTTCCTTGGGGGAAGGGGGATTGTGAAAGACTTGTTATCATTGTATTGTGTATTTCCAATATGTTTGGATGCAGGGCACACCAGGAGAATGAAGGATCACTCACTAATTGCATGATAACCCAGTTTTGAAGGGTCATTGGTTGAGGGGATAGTCAAGGTTTGGATGATTGGGCCATTGGAGGACCCTAGTTCTTTGTATTAATTTCTATTCAAATTGCATGCATGGATTTCTTGTGAATTATCAGCTGCTATGTATCCTGCAACTGGATCCGTAAATTTGCATATACTTCTCTAGGGTTGTAAGCCACTTAGGGATCAAAATAGAGAAAGTAAATAAAAATCATTCTTTGTCCTATTTCCTTTTAACAAAGTCTCAACTATCAATGATACAATACATTTGATGCCCTAAGCTATCAATATAAATGGTGCCTAGCTAGAAGCTCATGGATGGTCCATTTGATAACCACAGTCAACATTTCAAAAAAATAGATATCCTTGAGCACAAGCACCAATAACATCAAATAATGGAGTTAAAGCACAGGCTAGGGCACGAGACTAGTAGAATGTGGTCATTTCAGTGACAACAATATACCATGGTGTCATTAAACACATATGCCAGTAATATCAACAAATGTGAATCCAAACATTTGAATACAGTGAATTGATATCCTTGAGCACAAGCACTAATAACATCAAATAATAGAGATAAAGCACTGGCTAGGGCATGACACCAGTAGAATGTGGTCATTTCAATGACAAAAATATACAATGGAATCATTAAACACATATGCTTGTAATATCAACAAACGTGAATCCAAACATTTGAATACAGTGAATCGATATCCTTGAGCACAAGCACCAATAACATCAAATAATAGAGATATAGGACTGGCAAGGGCACGACACCAGTAGAATGTGGTCATTTCAGAGAGAAACTCCCTCAACAATAAAATAAAATGCATTCGAATATGATGCTAGAGGATTGAAAGATGAAGAAATCACATACCTTCTCCTGTGCTCAGCTTTCACTCCTTTTCTCCCACTCTCCAATTGAAATAAAAATGATGAGGCTGTTTCACTTTTTTTTTTAAATGTATACCCCGAATCTGTCAGAGTTTCAATGGTCAATTAAACACCCATCGGAATACCGACATCATCAGGGCTTATTACAAAAAAAAACCACCAAATTCGTAAGAAAAAATTACCCGTCAGAAACTTCTGTTGAAATTTGGCCCCAAATGTAGTAGTGGGACCCCTAGGAAGTCCCCATGAACCCTTTTGACACATTGGATAGCTCAAGTGTGTCCAAAGGGGTCCTACGACCCCTTAGGACATAGTTGAGGGTTCCAATGTGTCAAAAGGGGTCATGGGGACTTCCTAGGGGTCCTAACACGTGATAAGGTGTAGTAGGACCCCTAAGAAGTCCCCATGACCCCTTTTGACACATTCGAATGCTCAAGTGTCTCTTAAGGGGTTGTAGGACCCCTTGGGAAAAATTTCAGGGTTTCAATGTATCAAAAGGGGTCATGGGGACTTTTTAGGGGTCCTAACATGTGATAAGGCATACTAGGACCCCTAGGAAGTCCCCATAACCCATTTTGACACATTAGAACCCTCAAGTATGTCATAAGGGGTGAGGGTTCTAATGTGTCAAAAGGGGTCATGGGGACTTCCTAGGGGTCCTAGTACGCCTTATCATGCATACTAGGACCCCTCATAAGTCCCCATGACCCTTTTTGACACATTTAAATGCTCAAGTGTGTCTGAAGGGGTCGTAGGACCCCTTAGGACACACTTGAGGGTTCTAATGTGTCAAAAGGGGTTTTGGGGACTTCCTAGGGGTTGTAACATGTGATAAGGTGAACCAAGACCCCTAAGAAGTCCCCATGAACCCTTTTGACACTTTGGATAGCTCAAGTTTGTGCGAAGGGGTCCTACGACCCCTTAAGAGATAGTTGAGGGTTCTAATATGTCAAAAAGGGTCATGGGGACTTCCTAGGGGTCCTAACATGTGATAAGGCGTACTAGGACCCCTAAGAAGTCCCATGACCCCTTTTGACACATTTGAATGCTCAAGTGTGTCTGAAGGGGTCATAGGACCCCTTAAAACACATTTGAGGGTTCAAATCTATCAAAAGGGGTCATGGGGACTTCCTAAGGGTCCTAACACATGATAAGGTGTACTAGGACCCATAGGAAGTCACCATGACCCCTTTTGACACATTAGAACACTCAAGTATGTCCTAAGGGGTCCTACGACCCCTTAGGACATGCTTGATGGTTCTAATGTGTCAAAAGGGGTCATGGGGACTTCCTAGGGGCCTAACACATGATAAGACATACTAGGACCACTATGAAGTCCCCATGACCCCTTTTGACACATTTGAACCCTCAAGTGTGTCCTAAGGCATACTAGGACCCCTAGGAAGTCCCCATGATCCCTTCTAAGATATTTGAATGCTCAAGTGTGTCTTAAGGGGTCCCCATGACCCCTTTTGACACATTTGAATGCTCAAGTGTGTTTGAAGGGGTCGTAGGACCCCTTAGGACACACTTGAGGGTTTAAATATGTCAAAAGGGGTCATGGGGACTTCTTAGGGATCCTAACATGTGATAAGGCATACTAGGACCCCTAGGAAGTCCCCATGACCCCTTTTGACACATTTTAATGCTCAAGTGTGTTCGAAGGGGTCATAGGACCCCTCAGAACATACTTGAGGGTTCTAATGTGTTAAAAGGGGTCATGGGGACTTTGTAGGGGTCCTAACTTGTGATAAGGAATACTAGGACTAGTAGGAATTCCCCATGACCCCTTTTGACATATCTGAATACTCAAGTGTGTCCGTAGGGGTCCTACAACCCCTTCGGACACACTTGAGTGTTCAAATATGTCAAAAGGGGTCATGGGGACTTCCTAGGGGTCCTAACATGTGATAAGGCATACTAGGACCTCTAGGAAGTCACCATCACCCCTTTTTACAAATTAGAACCATCAAGTGTGTCCTAAGGGGTTGTAGGACCCCTTAGGACACACTTGAGGGTTCTAATGTGTCAAAAGTGGTCATGGGGAGTTCCTAGGGGTCTGAATGCATGATAAGGCATACTAGGACCCCTAGGAAGTCCCCATGACCCCTTTTGACACATTTGAACCCTTGAGTTTGTTTGAAGGGGTTTTACGACCTCTTCGGACACACTTGAGAGTTCAAATGTGTCAAAAGACCACTTTAGACACACTTAAGGGTTGAAATGTGTCAAAAGGGGTCATGGGGACTTCCTAGGGGTCCTAACGCATGATAAGGCTGACTAGGAACCCTAGGAAGTCCCCATGACCCCTTTTCACACATTGGAACCCTCAAGTGTGTCCTAAGGGGTTACGACCCCTTAGGACACACTTGAGGGTTCCAATATGTGAAAAGGGGTCATGGGGACTTCCTAGGGGTCCTAGTACACCATATCACATGTTATGACCCATAGGAAGTTTTCATGACCCCTTTTGACACATTTGAACACTGAAGTGTGTCCAAAGGGGTTGTAGGACCCCTTAGGACACACTTGAGGGTTCTAATGTGTCAAAAGGGGTCATGGGGACTTTGTAGGGTTCCTAACATGCGAGAAGGTGTACTAAGACCCCTAAGAAGTCTCCATGACCCCTTTTGACACATTTGAACACTCAAAGGTGTCCGAAGGGGTCGTAGGACCCCTTCGAATAGACTTGAGCATTCAAATATGTCAAAAGAGTTTATGGACGACCCCTTAGGACACACTTGAGAGTTCAAATGTGTCAAAATGGGTCATAGGCACTTCCTAGGGGTCCTAGTATGCCTTATCATGCGTTAGGACCCCTAGGAAGTCCCCATGACCTCTTTTGACACATTCAAACCATTAAGTGTCTCCTAAGGGGTCCTATGACCCCTTCAAACACACTTGAGGGTTCAAATTTGTCAAAAGGGGTCACGGGGACTTCTAAGGGGTCGTAGTACACCTTATCATGTGCTAGGACCCCTTTGAAGTCCCCATGACCCCTTTTGACACATTAGAACCCTCAAGTGTGTCCTAAGGGGTCCTACAACTCTTTCAGACACACTTGAGGGTTCAAATGTGTCAAAAGGGGTAATGGGGACTTCCTAGGGGTCCTAGTATGCCTTATCACACATTTGGACCCTTAGGAAGTCCCCATGACCCCTTTTGACACATTAGGACCCTCAAGTGTGTCCTAAGGGGTTGTAGGACCACCCCTTAGGACACACTTGAGGGCTCTAATGTGTCAAAAAGGGTCATGGGGACTTCTTAGGGGTCCTAGTATGCCTTATCATGCGTTCAGACCCCTAGGAAGTCCCCATGACCCCTTTTGACATATTTGAACACTTAAGTGTGTCTGAAGGGGTCGTAGGACCCCTTCAAAGACACTTGAGCATTAAAATGTGTCAAAATGGGTCATGGGGACTTCTTAGGGGTCTAAGTATGCCTTATCACATGTTAGGACCCCTACAAAGTCCCCATGACCCCTTTTAACACATTAGAACCCTCAAGTGTGTCCTAAGGGGTACTACGACCCCTTCGAACACACTTAAGCATTCAAATGTGTCAAAAGGGGTCATGGGGACTTCCTATGGGTCCTAGTACACCTTATCACATGTGAAGATCCCTAAGAAGTCCCCATGACCTCTTTTAACATATTGGAGCCCTCAAGTGTGTCCTAAGCAGTCCTACGACCCCTTCAGACACACTTGAGCATTCAAATGTGTCAAAAGGGGTCATGGGGACCCCTAGAACCCCTTAGGACACACTTGAGCATTCAAATGTGTCAAAATGGGTCATGGGGACTTCCTAGGGGTCCTAGTATGCTTTATCACATATTAGGACCCCTAGGAAGTCCCCTTGACCCCTATTGACACATTGGAATGCTCAAGTATGTCCTAAGGGATTCGATGACCCCTTTGGATACACTTGAGCATTCAAATGTTTCAATAGGGGTCATGGGAACTTCTTAGGGGTCCTAGTACACCCTATCATGTGTTAGGACCCATAGGAAGTCTCCATGACCCCTATTGACACATTGGAATACTCAAGTGTGTCCTAAGAGGTCCTAAAACCCCTTCAGACCCACTTGATCATTCAAATATTTCAAAAAGGGTCATGGGAACTTCTTAGGGGTCCTAGTATGCCTTATCACGTGTTAGGACACCTTTTTGACATATTGGAATGCTCAAGTGTGTTCTAAGGGGTCCTACGACCCCTTCAGACACACTTGAGCATTCAAATGTGTCAAAAAGGGTCATGGGGACTTTCGAGGGGTCCTAGTATGCGTGATAAGGTGTACTATGACCCCTAAGAAGTCCCCATGACCCCTTTCAACACATTAGAACCCTCAAGTGTGTCCTAATGGGTCCTACAACCCTTTTGGAAATACTTGAGGGTTCAAATGTGTCAAAAAGGGTTACAGGGACTTCATAGAGGTCCTAGTATGCCTTATCTCATGTTAGGATCCCTAGGAAGTCCCCATGACCCCTTTTGACACATTAGAACATTGAATTGTGTCCTAAGGGGTCCTACGACCCCTTACAACACAATTGAGGGTTCTAATGTGTCAAAAGGGGTCATGGGGACTTCTTAGGGGTCCTAATATGCCATATAACATGTTAGGATCCCTAAGAAATCCCCATGACCCCTTTTGACACATTTGAACCCTCAAGTGTGTCCTAAGGGGTCCTACGACCCCTTCAGACATATTTGAGCATTCAAATGTGTCAAAAGGGGTCATGGGGACTTCTTAAGAGTCCTAGTATGCCTTATCACATGTTAAGACCTGTAGAAAGTCCTCATGACCCCTTTTGACACATTGGAACCCTCAACTATGTCATAAGGGGTTGTAAGACCCCTTCTGACACACTTGAGCTATCTAATGTGTCAAATGGTTCATGGGGACTTGCTAGGGGTCTTAGTTCACCTTATCATATGTTAGGACCCCTAGGAAGTCCCCATGACCCCTTTTGACACATTAGAACCCTCAAGTGTGTCTTAAGGGGTCCTACTACCCCTTCAAACACACTTGAGCATTCAAATGTGTCAAAAGGGGTCATGGGGACTTACGAGGGGTCTTAGTATGTGTGATAAGGTGTACTAGGACCCCTAGGAAGTCCCCATGACCCTTTTTGACACATTAGAACCCTCAAGTGTGTCCTAAGGGGTCATACGACCCCTTCAGACACACTTGAGGGTTCTAATGTGTCAAAAGGGCTCATGGGGACTTCATAGAGGTCTTAGTATGCCTTATCATGCATTAGGCCCCTTGAAAGTCCCCATGACCCCTTTTGACACATTAGAACCCTCAAGTGTGTCCTAAGGGGTCGTAAGAGCCCTTTGGACATACTTGAGGGTGCTAATATGTGAAAAGGGTTCATGGGGACTTCTTAGGGGTCTTAGTATGTGTTATCATGTGTTAGGACCCTTAGGAAGCCCACATGACTCCTTTTGACACATTTGAACTCTCAAGTGTGTCCTAAGGGGTCCTACGACTCCTTTAGACACACTTGAGCATTCAAATGTGTCAAAAGGGGTCATGGCGACTTCTTAGGGGTCCTAGTATGCCTTATCACGTGTTAGGACCCCTAGGAAGTCCCCATGACCTATTTTGACACATTAAAACCCTTAATTGTGTCTTAAGAGGTCATAGGAGCCCTTCGAACACACTTGAGCTATCCAATGTGTCAAAAGGGTTCATGGGGACTTCTTAGGGGTCTAAGTTTTCCTTATCACACGTTAGAACCCCTAGGAAGTCCCCATGACCCCTTTTGACATATTAGAACCCTCAAGTGTGTCTTAAGGGGTCCTACGACCCCTTCAGACACACTTGAGCATTCAAATATATAAAAAGGGGTCATGGGGACTTCTTAGGGGTCCTAGTATGCTTTATCACATGTTAGGACCCCTAGGAAGTCCCCATGACCCCTTTTGACACATGAAAACTATCAAGTGTGTCCTAAGGGGTCATAGGACCCCTTAGGACATACTTGAGGGTTCTAATGTGTCAAAAAAAAACTACTACATTTGGGGCCAAATTTCAACAAAAGTTTTTGACGAGTAACTTTTTATTACGAATTTGGTGTTTTTTTGTTAATAGGCCCCGATGATGTCAGTATTCTGATGGGTGTTTAACTAACCAATGGAATTATGAAAGATTCAGAGTATAGATAAAAAAAATGTGAAACAACCTCATCATTTTTATTTTGATTAGATAGAGAAGGAGCGGGAGAAAAGGAGTGAAAGCTAAGCGTGAGAGAATGTATGTGATTTCTTCATCTTTTGAGCCTCTAGCATCAAATTCGAATGCATTTCATTTTATTTGATCATGAATGCTCTCTGAAATGACCACATTCTACTAGTGTCATGCCCTAGCTAGTGCTTTATCTCTATTATTTGATGTTATTGGTGCTTGTACTCAAGGATATCGATTCATTGTAATCAAATGTTTGGATTCACGTTTGTTGATATTACTGGCATATATGTTTAATGATTCCATTGTATATTTCTATCACTAAAATTACTACATTCTACTGGTGTCATGCCCTAGCCTGTGCTTTAACTCCATTATTTGATGTTATTGGTGCTTGTGCCCAAGGATATCCATTTTTTTGAAATGTTGACTGTGGTTATCAAATGGACAACCTGTGAGCTTCTAGCTAGGCACCATTTGTATTGATAGCTTAGGGAATCAAATGTATTGTATCATTGATAGTTGAGACTTTGTTAAAAGGAAATAGGACAAAGAACAATTTTTATTTAGTTTCTCTATTTTGATCCCTAAGTGGCTTACAACCCTAGAGAAGTATATGTAGATTTACAGATGCAGTTGCAGGATACATAGTAGCTGATAATTCACAAGAAATCCATGCATCTAATTTGAAGAGCAATTAATAAAAAGAACTAGGGTCCTCCAATGGCCCAATCATCCAGACCTTGACTGTCCCCTCAACCAGTAACCCTTCAAAACTGGGTTATCATGCAATCAGTGAGTGATCCTTCATTCTCCTGGTAAGATTCTAGCTAGGTGCCATTTGTATATTTGATAGCTTAGGGCATCTAATGTATATTGTATCATTGATAGTTGAGAATTTGTTAAAAGGAAATAGGAAAACGAATGATTTTGATTTAGTCTTTATATTTTGATCCCTAAGTGGCTTACAATCCTAGAGAAGTATATGCAGATTTACGGATGCAGTTGCAGGATACATAGCAGCCGATAATTCACAAGAAATCCATGCATCCAATTTGAATAGAAATTAATACAAAGAAATAGGGTTCTCCAATGGCACAATCATCCAAACCTTGAGTGTCCCCTCAACCAGTGACCCTTCAAAACCTAGTTATCATGCAGTCAGTGAGTCATCCTTCATTCTCCTGGTCTGCCCTGCATCCAAACATATTGGAAATACACAATACAATGATAAAAAGTCTTTCACAATCCCCCTTCCATCAAGGAGCACTATCAACCATCCCTTTCACATAGCATTTCACTATTTTATGAGTGGATTATGTAGGAATAGTTAACATTAAACAAGGAGAAAACTCTTCAACACATCTTGGAAACCATTGAATTCAATAATAAATGAAACCTAACACCAACACTATTACTTCCATAGTTGCAGGATACATAGCAGTTGATAATTCACAAGAAATCCATGCATCAAATTTTTATAAGGATATCCTACTAATCAATAGGAATTTTCTGGAGATGACCAATGATTATGCATTTTGATGGCAGTGTGCTAGTTCAAAAGGATAATATAAATCTAAAACAATTTTTTCTGATTTTATCAATCTATAAATGTGGTTAAAGGGAAAATATTATGTGGAAAACCCACAAACCAAGTTAGCAAATGATTGTACATCAAATTATTCCTATATTCATTCAAGTATTGCTATGCTTCAGCTACCTGACCTTTGAGCTTTATCTAGAGGAATGTGTAGCTTTAAGATAGAGTTACTTCTTGGGCCTTACAATAGGGTGGAATATGATCAAGATTTGTTTAGGCTGTATCTTTGTTAGTCACATTGTTAGGTTCTTATAGTTCATGGTTTGAATCTATTATGGTTGTGTAAGGGATTTGTAGATGATTTTTCTAATATAATTATTGGACACCATGATTGGAACAACTGGTTGTTGGCTATTGCAGAGATGAATCATATCTGTCAATGGTTCTTTGTGTTCATGAATTCGTTGATCAATCTTTGAGATTTATTGTCCTAGCTTTAAAAGAGTGATAAAAGATATAGTGAGTGCTATCTTTTCCAAGTGTTTTGTGGGTGCCATTATCTTCTAGGAGTAATTTATGGAACCAAATTATGTTCTTTGCCTCTAGTAAATATTTCAGACACAACCATCTTCTTGGTGAAGGGTTTCTTCCATCCCCATGAGGCACTATTGCATGGTTTCCATTCCCTTGTAGTATAGTGAACCTAATTTAATACAAGTGTGCACTATTTTTGGATCCATAATTTATGGCCCCTACACTGTGGTTGTTAGCCTAATTAAGACAGGCCTACCTTTGCATATAATAAGAGGCCAACATGAAACAAACATCTAGAGGTTAGGGGGTTGTTCCCTGTCCATAATTTATTATTTAAGTGCTAAGTGATGATGGGTATATCGTGTAATTCATACCTAGTGTGTCTCTTTCTTTCTCTCCACATTTCACATTAGGATTATATGTTATAAAATACTAATGAAATCAACTATTCATCAAATCTAATCAAAAGTGCAATATAAAGATTAAAATAGATCTTGAAGAAATATGGGAACCATTTTTGACAGATATTGTATAAACAAAGAGAATACTCTGAGGAGGAAATTCTTCAATGTGGAACAATTGAAGGACAATATTTTACTTTTATATGCACATCTGCAATGTTTTTGATATATTTATGAGATAAAAAAACCATAGAAAGAATAGCATATAGAGGAAAGTAAAGAATAATGATCATACTTTGAGATATTGCGGAAACTTAAAGGAAAGAATGCTTGGTGGGGTTATCATGCAATTAGTGAGTGATCCTTCATTCCCCTCTTCCAGTGACCCTTCAAAACTAGGTTATCATGCAATCAGTGAGTGATCCTTCATTCTCTCGGTCTGTCTTGCATCCAAAAATATTGGAAATACACAATACAATGATAACAAGTCTTTCAAAATCCTCCTTCCCTCAAGGAACACTATCAACCATCCCTTCCACATAGCATTTCACTATTGTATGAGTGGATTATGCAGGAATAGTTAACATTAAACATTGAGCAAACTCTTCAACATATCTTGGAAACCATTGAATTCAATAATAAATGAAACCTAACACCAACACTATTCTTTCCATTCACTTCTACCAAGAATAAAGCATTTAATCCATTGAACATTACATATAATCATTAGACAATTACATTTTTCGACTGTGTAGAGGAATAGTCATGACCAAAATGATCAAAACTACTTTCACCCTTGCACAAGATATTCCAAACTTCAAGTAAAATGAGCAATATGCTATATCAAATCATTCATATTCATAGTAACCATTTGAAGGATCATTTTGTCAATGAACCCTCTGACTGTACCCCTATGACAGAGAAAGGAAACCTCAAAATAGAGAAAGAAATCTTAGTAAAACCAGTCTATGCTGATGTTTGTGAGGGAAACTTAGTCACGAGATCAAGTATCATCTCATCATGGTCTATTCACCATGTTTCAACACCCCATTCACTCTGATCTATTCAACTTACACCATTCTTCTTCTCCAGGACTCAAAGGCTTGAAACTGTATATGTGGTAAGAATTCATGAAATACTAAAGAAGAGTTGTTATTTGTTAGACAAATCTTCATTCTCCCCCACAAAAAACTAAGTAATAACTACTCTACCCTTAATTTGTTTAACAATGCACCATATTAGATAAAGTAGGTTCTATCACACATGGCATGAACTCTCTTCAAATTCACAATACGTTGCATACGTAGTACAAAATTCATGAGATTCTAAAGAAGGCTTCACTCTTAATGAGTTATAAACATGCCATTGTTTTAGTTTTTCTTGCGAGTTATGATAATTTTTGTAAACATGTCATTGGTTCAGTTTAGTGTATTCATTTTTGTCAGAAAAATCTTCATTGTCTTCTGATTGTCTTCTTTATATAGTAGCATGTATTAATTGGATGACAAATAAAGAAGCATTTAGATAATCAGAAGACAATGAAGATAATTTTAAATGCATCTAACACAATTTTTTTTTTACAAAATTGAACCAATGGCATGTTTACAACAAAGAAATAGAGTGATAATAATATGCTGAAAATTGTATTATGTTTAATACATGCCAAAGGACCAGTCCCAACAATTCTTAAACATAATTTATTTGATATGATGAATTCTTAAACAATTAAGGTTGGAGTAGACATAGTTATCACACAGTTTTTTTGTGTGGTACAAGGAAGATTTGGCTGATTAAGAGTGAGGCCTTCTTTAGAATCTCATATAAATTTGGCCGATTAAGATGAGAAGAAAAACACAATT
The DNA here is from genome assembly GCA_027943335.1 of Chamaecyparis obtusa. Taxonomy (NCBI): domain Eukaryota; kingdom Viridiplantae; phylum Streptophyta; class Pinopsida; order Cupressales; family Cupressaceae; genus Chamaecyparis; species Chamaecyparis obtusa. Next base: position 37,198 of record BSBK01009755.1, read on the forward strand.
CATTAGTTAAATTTTTCAATTTCATGTATTTTTTCTCCTATTTATTAGGTGCATGAGTTGAAGGTTGAATGTAAGAGTCTTATAATGTTGTGTTACCTTTGGATCTCAAGTTTTTGATACTCCTATGATGATCTTTCTCAACAAGTATTTTATTCTATTGTTGTTTTTTGAATAACATATTGGGCAAATAAAAAATTGTGTACTTCTACAGGATAGTGAACACAAAATTAAAGCATCAAACAAGACTTGATCAAGTTGCAGGTGGAACGTGCACTCAAATAGTAAGTAATGTAGAATAACAAAATAAGTAATTTGTCATGTCTACATTTTGTTATTTTATGAGATTACATCTATGTTCTATATTCACAGAATGGTTTAAAATTAAAATTTACAATTTGATAAAAGTACTAACGGGTGTTGTTCCCTGCACCCTCAATCAAAACTTTCCTCCATTTTATTTTGATTTACAAACTACTATATTATTTGAATATCTTTCTTTCTTGCGACAATAGGAAAGAGTTTGAGATGGAAGACTACAATAATAGAAGTGTTTCAATTTGGTATACTATACTACAACATCATTTCATAACTAAGTTTTCAATTTCTATATATAATTAGGTTATAGATAATCTAAGTGAAGAAGGATCATGTCAGACAATCCAAGTGAAGAAGGTAATGGGGATGCAATCAATAGATTATGGTCGAACTTGAAAAGAAAAAGTGATGAAAAATGTTATTGTCCTTGCAATAATTGTAAGGGCTTAAACATTAGAAGATTGCTAATCAAAACAACTAAGAGACATTGTAGGGATAATGGTCACATTGAAGGAGGGTTTGATTATCATGAATTGGTAAGTTTTTCATTATATTTATTTAACAATTAATATATATATATGAAATACACTTGATGATGAGATCATTATCATAGTTTATTTGTGTTCATCATTTTTATATAGGTTGACCTCCCTAGGGGAGTACGTGATATGGACCATGGAGGTGCGAATATTGAGAATATGGCTTTGGAAGTGGAGGATCATGGAGGTGCGAATATTGAAGCTGAAGATTATGATCCCATGGAAGATGACGATGATGCGCCAGATGATGGTACTAATACATTGATCCATGACACATTTGGTATTGGTGCAATTGATGATGATGATCAGGATGATGTTGATGTCATCCATGATATACCTCTACTTGAGAAGGCAGCCACACCCCTTTACGAATGCTCCCAAACAACTCTTCTTTCTAATGTATTGTTGTTGCTGAACTTGAAGGTTATGAATGGTTTATCCAACACAACAATGTCACGTATGTTAAGGTATGTCATATATGTCATTATAGTAATTTAATGGTGAAACATGTACCATAAATATTGTTAATATTAACAACATATTTTTTTTTTTACAGATTGATAGGTGAGTTCCTGTTACCACCATCGAATATTCTCCCTTGCTCATACCAAAAATTATGTGCCACTATGAAAGATATTGGAATAGAGTATCAAGCAATAGATGCTTGTCCCAATGATCATATTATTTATCATAAAGAACATGAATTTGCAACAAAATGCCCTGAATGTCATACGAGTAAATATTGAACAGATCAAATAACAAAAAAGGTGCCTCACAAGGTTCTTCGTTACATCCCCATTATACCACGTTTGCAAAGATTATTCAGGTGTAGTAGCTTGGTACAATTTATGGATTACCATGCATGCAATAGGAGTCAAGATGACATTATTTGAATGCCTGTGGATGGTTTTGTATTTAAGGACATAGAGGAAAAGTGGCCGCACTTTATCGAAGAACCTTGAAATCTCAAGCTTTCAGTGGCAGCAGACGGTGTCAATCCATTTGGAGAGCTAAGATCTATTTACACTGTTTGGCTTATTTTTGTCATCAACAATAACATTCCTCCATGGATGCCAATAAAGAGGGAGCACATTATGTTGGCAATGATTGTTCCAGGTATTTAATCATTTAATAGTTATCTACATGTAATTATAAATCTTTTAGTAAAATGGTCACAATAATTATATAATGTTGTTGTTCATTTAACTAGGTAAATACCAAGTTAAAGATATGAATGTTTATATTGAGCTTCTTATTGATGAGTTGGAGTTATGGAAAGGTGTCACTATGTATGACATCTCTAGACCAATAGGAGATAGACAATTTCAGTTTCATGCAATGCTTGTATGGACAATACATGATGCCCTAGGGCTAACACATTTTTCTGGTATGTTATGGTGAATTCAAATTACACATGATAATTCTAAAAATAAAAATTAACATATTTAATCCAATTGTATCATTACCTTGTAGGTCTTCAAACAAAGGGAAAATTTGCATGTCCAGTTTGTGATCCAAAGACGAAATCTTGTCATTCAAAAAGTTTAAGAAATCAGGTGTTTGATGAGTATAGACACTTTCTCCACAAAAATCATAACTATCGAATTACCGAAAAACATCTTTTCAATGGGAAAGAAGAGACTACATCTAAGCCGCGGAGAATGACACCTTGCCTATGGAAGTTGGAATATAATAGAATTAATCGTCAAGGTACTACCATTCTACCTAACGATTTATGTTTGAAATTTTTATATATTGTGTTTTGTTTGCTGATTATGTGATTGATGATCGTGAATGTCGTTAAGGCAACACTACTGAGCACCTTCCAAAGGGACTAAAGAGTTATCCTAGAAAATTTAGTAGGTTGCCCTACTACGAGCAGCTGCAAAATGTGCATTTGTTTGATACTATGCATATTGGAAAGAATGTAACAGAGACATTGTGGAAGATATTGGATGGAAGGCATGACAAAGAAAAAATTGTCAAAATTTGTAGCGACATTCATGAATCCAATCATGCAATGAAAAATTTCATTGAATCAAATAGAAATGGAGAATGGATTAATACAAGTGCCCTTCCTTGGTTATTAACAAAACAACAAAGTGATGTCATAAAAGAAGTCATATGAAAAATTTGATTTCCCACAGGATTTGCTGCAAACATAAGCAGTACCATATCAAAGAAAAGTGAATTTGGGCCAAGGTTGAAAACGCATGATTGGCATACTTTCATCAAGGTAAGTCATGTTCTTTTGTATTTACAATATATTTGTAAACTACATGTACTTCTCATTGTATTATATGAGAAAATAATGACATGATTATTTTTATAATTATTGTAGTACGTGCTACCCCTATCTCTCCCAGAGAACTTCAACAATAACATCAAACAAGTGATATATGATCTTGGAAAATACATGAGGTAAGCAATGATATCTGTTTAATTTTTTGTATATATATATTGTAAAGTCTCGTGTTTATATATTTTTGTATCTTGAATGTCTTGTAGGTGGTTGTCATCTAAATAAATCCATAGAGTAGATATAAAATATTGGAAGAGAAGAATTCCTCATCTAATGTGTGAAATGTAAAAGTTTCTACCTTCAACCTTTTTCAATGCACAAGAACACTACCTCATACACCAAGTTGAGGAGATTGAAATGTGTGGATCCGTACACACTCGGTCAATGTGGATGGTTGAGAGGCACTGAAATTTTTGAAGGCTTTGGTTTAGAAAAGAGCATGTCCTAAGGGTTTTATGATGGAGGGATATATGGTGTACCAGAATATGGTGTACGTTACTGAATATCTTCCTAAGCTTGCAACAAAGATCCATATAGATCACATTTGGGATCTTGACACCATTAGAAAATTCGAAAGGGAGTACTTTGTGGGGAAAGCTAGAATGAGGAAAGTGAGAGGTAATAAATTATAAGATGTTATTGTAGTTGTTAATTAATTCTTAATATTCAAAATTAATCGATTGTAAGTAGTCTATTTATGTTTTGTACAACTGCTCGAGAGTGGGATGCAATACATTTGTATATTGCAAATAATCAAGATTGGATGATGAAATGGATTGAATGATGTCATCATTTAGGTTGCACATTAACACGGGAAGCTGTGTCTTCATTGGTTAATGAAGCTCATCGTAACAAAGATCCAAATGTTACGCAAAGGGAAATAGATTTAGCACATGGTTTAAAAGATTTCCAAGTACATATAAGTGCTGTCTTTCAGGTGACTAATATTTCATTTGGAAATGACTTACATCCTCGAGAGTCTGAAAAATGATACTATGACATTTTGGATGATATATTTGAGTGTGACTTTAATTCATTCATATTAGTTCTCTTCATTGTCAGATGGTATAGGCTACGACTTAATCAAAATGATCCTGATAGAACTGTTATTGAACATGACAATGGATTTCCAATGATTAATACAAGGTGGTTTGAGCCAGTTGGGGATGAACCCTATGTTCTTCCAAGCCAATGTGAGCAGGTATTTTACTCAGAGGCTCCACATAAATCAGGTTGGTCATTTGTTGTTAGACATGATCCAAGAGGAAGGCCGATGAGGTATAATGCGATGGAAGTAGAAGATTGCGAACAACTAGAAGATGATGTAGATGATGATCACAAACAATAGTTAGTCGATGATGTTCCTGACGAAACTTTTCTTGAAGAAGAAGAAGAAGATGATGATGATGATGCTACTGATGATGATGATGATGATGATGATGATGATGATGCCGATGATGATGATGATGATGATGAAGATGAAGATGATGACAATGATGGTGGTGGTGATGATATCGACGTCAATGATGATCATGGTGATTAGTTGGATGAAGAAGAAGATGAATGACATGAATGAAATGTATAGTTATGTGATCACTCCTTAGTCTATTTAATATTGATTTCTTGATAGAAATGTGCAGTTATGCAATCAATGCTTAATCTAATTAATTCATGATGTACTTACTATGTGATGCTTATGGTTTTTAATGTACTTACTATGTGGTTTTGAGTATATGTATCATGAATTTTTTAGCTAACATTAGATAATTGAATTACATATGTAGGTACCCGGACTCCTTTCACGAGCATCCCACACAGTCTCATGGATCGATAGATATAAGTCAATACAACCTATAGAGATTAATGTATTTCACAAATTTCAAAACATCTCACATTACTTTCTATCTCTCTCATTTGATGGAGTGTAGGTAGCAACAAATAGGTATTTGTTAGATGTGTCTTCCTCAAGCGAAGAAAGTGAGTCATTTAGTATGTCTGAATTAGGAAGATCAACTTGAGGTCAAAAGACTAGAAGGAAATTCAATAAACGCATGAAATTTCTCCTTGCTCAAGGGGGGTCATGTTCTTATGATGATGAGAGAAAAGGCGACATCAAGGTGCCCTCTGTACACACTAAAATATGCACTTCTATGAACCATTACATGCAAGGTTGCTCAAGAATGAGGCCTCACAAAGCGGCTCATAGCTCTCTATGCATGGAGTTGCAAGGGACTATGAGTTTTGCTCTCAGCTAGAGCTACAAGAAAGTGACCTTGCTAGTCAACCACACAATGAGAGATTCACAATGAAGACAAGGGCAACAATGCCAATATCTCCAAGAATCTAAATGGAAATGGAATGCAAATGCAACTTAGTATGAATGTGCAAGCTAAGCTAAATGATAACAATGCAATGCTTGAAAAGAAATCTAATCTATGAAAGGAAAGTGCAAACTAAACTATGAAAGGAAAGTACAAGTCTTACAATCCCTCCTAATTAAGCTATGTGAGATTAATCTATTGCATAAAGAAAATCTATACTAAGAATGTCATGATTATGCAACTATGAAAGCAAACTAAATGAAATGCAACAACAATGTCTTCAAAGCTTGGATGCAAGGATGTCTTCAAAGAGCTCCAAAACCTGCAGCATAACAATGGCATAAAATATGGATATCCAAATGAAGGAGAGAGCTCTCCTTTTATAAGAAATGAGGTGAAATGGACCATGGAGATTAAGAGGCAAAAAGTCTTAATCAGCGGTGGAGCTTGAAAGAGGAGCAATCCATGTGCACAAACATCCTCCAATGAGAGTGAAGTGTTGACTTTTGAGCCTCATGTGAGACAAAAAGTGCTTTTTCCCTTTTTATAAAATATGAATAATGCTTTATTTGTGCAACTTAGGATAAGAGGAAAGTGGGGCTTTCTTATTTAATTAAAAAGGGAGGAAATATTCCTTTTAATCAAATAAAGACTTAGGATAAATGGTTAGCCCAAGGATAAAAATCCAATATATGATCGAAATTAGGATTTGATCAAAGAAATTGATAATGTTGAAAATATTGATTATTGATAGAAATGATTCAGGATTGATAAATCAAATAAATGGGGCCCAAAGTCTAGGCGACCATTTTAGGGTGCATACATTTGCCCCTCTTTGACTAATGTGTGATCGATTTGGGAACACATGTAGTCAAAGAATGAAGTTGAAATGTTAGATCGATCTGGGATCACAAAACAACTCAGATATGAGGTCGATTCGGGATCACATCTGGACAAACATAAACAAAAGCTTAGACCAACACCATCGCTGCTAGGTGCAAATCAAGCTTTAGACAAAACTTATCACCATCGCTGCTAGGCAATAATCAATGTCTAAAACTGGGAGATAAGAATCTCAAGTTTTGAGCAAAATCTCACAAAAGATGTCTGAATCAAGAGAATCAAGCGATTGGGGATGAGAATCCCATAAATACTGCCCCCTCGGAGTCGAAATCGAAATCGGGTAGAGGAGAGACAGCAAACTGAGAAAGATTTGATCAAATCATAATCGAATGTAAGGGTCAAATAGGTAAACCATTAGGCAATAGAACATGCCCTAGTCTGACTGGAAAGATGCAGTCGAACGCGAGAAATGAGGGAATGAAATGGCTATGAATGAAAGACTAGAAGTTTGGAAGACATGGAAAGATGACGATGCCCCAACAAAGATTAAAAGATTAGGCCTCAAAAGATCAGCCAACTGCGCAGAAGGGGGGGAAGATTTGGAAACGCGACTCGGATTTCGATTTCGAGTCCAAAAATGGATATGAAAGACCAGAAATGAAAGATATGATCAAGAAGAATCAGAAAAATGAGCACAGTTGACCAACTAGTCCGTAGATGATAAAAAGGAGAGCTCTCTCCATATGCAAAATGCAAGACTAGACTAATCATGAACCTAAAAATGCAAGCTACTATGAAAGTGGTTGACTTGCAAGGTCACAATGCTTATAGACATCTAATTATCATCATCGAGCGTTATTGGTAGCGTCGTAAGATCATATAATGCACACTAGCATAACTATGTGGATATGAATATGATCTTTATCAGATAGAAATGTGGAAATCTCACCTAGGCATCAAAGACATATAGGTCAAGATGACTAATGCAGTGAGATTACCTAAGTTTGATATGGCAAGATTATGCTTGTATCAAGACATATGAAAGTCAGGATAACTAGAAGCATGCACTTGCAAAACAGTCAAGGATAATACCTTGTCAATCCATAGTGTCAAGTAGGACCAGCATAAATGCTCATGACAGTTAGGATCAACAAAATATACCCACAAGCAGATAAAGAAAGAAAACATGTTCTCATTCCCTCAGTCTTCTAGCTATGCATCATCGAAAACTTCTCAGGGAGAGACCACTCATCAAAGAAATTCTCATAGACAGCACACAAAGAAAAATAAAGTCAACATATCTCAGGCGAGTTGATTGTTTAAGTGCGTGTGTGTTGGTCATAGAGTCAAATTTTGAGTATCTTATCTGCAAATGGGAAATATCGCATCATACTTAGACTATAGGCAAGACATCTGATAAGTGTTGAGAAACACTCAACGCAAGGGTAATGTTGAAAAACACTGTTTGGGGTGGTGTTGAAAAACACCTGTTGTGAAATGCCCCAAGAGACAAACACACCAAAAGGACCTATGCGAACAGTTATGCCCCCTAGACAAAGACAAAAACCAATTCCAGACTAGGCCAAATAAGGTCAAGGCATGATGGAAGGTGGCTAAGTGTAGAGGACGCATGCTAATAAATAGGGGTACAAAGGCCTCAAGTAGCGCCTGTTTCCAGGTTTTCACCACTTGGATTCTTTTTTCATCATTTTTTTTTCAATTTTTTGGATTTTTGCTACCAAGGCGCCTATTGCTAGGTTTTCACCAAGGCACTTTTTCTATTTTTTTTATTTTTTTGAATATTTTGATTTTTTTGTGTTTTTTCAGGACATTTTATGCTTTTTAGGATTTTTTCAGCACCATATATGAATTTTTTTGGAATTTTTTCAGGACCAATAAATATGTACAAATGATGCCCCCAGATAGAAATGGGCATCAAACTCCGAAGCAAGATCACATCATGTAGTCCCAATGTCTAGGAAGGTGAAAGACAAGATGGATAAGCAAGCTGGTGGAAAAGATAGAAGACATGAGAATGAAGGAGAGTGAAGGGAAGAAATCCTCAAAGACAAACTCCTCAAGAGTACCCAAGCTAGGGAAAAATTGTCATGTAAAGCGCATTTGTACAAGCAATGAAAGGATAGCATAGGATAAGTCACAAAAGTGCACTGCAAAAGAAGGAAAGGATGCAGTCCAAAGGAGTAGACATGTCAAGAGGCTTCATAGCATCATGTTTTACTCTTTTTATTAGATCAAGACCAAGGGGGAAAAAGATAGCGAAAGGCTAGAATGAATGAAGGAAAATGAATATGAAGGCTAAACATGAATGGAATGAAAGCAAAACCATCATAAGATAGCTCACAACATAGCCAAATGTTCGTGTATCGGTCAACCTTGTCAAGATCAAAGAGAGAAGATGGAATGGGTGAAATATGTAGAAGAATTACGCATGATGCCTGATTGCCAGGTTTTCATCATGGTACTTATCCAAGGCACCACAAGGGAGTGGTTTTCACCATAGGATGGATTTATTTCTCTTTACTTTTGCTACCAAGGTGCCTGTTTTCAGGTTTTCACCATGGCACATTTTCAATTTTTTTTTTTTTTCAATTTTTGGGCTATTTTTTTTATTTTTTTATTTTTTTGATTGTATCTTTTTTTTGGAAGAAAGCAAGCTTTTTAGATAATGCTCCTTGAAAGGATAAACCATGATATGTCAAGGATTCAAAATGATATGCTCAAAGATGCTGAAGGGGAAAGGAAGACGCACGAGGAATAGGCAAATGAGGAAAAATGATAGAAGGTAGAAGGATAATGAAAGGAAGGAATGTGAAAAGGTAGATGGAAAGAAGGTAAGATCAACATCAATACACACCTTGAAGGGTGACGGGAAAAATGGAGGAAACGTAAACCATATTCTAGTCCAAATGTGAACCATATTCTGGTTCATTATTGCTATTTGACTCCTCAAAGAGTGGATTGGTGTACTTGTTATAATTCTCAAATGTGAATGAAGGAATACGAGAAGGAATATGATGAATGTTTAGCAGAGGTTGTGGTTTAGGCACATGGAATGAAAGATCCTTTTTGGAAGAAGATAAAGTGGAAGCCTTTGGAAGCTTGAATGTCAACTTCATTTTTTGTTCAATATTAGACTCTTTCAAGAGAGACTTTGGAATCCATATAGCCTTAGGCTTTTCATTTATTTTTGATGATTTAGAAAGAATATCTTCAATAATGGATTTTGGAACCCATACTTGTCTTGTAGTTTTCTTCTTAGATATCTCTTTTGACTTTATATATCCATGTCGATTAGAGGGGACATGGTGATCTTCTTTTTTTGATGGATTCTTGTATTGCTTCTTTTTCTTGTATTGAACATTCAAGTTACTTCCAAAAGACTTGGGACTTATAGAAGAAGAAGGATGATACGACTGGTTTAGATGGGTGGGTGGATGAAAAGGATTCAAGGGTATGTACCTATGTTGATCTTGAGGAAAGATAGGAGATGGAGGGACGTAAGGACCCAAAATGGATGACGAATTAGAAGAATTAGGAGGGGAAAGTGAAGGGACATAAGGACCCAAAATGGAAGGAAGATGTGAAGCCCTTAGTATTGGTGGAGGAGGTCCAAGGATGGACGTGGAAGATGAAAAAGGATAATCATTAAGTTCATCAGCATCTATATCACAACCAAGGATATCAGCATCTTTAGAATGAGCATTAGGATTTTCAACAGGATCATGCACATCTTGAATAGGAGCAGTTTCTTTGATAGGATCATTCGTAGCTTGCAAAGATTTAGGAAGAGCAGAAAGCGGAAGTGAACATGGAGTGGTAGAACAAGAAGATGGAAGACTTTGATCTTGACAAGTATCGTTGGGTAGCATAAGCGTATCAACTTTATTTTGATTTTCAATAGGTTTTACATCATAAGTAATGACACCATTTTTAATAACCTTAATGGAAGTATCATCTTTGGAAAGTGCAAGTGTGGTAAGGTTATTTTGATTATCAATAAGCTCAACGGTGTAAGTAGTAGCTTGATCTTGCTTAGGAGATGGTGGAATGAATGCGAAAGAGCGTAGAGGATCAAAAGAACCATGAAGCGGATCAGAGACATCATGAAAAGGATTGGATGATATGGAGGGTTTCTGATCTTGATCTTTCTGTATGTTCTTTTCTTTATCATTTTTAGAGTCTTCTTGACATGGAGCCACTTCTAAGGACAAGGAAGTAGGTTGGATTTGTATGGAAGACTTTGGAAGAGATGGCGAAGGACTAGCTGAAGTAGGCATTATAGCGCATAAAGGCTTAGGCTCTTTAGGTTTGACATTATTGAAATTATTTGCAGCCAAGTGAAGATTATCTTGAGTATCTTTAAGAGGTGGCCCTTGAGGATAACTATAGGGAACCGCATGGAAAGTCTTAGGATCTTTGTTGGATGAAGGATTTGTGAAAGATTTGGAAGACTTAGAAACTTTAGGAGATGTGTGGATGTTGGAGGAAGTAGAGGATGGAAGGGAACCATCACAAGACAAAGGTTCAGCATTAACATGATCTTGCTGGACAGTGTAATCTTTATTTTCAGCATGAGAGTTTTTAGACAAGACATGCTCATAGTATCTTCGTTTATAATCAGCACGGAAAGCTTTCTCTTCCTCAATAGAAGTAGATGTATCATATTGTTCACAACAAATATCATAATTTCTCTCAAAATCAGAATCATATGGATCACCATCACAATCTATCCAATAGGATGACCCTTTAGTAAGCCTAAGCACACGACGAGGAGGACTATTAGGAATAGAGGTATCATAGGTATGGCTAAATTTTCCATCATCATAGTCATCATAGTCATCATAGGTGGGTGTATCACTCTTTTTGGAAGAGACATCACAAGGACTATCACGTTGCTCTTTATGGTATGTCTTCTGAAGAGAAGTAAGACTCTTGGGAGAAGTAGAAGAAGAATGACATCTTGAAGAAGAGGAAAATGAAGACCTAGTGGAAGAAGAATACTTGGATAATGAGGAATTCGAATGATGTTTAGAAGAGTCATGATAATATTTGGAAGATGAAGAATGTGAATAGTGTTTAGAAGAATCATAATAAGACTTAGAAGATGAAGAATGAGAATGATGTCTGGAAGAGTCATGATAAGACTTGGAGGGTGAAGAAGAATGAGAAGATTTAGATGATGAAGAATGTTTGGAAGAAGAAGATCGTGATATGATCATGTTTATGGTTCTAGTGAAGGCATCTGATTTAATCATCTTTTCTTTTATTTTTGCTACAAATTCATCACTCATGAGAATTTTGGAGGAACAACACTTTTCGAATATGTCAATGAGCTCAAGATCATCTATTCTTAATAAAGGTTCCAAAGCTAGATAGTCAAGATTCATGGTTATAGAAGAGGAGGAATCAAGCATGGAAGAAATGAATAGATGAATAGAAGAAAGTAGACTAGATAATAAGAGGAAAAGAATCAAGGAGAAGAAGAAGAAGAAGAATTTTCCATGGGAGTAGAAGACTTTAGAAGAACATGGGAAATGGAAAAGAAAGAAGAAGACTAAGAGCCATCTTGTGCAATTGATACCATAACGTTCATTGAGATGTTGAGCAACATGACAACACCTAGGATCTAAGATCTGGACTGACCAAGGAAGACTGGTAATAGGATGACCTCACAAAATGTCAACACCAAACTAGGATAATCAAAGTTCTCTATTGTCCAAAGAGAAATGAAAAGATAGAAGCAGGGGCTTTACCAACACTATCAAAGAGGTGCTTCAAATCAAAGGGTGACTACCCTTGCACTTTTGAACCAGGAGGTTGGGCTAGGCCAAAATATAATTGAAATTGAGATTAAATGAAAATTATTTGGGCAATAAGAGTACTAAAATTTTCCAAGAATGTAGCTAACAATCCTAGAGATAAACTTTCTCACCAAGAACAACCTTCTAATGTGATATTTCTCTTTGGCTAATGTGATACTGATGTTGATCTTGACCAATTTGTGCAAAATTTTGAGTTTTTAAAGTCTAATTTCAAGTTTTCGAATGTGAGGGTGAAAATGTCTGATTTCTATCACAAATTCAATAGCAATTGGACAGGTTTGCAAACAGTATGGGATCAAACATGTCTTCAAACACTTGAAACAAGGGCAAAAGCAACCTTGCCAAGATAAACACTTGTGATATCAAAATTGAAAAAGCACCCTATGAATGCTACCGATTGTTTGTATGTTGAGAACGTTTACACTGGTATCACACAATCGAAGACACTTCAAGCAATATCTACCTACAAGACAAGGCTCAATACTTACCAACTTAGCCCACAACTTGATGCCCCCTTGCCTCACACCAAGTGGTTACCCACAAGAGATATTGGCTTTGTCGTGGAAATGTCAAATGACACAACCAAAGGGACACATATGGTGAGTATCTTAAGGTGATCCGGGTAAACCACTTGGATCAATCCTTGCACTAAGAAGATAAGCGGCTAAAATAGGTGGCCTCTAATCCTATGGTTCTTAGTAAGGGCTTCCGTTCATAACACCCCTCTTGCTCCTCATAAAGGACTAGGACCTTGTGGCCTCAAGAGTACCTTAAGCATTCTTGTTCAATGTTTTCCTCATGGTCGCAATCCCATGAGCTACTCACATCAAACAAAGACAAGTGTTATGTCTATCAAGGTTTTTGGTGTCCTTGATAGCCTTGAGATTATAGTGAGTTGGAATCACTTGCCACCAAGGAGAATGATGACAAGGTTATCCCCACTTGAGTCGTTCCTCTTGATTGCTCAAGAGCAGGCCCGCTAAAGGATTCCTAAACTAAACAAAAATGGATCAAATCTTGAGGTTCAAGGTTTTTGATTCACCACAAGGGTGAAGATCATACTCCCCTATCTCAAGAATCTCTCCCAAACACACCAAGCAAAGAGATCAATTACCCCCTTGCTTCCAAAACCTTAAAATGGGTCAAGATTTTCTGATTCACCTAAAGATGAAGAGCATACTTCTCCTACCACCTCAAGATCCCTTTCACAAGGTATTAAGATTCCTACTACAATTAGTGAATGCCACACTTGAAAAGAAAGCAAACAAACAAGCAAAAAATTTTATTTTTTTTGTTTTTATGCTTGGGCAGCCCTACAAAAACCATTAGTAGCCCTTTTTGACATGCATTCTTTTGACAAATTTCAAGTAATGAGAGCACCTACAAACACAACTTGTTAGACCAACAAGAGTTAGGAGAAGCAAAATCCAAAATCTACCAATGATTAGTACATGAAAAATTAGATAATCTGCAAAAATATCTAATCAAATGATAAAATCTGAAAATGAAACCATCATGGTTGGATTAGGCTAAGAAAGACCTTTCCAACGATATATCACACTTAAACTTTTGATACCATTTGCAAAATTTCAAAAAAAATGGGCACCCGTTTTCCAGAGTGGCACAGATTTGAAAACGCTGGAAATTTCAGAAAATTTCAAAAAGATAGCTAAGAACCCGAAACTTGCAAGATAGATAAAATAACTCAAAAATAGGTCACTGCTAGGTACAGACACAGTATCGCGCGATACTTCACCCGACACCAGGCGATACTTCTCAGTCCGCGCGATATTTCACCTTATGCCAGGCGATATACCTCAGTACTGGTGGGCGATATACTCCAGGCGGGTCGGGCGATAGTCCATCAGGGGCGAACTATCACGCGATATTTCTCTTCAAAGCAGGCGATATTTCTAGCAAGCGCGAAGTATCGTACCACTATACAAAGGTATATCGCGCGATATTTCTGAGAAGTATCGCGCGATACTTTGAGACAGAAAACCAGAGACTGAAAATCAAGTCGAAAATTGATGAAAATTTTGACGGAAAATGCAGAATTAAAAGGACAAAGCTAATCTACTCAGCCCCACGGTGGGCGCTAGAAATGTACACACTAAAATATGCACTTCTATGAACCATTACATGCAAGGTTGCTCAAGAATGAGGCCTCACAAAGCGGCTCATAGCTCTCTATGCATGGAGTTGCAAGGGACTATGAGTTTTGCTCTCAGCTAGAGCTACAAGAAAGTGACCTTGCTAGTCAACCACACAATGAGAGATTCGCAATGAAGACAAGGGTAACAATGCCAATATCTCCAAGAATCTAAATGGAAATGGAATGCAAATGCAACTTAGTATGAATGTGCAAGCTAAGCTAAATGATAACAATGCAATGCTTGAAAAGAAATCTAATCTATGAAAGGAAAGTGCAAACTAAACTATGAAAGGAAAGTACAAGTCTTACAATCCCTCCTAATTAAGCTATGTGAGATTAATCTATTGCATAAAAAAAATCTATACTAAGAATGTCATGATTATGCAACTATGAAAGCAAACTAAATGAAATGCAACAACAATGTCTTCAAAGCTTGGATGCAAGGATGTCTTCAAAGAGCTCCAAAACCTGCAGCATAACAATGGCATAAAATATGGATATCCAAATGAAGGAGAGAGCTCTCCTTTTATAAGAAATGAGGTGAAATGGACCATGGAGATTAAGAGGCAAAAAGTCTTAATCAGCGGTGGAGCTTGAAAGAGGAGCAATCCATGTGCACAAACATCCTCCAATGAGAGTGAAGTGTTGACTTTTGAGCCTCATGTGAGACAAAAAGTGCTTTTTCCCTTTTTATAAAATATGAATAATGCTTTATTTGTGCAACTTAGAATAAGAGGAAAGTGGGGCTTTCTTATTTAATTAAAAAGGGAGGAAATATTCCTTTTAATCAAATAAAGACTTAGGATAAATGGTTAGCCCAAGGATAAAAATCCAATATATGATCAAAATTAGGATTTGATCAAAGAAATTGATAATGTTGAAAATATTGATTATTGATAGAAATGATTCAGGATTGATAAATCAAATAAATGGGGCCCAAAGTCTAGGCGACCATTTTAGGGTGCATACACCCTCTAGGTACCAAAATCTACAAAAACAATGGGTCCCCAAGGAACTTCCTCCAATAAACACTGATTTTAGTGTTAAAGGCAAGATATATCGTATTGCACCATTGTCAATACATGGTTTGGGCCTATTTTCCATGGATGACATAAAGGTCTCTTACAAGAAAGTTGTTGAATTGATGAAGTATGTTGGATCTTGTTACGATTACAAAAGTTGGATGCAAATTTTTCAATATAAAAAAAGTATGCGTAGGTATGCACTCTCAAAAAATTATATTCAAGAAAAAAACAATGAGAAAAGTAAAATAGTGGCTATATACATTGACAGAAGGCCAAAAGCATAAGGGAATATTGTAGGTTTTATAAATAGCATGCGACCTCTGTCAACTATTAAGCAACCCAATAGCATATTTGAGGTGCGCGAGGGAAATCATGTATTTGTATGTGCGATAAAATAAATAAGTGTAGGGGAAGAGCTGCTTATTGATAACAATTTGAATCACATAGATACAAACAATGTCACTATCATTAGGGTGTAGGTACATACTATGTACCATTAAATAATTGAGTTTTTTTGCCAACCACATTTAGAGAGTCTCCTCACCATCCACCTCATCTCCATCATCATCTTCTAATGAAATTTATTAATATATTCCTTTTTAATTATTGGTTAACTTTAAATAATAACACATGACCACAATATGGAGCAACCATGTAGTGGGGACAATGATGATCGTGCATGCACTTCTTCCCACTAGGTAAACCTCTTTTTTATTGTACTACAAATTAGATAGAAGCAAAATGTTAAATAAAGTTTTTTATTATATTTTTCTCATCACTGTTTCAAATTAATTCTAATAGTGTTAGTAATATTGTTGTCACAGACAGGTGGTTAGCAAAGAAAGGGAAAGGAACCCGTAGTCCCTGAAAAGGAGTCCTTTGACGAGGACCTAGTTGTTGATTTTGGTGCTTGTGATGAGCTGACCTTTGCAATTAAAAAATGCCTCCACAAAATTGGAATAAGATTGGCTGAATTAACATCTATATTCCCTCCGACTCTTAAGTCACAAAAGAGGGCAACTAAACTGATGCACCTATCTCAAAATTACCGAGTAAGTATTAATGTAATTTTTAATTATAAAAAAGTTCAATAATAGTTTTTATGTTATAGTAGTCTTTTATGTCATTAAAAAATAAGTGGATGTGTTGCTTTTACAACTTTTTTTGTGTAATTTTGATACTCATGGCCATGATGAGGGTACTGCAGCTGGTTCAGGTAGATCACATGTTGGACTATATTTTTTTTTACTCTCTAACAATATTGTCCATGCTAATCACTGGTTTTATTATGCTCTAACAATCTTATTCTTCAGCACATGTCAATAATCATTTACTATTGCCACCTTGTACAATGACAGGCTCAAATGTACTGCATCCTGCAATGTTGGCAACACGTAGCATGGCCACATATGCCATGGCACCACCTACTCGTACATAGATTTTATTTTCTATATCATTCTATATATGTTTATTTCCCTTGAAGTGTTCTTTCTTAGGGCCATTTTGTAATGGATTCAATTTATGCAATAGGAGATGCAACACTTGATGGTGATTTTCCTGGATGTACTAGTATTGCTAGTACGGGAATGGTGAAGGATTGCATATTGCTTGTGAGCAAAGAAGAAGGAGTTCCATTGAAAATAGAAAAACTTCCAAGTACTTTAAAGATTGGACCTTTCTTTTACTATACAATTGTATGTTAATTACACCTTGCATTCAACATGAGAAGCTTACATCTATTGTGTTCTTATTTTATACTATTATATCCTTCGACTAATGATCCCATGATTATTTTGTAGGGAATGATATTTTTTATAGTAAACTTAATGACGAGTGTTTGCAGATATTTGGGCCCACCATCTGTACAAGGTGGAACATCATATCCGAACTAAAACCCCAATCCACTATTTTCATTTCATATCATTGCTAGGATAGTTATCATTACATCTATTTTTGAATCTAACACTGTTTTCTTTCTTAAAAGGTGGAAAACCCAAAATTAAAAGTTAAAGGATGATCTTGTACAGAGTATGACAAACTTTTTTGGACCTTGTGCATTTGAGAAGGGTAAGCTCCTTCAAAGAGCCGGGATATGTTTGAGGTATATTAGGGACCAGTACAGGTGTACATTAACCAAAAACCCACATTACTAGCCCCCCCCTTGCATTCTTGATTTAGAGTGGAAATCTCTTATTCTGGATGCGAATGAAAAAACTGAAGTAAAAAAAGGAAATACACCACCAGAGAACATAAGAAGGTATGTGATACTATTAAGAATGTAATTGTGTACTAAATACTCTTTATATTTATATGAACTAACATATTTCAATCTCTTCATAGATTGCCTGACACATCAAAGGAAACAAAGGCAAGATTTCAAAAGCATGGACAACACAAGCTAGGCTTTGGTGGTTATTCAAAACTTGTTGCACGAGTTGTAAGTGTTAATATTGTCAGAATTGAATGAGGAAAAATACAATCTGTAGATGGCTTTTAACATTGAAAATAATTATTTGATCTTTAAATATTTATTTATAATTTCAAATCCTTTTTGTTTTGATGAAACAATAAAATAAAATTTGACGATACCAAGAAAAAATGTAGGGTGCGGAGTTCAATGTAAGTCTCACAGAAGAGGACAAGAGAATTGGCTTCCAACAAGGCTATAAAGCCATGGCAGAAAGAATAAGAAGTGCACAAGGTTCTACGAATGGATTTGTCGTGTTAAGTAAGCTAAATAGATGATATTTCAAATTTAATTATTTACCAATTAGTTTATTTGATGTTAAGTTCCAACATAAAGTGAGTAAATTTGTTTTAAGTAAGAAAACAATGATAACATGAATGTGTATGAAATTGAAATGCAGCCTGCCGATTCTTGCCGTACACAACCTATGCATGTTGATGACAATGAGGATGTGCATCAGAGTAATACAAGTAAACATCTTAAATTGATTGGTGTAGTAATACAAATTTAATTGCAATTGGTGTTTGGATTAATGTAACAATTTGTATTGCAGCTGTAGAGAGTGTAGAGGCCGCTATTAATGAGCATGTTGAGGTTGAGGCCGAGGCCAGACAAACTAACCTCAATGTTGTTCATGTGACTAGATCAAGTAAAGAGCTGTACGATTATGGCCCGTAAAGTACTAAAATACTTTAAAATGTTTTTAATGTTTTTAATTATAATAAAATGTTTTTAATTTAACCCTTTTATATGTTATTGCAGATGACCCCCCTTTGCATCAACAAAGAACTAGGTGTGCATTGAGATCTAATGAGAGGGTAGATGATCATCATGATGATATCGATACTCATCTTAACGATTGCATCTTAAAAACTATAAATCAAAAGAAAAAAGAGAAATGATTGTCATCTATGCACCTTAATTGATAATGAATGATTTTTATATGCTAATGAATCTAATTATGTGGTAGTGAATGTTCATAAATTTTATAATGTGTTAATGAATGTCACATTTTATTAATGTGTGAATGAATGTTATCGTGTGATAATTAATGAATGTTACATTTTATTAATGGATGAAATAATGAATGAATGTTAGATGTTAACAGGGAATTTAGAGTGATGTTAGGGGGGGGGGTGTGGTCAAATGAGCTTCCACCTTCATGTGGTTGGCCCTATTTAGTAAAGAATATAAAACTATTCTCGAAACAAAGTGAAGCTCAATAAGTTTGTTCCTTATATAGGGTCTCAAGTGTAGCTTTTATCCCACTCTCAACATTGCAAGGCTTCAAGTGGTGTTCTGATATTGGTTTCTCCATCTCCCACTGACATCTTTTCTTTCTCCTAAGAACTCTCACCGAGCTCTGATACATGGATGAGCAGAAGATGTCCCTTACAGGCTACACATATATAATATGGTAGATATAGGGAATGTGTGTGTGAAAATTGTACCTGATCTGTAGACACAACACTCAGTAAAACATTACAGGTTAGTGATAATCAAAATCGTGCAAAATTGAAATCTAATCTAACCAAGTGATTTACTACCTTCTAGTAGGTGTGAGATTAATGTTCTCAGATTGTAATCGAGATCAGTGACATTGACGACACCTAAATGAAGGATTTGAATGCAAAAGATGGATATGAAATTGAATGCAATTAATCTATATTTTTGATATTTTCTATGCAATAAGAATGATAAAAACTGATATGAATCTATGAATGCTATTGAAAACTGATATGAAATGAATGCTAAATGATCTAACAATGAAGATTCTAACAATGATATGAAAACTATGAAATTCTATGCTAAGATATAAAAACTATGCAATTGAAATTGATCTCACAAAGCTTTGAATTCGCAAGTTGATTCTTTCAAGCTCCAATTGTGCAAATTCTCCAAATCTGATATGCTATGATTCCTGTAGAGTAAGTTTGCAATTTGCGAGATGATTGAGAGATGAATTATGAAGAGCTGAGCATTATTTTTATAGAAATCCAAAGCTTTGGAGGTGCATGAAAAAAAGCCATAAATCACTCAAATAACTCAGGTTGATTTTTGAGTTATTTTTAAATAAAGGATAATTAACTCACAAAAACATGCAAAAGCTAAGCTTTAACTCAAAATAGAGTTTAGCTTTAATTGATAATTGATAGTTGTTTGCCTTTATGATTGTGCATGTTTTATTTATGAATTAATTTAATAATAAAGTGATTTATTTCCAACTTAACTGCTTTTAAAAATAAAACAATTGATTTATGAGTTAATCAATTATTTAATCAAATTTTTATTAAAAACTATATTATTAAATAATGACAACTTGCTTTAATTAATTAAATAAAAATTTAATCAATTATTCATATGATATTTGGATTTATTGTCAAAATTAAATAATACAATTAATAATAGATAGAATTAAATTTAATTAAACAATTAAGTGGCAAATATTAAATCTAATTAATTAAATATGAAAATATTCAATTAATCAAACTTTAGGATAAATGTGATTTATTGCCAAATAATTATAAAATTAAAGATAATTATGATGATTAGGAATATTACTAGGAATATTCCCCGATGCAGAATTTAAGATAATCAATTATGATTCTATGATGTTTAGATGTGCCTTAGGTTAGGACTTTGATGTCAATTTCGTTCGAATTGAAGATGTAGGATATTAATGAACTTATAGCCCATTTTTGGGGTATTACATTTTGCCCCTCTTTGAATTACTGTGTGAAGCGCAGTGGTTCAAAGAAAGTCTGTGTTTGATAAAGATATGAAACTGATTCAAAAGATAAACCGATCTCAAGATAGAAACCGATTGAAAGATATTGAGATAGGAGTTGATTGATATTGAATTGATATGGAGATAATAGGTCCTGAATGACCAGAGATAATGTTCACTATAGCAGCGATGAACCATTGATTGTGAAAGAGTGTCAAAACACCTGATTCCAAACCTTAGGATTGATAAGAAGTGAGTGACCCATTCTAGACTCGATTGTCTAAGCAAAACTAGCAGGTATCACATCTGAATCCCTCAGTTGCCGAAGAACCAAGGAAAGAACACTATGATCTGATGGTTGCAAAAACTGATACAGTTTATAACATTAGGAGGATACCAGATTGATATGGATCTTGATGAATCTGATATGCCCCAAGTGATGATAGATTTGCCCCAAGCGATGAGGACTTTTGATGAATCAGCAACTAGACGTGATTGTTTGTCTTGATTACTGAGGAAGATATGATTTCCATAAAGATATGATTTCAAATTTGATTACAGACTTTGAATGATGTGTAATACCATGCCCCCTTCAGGATTAAAATTGAAAGCTGACAAGAGAAGTCAGCGTTAAATGGTTTAGAAGCATGTAAATTGATTTGAGAAGTGGTTAAACACGTCTGAGAATGCATTCTGCATCGTTTGGAGGTCTTGGAGATCAAATTTGACTAGGTTTGACCATGAGTTGACCATGGTTGACCAAGTTGAAATTTTGATAGTTTGATGAAAGCTAATCAGTTAAGTTGAATACTGGATTTCTGTGATGATTGAAGGTTGATTATGCAAGTAGTGAATAAGATAAATGATCTCAGATTTCAATTTTGATCCCAAAAAAGGATTCTACTTGCTATTTTGTTGGAGGAACCTTCATGTGAGATTCAACTCTTGTTAGATTTGAAGAGACAAGTGGAGAATTGTTTAAACATTGAAGTTAGTTTAGTCATTGTGAGATCATGCAAAGATGAAAAATGCAAAGAGACATGCAAAATGAAATGCAACCTAAGACCGAGGACCTAGTCACTGATCATATGTCAATTTGTTATCATCATTGAACTTTTAGGTAACCGGATAAATCAATACAATGCCCACTAGCTATGAAACCATAGACATATGAATATTGATTTGTATGCACAAGAATCAATACAACACCCACTGGTCATACAACCATGGACATATGAATATTGATTTTGTTTTTGGAATGTCGGATTAGATATAAGCACCAAGGCACAAACACCAAGATGACCTGAATATCATGTCCATTTTGATATAGCAATTTGTATAAGCATCAAAACATAAATGTCATGATGACATGAATACGCCTTGCATTGCAAACACATCAAACAGTCAAGAGATCATTCTAAATCCAATGTGAATTACCCGTAGTGACCCTTTATCGTTCACATCCTTAGGCAAGATTGCGTTCCACAGTAGGAGAAATAACTTACTTCAAAAAGATAATAGTTAGATCAAACGTCCTTGAATTGTCTGGGTATCAATGGTCAAGGTACGCATGGCCATCCAATTCGAGATAGAGGCTCTTATAGTCGGACACCATTTCAATCCAGAATTTCCAAAGTTGTTAGATTTTCACATACAAGTAGAAGACAAAGAAAAGATTATGCCCTCAGTCATCACTCTATAAATCCTATAAAGGACATCATCGAAGAGCTTGAAGGGACACAATATGCAAAAATCTCAATGCGAATTAGTAAGCATACAAGGAGATAAAAGCATCAAAAGCACAGATTGTTTTTAGTTGAGTTTTGATGCTTGATTGCGTTGTTGTATATGCAAAATCCTTTCTGGAGACAAGACAGACTTGACTGACTCAAATGAAGCTTCAAAGGACTCTGACTGGATATGATATGTCTAAGATACACTGGAGGCCATAGGATATGACATTGATTGCCCCCAAGTTTGAACATTGATAGGATATAGACGCGCAAGCTAATTGGTGTACAGACCGACTTATTGAAAACTAGAAATGCAGAAACAAACCGGGAGATATGTACAAACTAAAGCAAGACTGAAAGCTGGGAAAGACCAAGATTGTGCTGATAGATGGAGTGTTTGGAACAAGTGGCACCCATTTGCTAGGTTTTCACCATCTTGGCAGAGATTCTATTTTTGCTACCAAGGTGCCTGTTTCCAGGTTTTCACCAAGGCACTTTTTCTTCTTTTTCATTTTTTTTGTATTTTTCATTTTTTCAAT
Organism: Chamaecyparis obtusa; assembly: GCA_027943335.1. Lineage (NCBI taxonomy): Eukaryota > Viridiplantae > Streptophyta > Pinopsida > Cupressales > Cupressaceae > Chamaecyparis > Chamaecyparis obtusa. The sequence goes on from BSBK01009755.1 coordinate 60,008, forward strand.
TTTTTTTGTACTTTTGATATTTTTTTTAATTTTTTTTGTGAATCATCAAGGCGCCTATTGCTAGGTTTTCACCAAGATGTTCATTTTTTTAGGACTTTTTCAGATTTTTAAGATTTTTTAGGACATTTTACCATAGACTGAATGCCTTAGGCGTAGAATTTCTTCAGATGGAGAACGCTGATTGGTTCTCAAAGCTGTTCTCCTTCAGTTGTTGAGAGTTGATAGGCACCAGAGCCAAAAGTAGTAGTGATAACAAAGGGACCCAGCCAATTGGGTTCGAACTTCCCCTTGCATTCTCGATGTGATTGATTTTTAGGATTTTCTCTCAAGACTAGATCACCAACCTGAAATTCTCTGTGTCGAAATTTCTTGTTGTAGCCTCTAGACATTCTTTTCTGATACACTCTGAGATGATCATATGCTACTTGCCTACGCTCATCTAGTAATTTCAGTTCTTGTAACCTAGACACTCTGTAGTCTTCATCAGTGACAAGTCCATGCATTTAGATTCTAAGTGATGGGATTTCAACCTCAATAGGTAGTACCGCTTTAGACCCATAAACTAAAGCGAAAGGTGTAGCCCCTGTAGGCGTTCTGATACTAGTTCTGTATGCCCAGAGAGCTGGATTGATCATGAGATGCCAGTCTCTTCCTATTTTATTCACTGTTCTGTGCAAGATCTTCAGGAGATTTTTGTTTGAAGCCTCAGCTTGTCCATTCCCTTGAGGATAGTAAATAGAAGACCAATGTTGTGTAATCTTGAATTTAGCACATAAGTCATCTAGATCCTTGTTTTTGAATTGTCCCCCGTTATCTGTGATTATAGAGTGAGGGATCCCATATCTGCAAATGATGTAGTTCAGGATGAACATAGAGATTTGTTTCCCCATTGCTTGTGTTAGAGGAACTACTTCTACCCATTTTGTAAAATAATCTGTGGCTGTGATTATATGGGTATGTCCATTAGAAGAGTGCGGATGGATAGCACCTATGAGATCAAATGCCCATTGTTGAAAAGGCCATTGTGTAGTAAAGGGAATCAGATCTCTCCCTGGAGCATGAATCAAGTTGCCATGTACTTGACACTGTTGATAGTTTTTAGCAAATTTAATAGCCTCTTTCTCCATTTCAGGCCAATATTACCCAACCCTAATAAGTTTTCAAGCTAACGTTAAACCGTTTGAGTGTGACCCACATATACCCTCGTGGACTTCCTCTAATGCACGTTGAGACTCTTCCCGTTCTAAACATCTAAGTAGTGTACCATCTAGACCTCATTTGTATAGATCATTACCAATGATGACATATCAGGATACGGATCAGATAAGGTTTCATTTCTCAAAATAGTTAAAGGACTCAGGGATGATTTGGTCGTGGAGATAGGAGAACAGATTTTTGTAGTGGGATGAATCATAACCTACAACGGTGCAGATCATGCAGGTTTCAGGGGAGTCATATGCAGGATAGGATAGGGCTTCCACCAGGAACTCATAGCGTAGCTCATGTTCGGGCTGCTGTAAGAGAGTAGATAGTGTCACCATTGCATTGGCAGCCTTATTCTCCGTTTTGGGTATTTGCTCAAATGTGATAGAGATGAAGTATTTCTTTAAATCATCTACCATTCTCTTGTAAGGAATGAGCTTTTCATCTTTGGTTTGGTACACATCATTGACTTGATGGATAACCAATTGTGAGTCTCCATGGATGTGCATCTCTGTAACTCTCCACTGTATTGCCATTTTCATACCATCGAGAAGTGCCTCATATTTAGCAATATTGTTTGTGCAAGGAAATTTTAGTCTGAATGCTTTGGGTATCGAGTATCCTTGAGGAGTGATGAACAATATGCCTACTCCAGATCCATTTTGTGTGTAGGAGCCATCAAAGAATAACTTCCATTCTCTAGAAGAGAAGTGCATGATAGAGGAATCAAGAAATTCCATTTGCATGGGTGTATCATCAAACAGTGGTGCTTCAGCTAATTGATCAGCAATGACCTGTCCTTTGATATCTTTTCTTTCAACATATTCAATGTCAAATTTTCTCAAGAGCATGACCCATTTAGCTAGTCTACCTGTGAGGGTAGCTTTGCTTAGTAGGTACTTCAGTGGATCAATCTTAGCTACCAAATGAGTAGTATGAGCTAACATGTAGTGTCTCAATTTTTGTGATGCAAAGATCACAATGAGACAAGCTTTCTCAATCATAGAATAGTTCTTTTCATACGCCACCAATGCTTTGCTTATATAGTAGATGGCTCTTTCCTTTTTGTCTTCATCATGTTGCGCTAGCAATGCCCCCAGTGATGTATCTGTTGCGGAGACATATAATATTATTGGCTTCCCATGAATAGGAGGCATTAAGATAGGAGGATTCGAGAGATAATTCTTGATATGATCAAAATTCTTTGCACAGTCTTCATTCCATGCAAAGGTCACACTTTTATGTAATGTCTTTGTGAAAGGTTGTGATATGTCAGCTAACTGTGATATGAATCTTCTGATGGATTGTACTCTCCCTTGCAAAGTTCGCATTTGACTGATATTCTTGGGAGGTTGCATCTCTATGATAGCTTTCACCTTAGCTGGATCGACCTCAATGCCTTTCTTTGAAACTATGTATCCTAAAAGCTTTCCAAAAGTGACACCAAAAGCACACTTCTTAGGATTTAGTCAGAGACTAAACTGTTCCATTCTATCTAGGATCATGCTCAAGTCTATTAGATGTTCAGTTCTAATCATGGATTTTGCCAAGGTATCATCCACATAATCCTCCATTGTTTTATGCATCATATCATGAAAAATAGATGTCATTGCTTTTTGATATGTAGCTCTAGCATTTTTGAGTCCGAATGGCATAACATTCCAACAGAAGGTTTCCCACGCACATGTGAATGCAATTTTCTCTTGGTCTTCTGGAGAAATTTTGATTTGGTTGTATCCAGAAAAACCATCCATAAGGGAATACATTTCATAGCCCACAGTCATGTCCACTATCATATCAATGTTAGGTAGTGGAAAGTCATCCTTAGGGCATGCTCTGTTCACATCTCTAAAGTCCGTGCACACTCTGATTGAACCATCTAGTTTTGAAATAGGTACAATGTTAGAGATCCACTCAGCATAGTCTATGACATGGATGAATCCAGCTTTTAGGAGTTTTTCTAGCTCTGCTTTGACTAAGAGTGCAACATGAGGATGCATCTTTCTCAATTTTTGTTTGATTGGTTTTACTCCAGGAGCAATGGATAGATGGTGCATAATGAGATTGGGATCCAATCCTGGCATATCTGAATATTTCCATGCAAAGTTGATCTTTTTGTCTGATAAGAATGTAGTGAATTTCTGTTTCTCTTCTTCTGATAGAGATTGTGCTACATGTACCAATTGTGGTTCCTCTTTTGTCCCCAAATTGATGGATTGAGTTGGCTCAATCAGAACTGGAGATCTATCCTGTAAATGACTTGCAAGGACATCAAATATCTCATCCTTAGGTGCCTCAGAGAGGTTTTCACCTTCAGATACATCTTTTCTTTTTACTTTTGTAGGTTCTAAGACTGCCACAAAGTGGTTTTCACCCTCAGAACTCTTTTTCTTTTTCTTTTTACTCTTGTTTTTCTGACTAAGATATTTGATGTCCAACTCGGTCATGCTGACGCTCAGTTCACTGATGGAAGTACTCATAGGCTCAACTGCATTGAGGTAGCAGGTAAGGGCATAGTCATTCGGGAAGGTATAAATACCATGGTTTGGGTTTGTGGAAGTTTGGTCGATAAGATCAGGGCGTTGGATAGTCAAAGCGGGAAAGGCTTGGGATATGGTGTTCACAAACATGGATATGTCATCATTGGTCCTAACCTGACGCTCAAGTTCAAAGGTGATATTACAGCTCAAAATGTTCAATTTTTGAATAGGCTCAACATCATCATGGGAGTCCTCTTCAGCCATAGGTGGATCAGACACGTTAAGTTCATTGTTTCGCTCTAGACCTACGTTGGGTTGAGATACATATTGGTGAATAACATCAATATATTTCTCTGTGATAAGCTCATCTTCTTCTAGAATGGCACCCCATTCATAGTCATTTGACTCAGCTTCTGATTCAGGATCTCTAGGAAATCTTAGAAAATGTGTGAAATCAGGATGAATACCCCAAGAAGGATTACCCTTAGTCTTTGACTTGAATTCATATTCACAGGAATCAGTGTCAGAATAACTACCCCCTTCTTCTTGATCAGTTTGATTGCCTTCAAGATTGGCTGGTTCTTGTGGTGCAACCATCTCTTGCACTACAGTAGGTTCTTGTGTGTCTACTACATTAATTCTTTTGATAGGATCATCTTTATCATCAAGAAGATCTTTGATCTCTTTAGGCAATTTTTCATAGGGGATGAGTTCTGAACTATCTGAATCATCATCTGAGGGTTCTATCTCTTCTTTCTTGAGAAGGGGTTCTCCTGGTGCAATTTGTTCTATGACATGAGAACAACCACCTTTGAGATGATAGGGTTTCTTCTTAAAGCCTAAGCCACTAGTATCTTTGTTGGCTCTACCAATATGTGGAATAGGTGTCACAAGACCCTTTCCTCTGATTCCTAGAGGTCCTTGACCAGAATATCCCATCTTGGCTATCAATCTATTCCCTGGACCATATGAATTAGAAGGGATTGTAGGTGCTATAGATTCACTAGGTTGAACAATTTTAGATTCAGAATCCTCTTTATATAGCCATGCAAGCACAACTTCATCCTCTTCAAATTCTTGTTTGGATACTTGCTCCGCCACAAAATTTTTTTTGTATGCTTCCATAGGTTCCTTAGGTTCTGATTTAGACTACTTCAAGGATTGTCCATACGACTTAGGTGAGATTGGGAGAGATGTCAGAGACAAGACTGGCTCTATAGTGTATTCTCCCATCCCATTTTCTTTGATATTGATCTCTTTAGCAATGTCTTCCATCTTGGATGTGGAAGCCACATTTTGTTTCTTGATGGAAGATTCTCTATTATTGGGAACAAGCTTATCGACACTTTCCTTCAATGTATTGCAAGTTGTACTCAGATCTGCTGGGATAGTAACCTCCACTCCTTCATAGGGAAATTTCAAGCATTGATGGTACGTAGAAGGAATATCTTGCATTTCATGTATCCAGGGTCTCCCTAGAAGGATATTGTAAGCCAATGGTAGATCAAGCACCTAACATGTGGTATCTTTGATGACCGGACCCACTTGGATAGGTAAGACAATGGTGCCTTTAGAAGATCTTTCTTGTTCATCATAGGCTTTTATGGTGATCTTCTTTTGAGGATCAATAGCCATCTCTGAGAATCCCAACTGTGTGATTAAGTTGTTAGAACAAATGTTGAGGCCTGTGCCCCCATCTATCAACACACGTTTGACTCGACAGTTTTGGATCAAGACTTCTATGTGCAAGGGCTGATTATGTGGGTGACTTAGGGAGTTGTCATCTTCCTCTAAAAAGGAGATATATTGCGGAGATGTTAGATGACCAACCATAGTCTGGAACCTGTCTAGATCTAGATCATCAGGAACATTAGAGCCGAGCAAAGCTTTGTCTAGGATATCTCTGTGAGCTGGAGATATTCGAAGTAAATCAAACATAGAGATTTTGGCATTGGTATGCTCGAGTTTTTGGACGATGCTGTAAGATGTAGGTCTTGTATCCTTTGGATTGGAAGATTTCGAGGCAACCTTCTGTTTAGAAGTAGATGTGAGATTGAAAGGTATCTTAGGGACATTAGATGAACTTGGTGTTTGTCCTTTCAGATGAGCCTGAGCTTGTGATCTGGTAACCGCATTAGCTAAGGAATGATTTCTATCTCTTCATACAATCATGATGACATTGCAGCTCTCAGAGAGACATGGTTCAACCATATTGATGACAGCATTGTTTCCAGGGTAGGCATAGTTGACTTTCGCCCCCATGTTAGGCTAAGAAGTGGAAACTCCCTTGCCATGTTGTGGAAATGGTTCTGTAAATGCTGTGTGATCATTATTGCTGGTAGGATTATCGATCATGATGTCCCCTTGATCTATCAAGTCTTGAATGGTATGCTTCAAGTGGAAGCATCCATTAGTTCTGTGGCCTTTAGTCCGATGGAAAGCACAGTATTCATTATCTTTCCACCAATATGGTTTTGGATCCAGATCAGGGTTTCAGATTGGTGGTAAAGAGATCATGTTATTAGCTATTAGGGTTCTCAGGGCAGATTCTAAAGATTCTCCCAGGGGAGTAAACTTTCATTTATTATCCCATCATTTGAATGGCTTCTTTGGAGATGGTTCAACAGATTTTTGTTCTGAAGCTTCAATGGCTTTGGTGGCAAGGGTGAGATTGTAGGCCGGTGCCTTTGATGGGGTGTGGATAGTGTCAACAACACCATCAGAGATGATACCTTTGTTTCTATTCCAGTTCTTATTTTTATCTTTTGAGCTAGGTCCAGATTCAGACTTGTCCTTTTGAAGTGTGATTTCTCCTTTCTTGACAAGTACTTTCTCAATCTTGATTGCATTAACCACCATTTTATCAAAAGATACATGATCTTGCATTTGTAATGGATAATTGAGCTCTGGAACAAGGTTATTGATAAAGATTTCAAGTTTCTCCATTTCGGGAATTTGTCTAGCATATAGAGAGAACTTCTTTCTCCACCTCTTGAGGAAAGTTAGGAATGATTCCCCTGGATATTGCTTGAGGTTACAGATATCGATCATGGTGACCGGATGTTGAATATTGTAGGAATATTGTTGATAAAACAATTTAATCAATTCCTCAAAAGTTTTGATCGTAGAAGGTAATCTTAAAAACCACTGAATGGATGCTCCTCCCAAGGATCTAGGAAAAAGATGCATTAGATAAGTCGGTTCATGCATGAATTCCATGGATTGCGTATAGAACTCTCTGACATGATCTTGAGGATCAGAGTGTCCGTCATATTTTTCATACTTTGGTATCTCCGCTTTCTTTAGAAATGGTGGCATATACAAGTTTTTGTCAAACGGGAAAGGACATAGGGCCTCCATGGAGAGCTCTTTAGGTTCCTTCTCTTTCTTAAGATTGTTAAGTTCAACTTGCATAGCATGCATCTGTCTTGTCATAGCTGTGAGTGGAGTTTCTTCCTCATGTGTGATGATATCTTCGACATTAAAGTTGGGAGGAAGCTTAGCCCCTTCCTGGGCTAATTGTAAAAAGTATGCCTCTCTATCCACTTTCAAGAAATGCCTCATCATTCTCTTGAATTCATCGTCATTCTGACATCGATGGATTTCAGAGGGGGTAGGTTCTTGGTCGGCATGATGTTGAGGATGGTGTCCTTGGGATCCTCCTCCTAGAGAACCGTGGTTTGTCCCTGCTTGAGACATGGTAGGAGTTTTTGGGCTCCCTGGAACAGATTGAGGAGGAGTTTGCTGATTACCTCTATGAGTTGATAGAGGAGGTATGTAACCAATTTTCAATCGAAAGTTACCAAGACCGTCATCTTCGTAGATACCTGACTTGATGAGTTGTTCAAGAGTTGGACCTGGGGTATTGGTCAAAAGTAAGTGCTGAGATATTTCTTCTAATTTCTTGTGTGAAGAAGCTCTGGTCTCCACCATTAACTTTGAATGAAACAGAAGAAAAGGACGAAGACAACTGAAGAACAATTTGATTCAAGAAAATTGGATGACACAGCCTTGTCAAGATTATGATAGTTTTGAAGATCTGATGAGATGTGGGTGAAGGAAACTGTGCCCTGGATGTATGGGATAGATCGCCCAAAAGATAGCAGACACGAGTTCTCAACACTTAGTCTATTTTTGAAGATTGATTGAAGATTGAAAGTTATGACAAGGTTTTGACACGAGATAAAAAGGACTCAAATTGATCAAACAGAAGCCTAGATCGGATTCAAAAGATCAAACTCAGAAAATGGTAGAATGCTCAATAGCTACTGCTCTGTTCCTGACACAATGATATTTTTGATAGATTCTGGAACTAGGCTGGAAACATCGGATATCTTGCAATTTGACAATTTCTGACAACTCTCTCAAATTTTTCCAAATGACACTTTGCAGACTCGTACGACACTGGGTAGTTTATGAAACGACAGTTGCTAAACTCGTACGACAGTTGGGTAGCAATGAAATGACAGTTGACAAAACTCGTATGACAGTAGGTTCTCAATCATACGACAGATGGGCAATACTGAAATGACACTTGACAAAACTTGTATGACTATCTGAATTCTTGAAATGACTTTTGACTCCAGAAAGGATTTTACGTCAATTTTTGCAAAATTTAAGGTTTTTAGTTCTGGATTGTTTGCAAATTGTATTGTCCATATTTTGAAGGTTATACCAGATTTGATCATTTTTAATAGCCAAGTAGATAAACAAACACGCAGAACAGCAAGCAAGTGATTCTAAGTACGTCTGAAAACAATGAACAAGGGCAAAAGCAACCTTGCGCATGAACAATCAAGTGACCAAATTGTGCTAATCCCTGAGAGTACTAATTGTGTATGTTCTGAAAAGTTTTGCAATAACACACATATACCTAAAAGTGAAAAATTGGCCTCTCTAGGGTTTTTAGTAATGGTTTGACTCTGCAACTTTTATGATTCAAAGGGGTGAACTCCAATCCCGGTGCACCAGGGTTTTGACACAGTCTGAGAACTTAATCTTCAAGAGCTGCTAGGGAGATCTGACAACCCAACAATGAACCATACCCGTGGAGATTTCTTCCACAAGGACATTTATATAGCGGCTGTCACTACCATGGCGAAAATGGCTATTACCGCTTGAGGTTCTGTCAACGTAGTTTGCCCTGTGAAGGGATTGTCCGCTACGGTTAACCCTCTCTAAAGGTGACTCATAGATTTATACCACAAGGGGACTTGGCTCTAGATTCAAGGTTTTGACACCTCTTCACTTTTAACCCAAACAAAGCAAGCAGATTAATCCGACACACTAAGACAAAGTTTTGTTCCACCAAGGTTTGTGATATCAACTCCACGTGATCTATCAACCTCTCTAGGGAGAGAATGTATCAATCAATAAGAGAAGACACACTAACCAATTTTGATTCACCAAAGCTCATGATATCAACCCTACGTGATCTATCAACCTCTCCGGAGAGAGAATGTGTCGATCAATAAGAGAAGATGCACTAACCAAGTTGAATGTGAAACGCACTAAGTATCCTCCCTACGTACAAGAATTTTGTCATCAAGAAAGATTTCTCTAGGAATCCAATCTTTCAAGAATCACGAATAGTGTTCATAGGGCTTAATTACTATGTGAGCACAGATATATTCCCGAAAGCAAATCTACCAAAAGCATCCAAAAAGTAGAAAGAGGAACACTTAACGCTTAAAGAAAATATGAGATGAGTCCACAAGGTGGAACACTTAACACCTCACACAAGCTGAAAATAATTCTACAACTTAGAAAACAAGTGAGTTCCTAAAAGCACAAAAGGGTTGCCAAGTGGAACACTTAACGCTTTTGTCCTGTTGACCCCTCCCCTTTATGGCGCTGAGATTGCAACCACAGGTCAAAAATGAGGGGCCGGTGGATTAGCGAGTCCAATAACCCAAGATAGCAATCAAGATCAATCACAAGTATTATAAGACTACTTAATGAATCCTTAAGGGATCACAACCTAGTATCAAATTATGCAAGTGTGTAGAAATAGATCAAAAGCATGAAAAGATGCACACAAGCTTGACACATAAGAGATTTATTTTAAGTCCAAATTGAAATGTTTTTAGAACAAGGAGAATACCTCATGATCCTCGCAACACGCTTAGTAGATTCTACCTAATTTTTAGCAATTTTTGTTGAGTTTTTCCATGCAAGCAAGTGACGAACTCTCCAACAAGCAAACAAGCAAACAAGATATGCAAAATATATTCAACTTATGAAAACCATAGGGTTAGCTCTAAAAATCAATTGTTAGGAGAAATAATAACCATAAATTAATCCAAATAACAACTCATATCATGCATTGAATCATATGAAAAATAAGTGAATACCCATCATAAAATTTTAATTTTTTTGCACTACATTTGACCTAGTCAACAAGATCTAATTTTTTTGATATGATTTTGGCTACAAAAATAGAAATTTAGAATAGAGACCCCTACTAAAAAATAGAGAGCTTTCCAAAAATGCAAAAATTTTAGAAAAATCTCTTCATTTGTGCCCTAGAGACCCGTTTTATCAAAACAGACCAGTTTTTGAAAATTGACTATTTAAGCTATTAAATTGCATCCAAATTTAAAACACAAATAATAGACCCCCTGTAGAATTTGAAGAGTTTTCCGAAAATGTAAAAATTTTAGAAAAGTATGCTGATTTGCATCAGATATTAATTTTTTATGAAAAATAAAAAAAATTATTAAAAATTCAAAATAATTTAGAAAATTCTAAATTTTTTTTCGAAGCTTCCCTAATATGTCTCCAAATTGAAAAAAAATTTTCAGACCAAAAATCCTAGCCGTTTGGGAGATAAAATTAAATCTTTGAAACTTTAGGGTTTTAGCTCCAAGAATCAAAATCAGCATGCAAAGGTGGGTTGCCCCACGGTGGGCGCCAGAAATGTGTGTGTGAAAATTGTACCTGATCTGTAGACACAACACTTAGTAAAACATTACAGGTTAGTGATAATCAAAATCGTGCAAAATTGAAATCTAATCTAACCAAGTGATTTACTGCCTTCTAGTAGGTGCGAGATTAATGTTCTCAGATTGTAATTGAGATCAATGACCTAGACAACACCTAAATGAAGGATTTGAATGCAAAAGATGGATATGAAATTGAATGCAATTAATCTATATTTTTGATATTTTCTATGCAATAAGAATGATAAAAACTAATATGAATCTATGAATGCTATTGAAAACTGATATGAAATGAATGCTAAATGATCTAACAATGAAGATTCTAACAATGATATGAAAACTATGAAATTCTATGCTAAGATATAAAAATTATGCAATTGAAATTGATCTCACAAAGCTTTGAATCCGCAAGTTGATTCTTTCAAGCTCCAATTGTGCAAATTCTCCAAATTTGATATGCTATGATTCCTGTAGAGTAAGTTTGCAATTTGCGAGATGATTGAGAGATGAATTATGAAGAGCTGAGCATTGTTTTTATAGAAATCCAAGGCTTTGGAGGTGCATGAAGAAAAGCCATAAATCACTCAAATAACTCAGGTTGATTTTTGAGTTATTTTTAAATAAAGGATAATTAACTCACAAAAATATGCAAAAGCTAAGCTTTAACTCAAAATAGAGTTTAGCTTTAATTGATAATTGATAGTTGTTTGCCTTTATGATTGTGCATGTTTTATTTATGAATTAATTTAATAATAAAGTGATTTATTTCCAACTTAACTGCTTTTAAAAATAAAACAATTGATTTATGGGTTAATCAATTATTTAATCAAATTTTTATTAAAAACTATATTATTAAATAATGACAACTTGCTTTAATTAATTAAATAAAAATTTAATCAATTATTCATAAGATATTTGGATTTATTGTCAAAATTAAATAATACAATTAATAATAGATAGAATTAAATTTAATTAAACAATTAAGTGGCAAATATTAAATCTAATTAATTAAATATGAAAATATTCAATTAATCAAACTTTAGGATAAATGTGATTTATTGCCAAATAATTATAAAATTAAAGATATTTATGATGATTAGGAATATTACTAGGAATATTCCCCGATGCAGAATTTAAGATAATCAATTATGATTCAATGATGTTTAGATGTGCCTTAGGTTAGGACTTTGATGTCGATTTCGTTCGAATTGAAGATGTAGGATATTAATGAACTTATAGCCCATTTTTGGGGTATTACAGGGAACAAATATACTACAACATAGAATGAGTCAACTTGAATCTATAGTTTCTTCATTCACAATGAAAATTCAAATTACAAGCCATATTTTAGATTTAATATTCATATTCATCTTCATCATGATCATAGCCATCACGGTCAGCATTTGGTTCAAATTCATTTGAACCACACTCCATGTCGGGTACTGTTATAAGGCATGGAGTGTGGTCATACCCATGTTACCACAATAATGAGTTAGCCTATAAAATTATGAATAAAATACCTCATGTATCATATTTATAATACTGCAAGTGCACCCGGGATTGGCCTAGGCACCCAAGTTCCTACCAAAGGAACCCAAGTCGAACCCAGAGGAGAAAAAAAGTAGAACCGGAACCCAGCCTCAAACAAAGAACCAGATAACTTGGCTTTTTTCTAATTCAAGTTTATTTCTGAATTCTTCTCCAATTCCAACCTGATTATTCCATATTTTGTTTTCCAATTTTCCTTCTTCCTCACTCCAAATTCAAGGATCACCACCCATGACTTATGTTGTTATTTCATTTTACTAATTGTGCTATTTCAAGGATCACCACCCATGACTTGGTTAAGATGATGAATTCTGTCAATGCCTTTATTACCAAGGAATCACCGCCTGCCATTAATGAATATTAATGATCATTGTTTCCTAAGGGTAATTGTTGTTTGCGTATGTTGATCACTCAAGTCTTTGGCTGTGATTTTCATGCTGTGAGGTTTTTCAGAAGTGGGGGTATGGCATGCTGGTTGGATTAAAACATATTGACACTTACACCATGAAGAAGACAAATGACTAAACAGAAAGAGAGGACCAACTGAACCATCTTGTGGTCAGTCTATATCACATTAAGAAACAACGTCAAGACTCGAGAATCAAAACAATCAAAAGTTTCTTCAAGACCATGAATGATCAACAACATTCCATTAGAAAACAAAACACTAATCTATATTATCATTAAGCCATAAAATATTTCTTTAAAGTTTAGAAGCATCACAAAAACTTTCAAGAAACATAGTACTATCCAAAATGAATAACCTCTAAATGATTATGATTATGTTGATGTTGATGTCTATAATTTATGTCTAATGATTATGATGATGTTCATGTTGATGTCTATAATTTATTTCACTTACTAATGCTTGCCTAGATTGAATTTTGAATTGCCAAGCTGGAGAATGCTTTCAAATTTTAGGGTCTGTTCTACATGATACTCTTAGTTACAACTCAAATGCAACTCAACATATTTTTGATGCTGGGAAACCCACTGCCAAAACTCATCCGTAGGTGAAATTTAATGCTGTGAATCTTGGCATTGTTAATGTTATTACTTTTCCTCACTTTTCATATTTGTGAAAATGTTTCTTGGCACTATCTTCTTTTTCAATTCTTATATTTGTAGCTTTTTAGATCATTAACTTAAGCATTACATGTCTTTGTTCAAAGTTTATTCTAACACTATATTATATCTTATTCTTATTACAATGTTCTTTGTTGTGGGGCAGGAGGTCATTCTTCATTGTCTTCATTGTGGGGGATAGTGAAGATTTCTCTGACAAATAGCAGGTCTTCTTTAGTATCTTATAATAACATGCTAAACTGATAAAGGTGTTATGGGCATTTAATCTGCAATTACTAATAGACTAAGCATATTATTACTATGCTTAATGTTCTATTTAAATGCATTTAACACAAAAAATAAATTTACAAAACTGAACCAATGACATGTTTACAACAAAGATGTGTTGAGGAGTTTGCTCCTTGTTTAATGTTAACTGTTCCTGCACAATCCACTCATATACCATTGAAATGCTATGTGGAAGGGATGGTTGATAGTGTTCCTTGAGAGAAGGGGGATTGTGAAAGACTTTTTATCATTGTATTGTGTATTTTCAATATGTTTGGTTGCAGGGTAGACCAGGAGAATGAAGGATCACTCACCGATTGCATGATAACCCGGTTTTGAAGGGTCACTGGTTGAGGGGAAAGTCAAGGTTCGGATGATTGGGCCATTGGAGGACCCTATTTATTTGTATTAATTTCTATTCAAATTGGATGCATGGATTTGTTGTGAATTATCAGCTGCTATGTATCCTGCAACTGCATTCGTAAATCTGCATATACTTCTCTAGGGTTGTAAGCCACTTAGAGATCAAAATAGAGAAACTAAATCAAAGTCATTCTTTGTCCTATTTCCTTTTAAAAAAGTCTCAACTATCAATGATACAATACATTTGATGCCCTAATCTATCAATACAAATGATGCCTAGCTAGAAGCTCATGGGCTATCGATTTGATAACTGCAGTCAACATTTCAAAAAAATGGATATCCAAACATTTGAAAACCAATGGCATGCTTACAACAAAGGTCTAATATAACTCCCAACAATTCTTAAACATAATTTATCTGATATGATGAATTCTTTAACAATTAAGGTTGGAGTAGACATAGTTATCACACATTTTTTTGTGTGGTACAAGGAAGATTTGGCTAGGTCAAGTCTTCCTTCATGCTAGCAGTCTACAGAATTAGACCTTTATTAACAATTGATCATATCAGATAACTAGTATGTTTAAGAATTGTTGGGACTGGTCCTTTGGCATGTATTAAACATAATAGAGTTTTTAGCATATTATTATCATTCTATTTCTTTGTTGTAAACATGCCATCGGTTCAATTTTGTAACTTCACTGTTGTATGAGTGGATTGTGCAGGAATAGTTAACATTAAACAGGGAGAAAACTCCTCAACACATCTTGGAAACCATTGAATTTAATAATAAATGAAACCTAACACCAACACTATTCCTTCCATTCACTTCTACCAAGAATAAAGCATTTAATCCATTCAACATTACATATAATCATTAGACAGTTACATTTCCTGATTGTGTACTAGAGGAATAGTCACGACCAAAATGATCCAAACATTTGAAAATAGTGAATCGATATCCTTGAGCACAAGCACCAATAACATCAAATAATGGAGATAAAGCACAGGCTAGGGCACGACACCAGTAGAATGCGGTCATTTCAGAGAGCATTCGTGATCAAATAAAATGCAATACATTTGAAATTTGCAGTCGAATATGATGCCAGATGCTCAAAAGATGAAGAAATCACATACCTTCTCTCGCGCTCAGCTTTCGCTCCTCTATCCAATCGAAATAAAAATGATGAGGCCATTTCACTTTTTTTTTTCATAGCCAAATCTTCCTTGTACCATGCGAAGAACATGCCATTGGTTCAGTTTTGTAAATTTGTTTTTTGTGTAATTAGTAATTGGTAGATTAAATGCAGATAACACCTTTATCAGTTTAATTAGCATGTTATTATCATATCAGATAAAGTATGTTTAAGAATTGTTGGGACTGGTCCTTTTGCGTGTATTAAACATAATAGAATTTTTAGCATATTATTATCAATCTATTTCTTTGTTCTAAACATGCCATTGGTTTAGTTTTGTAGATTTGTTTTTTGTGTTAAATACATTTTTCATGAGGAGGGGTCTGTTCCTGAGGAGATTGATGAAGATTGTGCACCTCAAAAACTAATTCATAAGGTACCAATCATGTTTCCTATTTGCTTATATTTTTGGATTAGTAAATCTCCTTATAAGTTTCATGTCCTTTCTTTTGATTACTATGGATGAGATATATATCTTACATTTAACATTCAACTTTTTTACATTTTAGAAAATGTAGTGTGTTTTTTGAGGATTTTACCAAATCAACTTTTAACATAAACCGAAAACACCAAACTGATATCTTACCCTTTCAACTTGAAAAAATATTTGCATTTGACCAATAACTACAAGCAACTGAATGATAAATCCACATACTTGTATCTTTTTAAAATACCTCGAGCATCAAAAAGATGGCTAAGTGGCTACTGCCATGCTTTTTATCTACTGAATATGGGAAAAAAAGCACCAAAAAGAATCAAATAGAAAACATGATTGGTCATTTCAAAGAGCATTCATGATCAAATAAAATGAAATGCCTTCTCTTGTGCTCGATCATCTTTCACCCGCTCATTTTCTCCCACTCCTTTTCTCTATAATCAAAATAAAAATGATTTGCCATTTCAAAACAGTGAATCGATATCCTTGAGCATAAGCACCAATAACTTCAACTATTTTGATCTGTGGGTACCCTAATGTTGGAAAGAGTTCTTTTATTAATAAGATTACTCTGCAAGCTTGAAGAAGTGATATATTTTGGCAAATGAAGAGTAGAAAGATGATGATATTCCTGAGATCATGGATGGACATAATGTTGCAGATAGAATGGGAAGACATCTTTCTAGCCTGGCCCTGGATCCTTCAACAATTGGGGTAGGATCTAGACCCAGGCTAAAAAGATGTCTTCCTTTCTATTGTGGAAAAATCCCTTCTTTGGCCTCCACTCATTCCTCTTCTCAAAAATGGTTATCTAGAAACTTTGGATACTGTTTCTCATCCATGCATGAAATGTGCTAGTGATTGTATAAAATTACTTTAGGCCTCTAGTATTGATGAGATGTACAAGTGTAAAATATTTTTGCGAGACTGGGATCAATTTTTGCAATGTACATAAATGCAAGGCGGTGATTATTCTTGACGATCGACATGTATAAGTCTTCCAGGCCGTACCTAGTAGCTAGGACTAAAGATAACATAGCTCAAAAGACCATCATAGGTTGTCTCTTTCTTCGGTCTATATTATTGACATAATGTTTTACCTTTCATTAGCTCATCAAATCCGAGGATTTGAAAGAATTTAATAGAATATTTTCATGACAACGTATATTATTTAAGTTGACATTGCATGAATTTATCTACTTCACACACTTGTAGACTATGAGGATGATGATAAAGAAGCATCTCCTCCCATGGCCATGCTTCTTTATCACCATCCTCATAGTCTACAAGTGCGCGAAGTAGATAAATTTGTGCAATGTCAACTTAAATAATATACGTTGTCATGAAAATATTCTATTAAATTCTTTCAAATCCCCGGATTTGATGAGCTAATGAAAGGTAAAACATTCTATCAATAATATAGACCGAAGAAAGAGACAACCTATGATGGTCTCTTGAGCTGTGTTATCTTTAATGTGCATATCTGTCAATTTTTTGACACTTTATAATTCATTCTGACAGAAGTGCTATAAATTTGACAATTACAATGTTGGAGAAAAATACTTTATGACAATTCTTGTGACAGTAATGCTATACGTCTGAAAGGACAACCTATCAGAGATATGCTGCACTACCATCACTCTTCTGACAATTAAAATGTCGTAGATATCAAATTTTTGACAGAATCATTTGATAGTAATGTTAGAATAAATGAGAGGGGGGTGAATCAGTTATCCAGTGTCCCAAATCAAAATGTATAATCCAAAATAGTTCTAGTACTTCTTCTACTCGATAAACATAAAATACTTTCACTATTTGTGTCTTTACCGATGTCAGTCTAAACTTTATAACAGTTACCGATCAAATCTAACATGTAACATGCAAAGCATGATAACAAACAAATATCACAATCAACACATAACACAAGAGATTTAACGTGGAAACCTTGTGAAGGGAAAAACCACCTGGGACCGGCAACCCAAAATTGTTCACTCTTTTGAAGTGAGGTCAGTGAAGACCCAACCTTGTTAAAGGTTACAAACACACTGTTAGGTGTGAACTTGTTAGAGGATTTTAGACCAGAAGTTATCATCTAACCAACAGTCACTCTGGGGTTGACAGGATAACAATGTTCACTCTATGAATGAAACATCAAAAGACTTTCATAGTCCACTTGGTTAAGAGATTTGACTGTGTACAATGGTTAAATATGTAACAATAGATGATCTACCTTGAAACAACTTCAATTGCAGTTTACAAATCAATGTTCAGCTCATTCAAATCTTTCTGATCAATATACCACTTTAGATTCAATACTATATCAACTTACTATCCGTCGGTAATTACTCTTTGTAGCTCGATAATTGTTCTGTAGCTCGGTTCTTATTAACTAGTATGATCAGAATGCATGAAAGCTTGTTCATGTGATAATTTTGAAGTATCTTCTTCTTCTGGCGATGTTTCAATAATGAAACCAATGTCTCTTATATAGATGAGTAAATCATTTTCTTTTCCTCCATCAGATTTTGTTGCTTAATCATATTCATAGATTTTTTCGCTTTAAGCTTCCTCAGCTAATGTGTCAGTAACACGTTTCAATCTGCTCCACTAGATCCTTTTTGATTTATGTTAGCCGTCGATCTTCATAACAAACCTTATCTGTTACCTCAATTTCATACACTTTATAGCTCATCACTTTATCAGCTAAACTGATCATTTAGTTCCTTTCTATTTTTCTCAGTTAACAAAGAAATGCATCAGTGAACACAAGCTCGGTTAACACTATGCTTGGTATACACTACATTCCGTCGGTGTATACTAAAATGCTTTATTTAACGACAACACTTCTTTGTGTCTTTCAGCTCTATTCTTCATCATAGATGAATGCAACATAATAAAATCAATTTCATCAAGTCATAGACTCATCAACAAGTTAGTGTATTCCTTATCCTCATCTGACATGTACATCTTCCTCATGTAGATATTTCTATTCTTCATCTCTTTCACCTTTCTTCAGATGTGTCGGTATAGTAACTTACAAGATAAGTACTATCAAGCTAGTTGACATCAATGACAACATAATATTGATTTAATCATCTTGCATATCTAATCAACAACTCCTTAGTAATCTTGAATTACAGATTCTCCATTCAGGTTCTAAATCAGTTGTAGTTCATCAATCTCTCCCTTTGGCATTGATGGCAACTCAAGTAATATGAAATGTACCATACACATACCAAACATGTATTCTACAACTCTGTAATCAAATGCTGTGTAAGCTCTCCCTGGCTTAATATGTTTAATCACTACGTTACTAAACAACATTATAAAATATAGCTTGTCATTCTATAGATATAATCTTTTAAGCTCTCAGGTTCCTGTTACTATTTCTTTTTTTCGATTATCTCTCCCTTAGATAGTTCTCATTGGTGCATATCTCTCCTTTTCCTTTTCATATTATTTATCTCTCCCTTTGACAACAATTCCAAAGAAACAAATAAACAATCAGCTCTTGTAGTAGCTAAGTAACTCTCTGTTGTCCATTACTTCCTCTGTATCTTTGTATACTGATATCTCAATCTATTTCAGTTCTTCAAACTTAATCACAACCTTGAACAATATCCAAAGTGTGAACTATGCTGCATCAACATGCATGATCATCTGATAGGATTAGGTTGATGCAACATCCAGATCACATTAGTGACCAATAGACAGGGGACAGACCCCAAGTCTAATCCTCAAATATTCAAATGTGTCCTTCGGTAGAGGCTTTGTAAAAATATCTACAAGTAGTTCTTTGGATGTAACAAATTCTAACTTCACTTGCTTCTCTTGCACTTGTTCTCTTAAGTAGTGATACTTAATTGATATATGTTTTGTCTTAGAGTGCATCACTGGATTCTTTGAAATATTAATAGCACTTGTGTTGTCATAGTATATAATCATCAGGTCAGTGATTACCTCATTCATTCCTTCCAACACTTGCCTGATATATGCAATGTTTGAGCAATTAGTAGTAGTAGCAACATACTCTGCTTCAGTTGTAGACTGAGAAATACAAGCCTACTTTTTACTTGTCTAGGTTACAAGTCTTTCACTGAAGAAAAATGCTCCTCCGGTGGTACTTTTTCTGTCATCCACATTTCCAGCCCAATCAACATTGGTATAAAACTTCAACTCAAACTTACCTTCCTTAGGATACCATAATCCATAATCCTCTATCTTTTTTAGATATCTTAAGATCCTTTTGGTAACAATCATGTGTGATTCTCTAGGATTAGTAGAATATCTAGCAATAATTCCCACAACATGTGCTATATCTGGTCTACTGTGAACTACATACATTAGTTTACCAATCATGGATCGGTAAAGTGTCTAGTTTACCTCTGTAGTTTCATCTTCCTTTGTCAGTTTACTTCCAATAGCCATCGATGTTCCTATAGGTTTAGCATCTTCCATGCCAAATGTCTTCAAGACTTCCTTTATGTACTTGGACTGTGTGATGAATATCCCATCACTCTGCTGAATTACTTGTAATTCGTGAAATAATTTAATCTCTCCGAACATAGAAATTTCAAACTCATTCCTCATGTCATCAAAAAAAGATTTGCATACATGATCTTGACCTCAAAAAATAATATCATCAACAAAAATTTCAGCAATAAGAATAGTGTCATCAGTATCACCTTTCATGTACAAATTGCTGTTTTCACTAGTTCTTACAAATCCAATACTTAATAAGTAAGTATGTAGCCTTTCATACCATGCTCTCAGTGCTTGCTTCAAACCATATAAAGGTTTGTGTAATCTACATACCATGTTTTTGTTGTCTAGATCAACGAATCCTTCAAGTTGTTCTATGTAGACCTCTTCTTCAAGTATACCATTCAGAAATGTTGACTTCACATCCATTTGATAAACCTTAAATTTCTCGTGTATAGCATATGCAAGTAGCATTCTAATTCCTTCCAATCTAGCAATAGATGCAAATGTCTCACCATAGTCAATGCCTTCTTCCTGTGCATATCCCTTGCATACCAATCTCGCTTTATTTCTTGTCACTTCACCATTTTCATTCAATTTGTTTCTGAATATCCATTTAGTACCGATAACATTCTTATGTTTAGGTCGGGGTACTAAGGACCAAGTTTTGTTTTTCTCTATTTGTTCTAGTTCCTCCTTCATTGCATTAACCCATTCTTCATTCTCTAATGCAACTTTCACATTCTTTGGTTCAAATTCACAGACTAGACATGTACCTTGTCTTGTTTTGCTTATTGTCTACATTCTAGCTTGTCTGTCTCCAATAATTTGTGTCTCGAGATGATGTCTTCTGATAAAACTAGCCAGTACTTGGTTTCTTCTTTCTTGTTCATCTTATTCAGGTTCATATGCTTTCTTGGTAGCACCATCTTGTTCATCGGTTTCCCTTTCTTGTTCCTCGCGGTTGTTATCCTGTTGACCGGTTATCACAGGTTGCGACTTCGGTAGATAATCAAGAAGTTCAATGTAAGTGAATCTACCCTAGTCTTTAGGTTCCTTTCTTTCTTCTATGCTCATGTCATCAAACTCATCAACACGGACATTAGTACTTTCAATCATCTTATTTGTAACCTTATTTAGACATTTGTATGCTTTAATCTTAGTAGAATATTCCTTCATCACCTTTAGAATAAAATTTCCCATTCCTCTCATTTTTTAGAATAAAACATTTGCTTCCAAAAATCCTTAAATAACTTACAGTAGGTTTGTGTCCAAACCATAGCTCATAAGGTGTCCAGTTGGTGTCCTTCTTCAGTTGTACTAGATTAAGCACATATACAGTTGTACTGACAGCTTCCCTCCAATATGTCTGAGCAACATTCTTTTGTATCATCAGTGTTCTAGCATAGTCAATGATTGACCTATTCCTTCTTTCAGCAATCCCATTCTACTGAGGTGTTCTTGGTGCAGAGACCTGTCTCTTAATACCATTCTCATTACAGAAATTAGTAAATTCATCAGAGATAAATTCACCTCCTCTATCGGATCTTAAGCATTTTAATTCTTTTACAGTCTCTTTTTTCTACTTTTGCCTTATACCATTTAAACATCTTAAATGCTTTAGATTTCTTTTTCAAGAACATAACAATCATTAGTCTAGTATAGTCATAAAAAATAATAATAAAGTATCTATCACCATAATAGCTCTGAGTTCTCATAGGACCACATAGGTCGGTATGAACCAACTCAAGTATCTTCTTTGTTGAGTACTCTTTGCTCTTAAAACTGGACTTAGTCATCTTACCTTTCTGACATTCATGGCACATAGCATGATCTGGTTTTGACAAGTTAGGCAACCCTCTAACTCTTTTCTTCTTACTAATCTTGATTATGTTATCAAAATTCACATGACATAACCTCTTATGCCACAACCATGTATCTTCATCCTTCATTAATAAAAAAGAAGACTGATCAATATCAAGATAAAATAGATTACCTTTGGATTGTGTACCATTTTTGACAAGTCTTCCTCCATTATCATAAATTCTTACATTTCTGCTCTCAAAAGAAAGTCGGTGGCCTGAGTTATTCAGTTGTGCCACACTTAAACAAATTATAGTTCAGTCCATCTACCCAATATGCATTTTCACATTTTATTCTGTCATTAATCATTAGTGAACCTTTACCTCTCACCATACAAGGTGCATCATTTCCCATTCTAATAGATCCTCCATCATATTCATCAAGTAGATCAAATTTCTCTATATCACTAGTCATATGATGTGTACAACCACTGTCTATGATCCATATATCATTTATGCTTACTTTAGAGATTAGTGTTGTTTCTTCATGTTTCTCTTCTTCCTCTGAATCATCTTTCATAGCAGCAAATACTACTTCTACATCATCATCAGTGTCAGATTCAGATTCAAATTCTTCAGCTATGTAACACACTTGAGGGTTCTAATATGTCAAAAGGGGTCATGGGGACTTCCTAGGGGTCCTAACGCATGATAAGGCATACTAGGACCCCTAAGAAGTCCCCATGACCTCTTTTGACACATTGGAACCCTCAAGTGTTTCTGAAGGGGTCGTAGGACCCCTTAGGACACACTTGAGGGTTCCAATATGTCGAAAGGGGTCATGGGGACTTCCTAGGGGTCATAACATGTTATAAAGTGTACTAAGACCCCTAGGAACTCACCATGAGCCATTTTGACCTATTGGAATGCTCAAGTGTGTCTGAAGGGGTTGTGCGAACCCTTAGGACACACTTGAGGGTTCCAATGTGTCGAAAGGGGTGATGGGGACTTTCTAGGGGTCCTAGTACACCTTATCATGCGTTAGGACCCCTAGAAAGTCCCCCTAACCCCTTTTGACACATTGGAATGGTCACATGTGTCCTAAGGGGTCCTATGACCCCTTCGGACACACTTGAGGGTTCCAATGTGTCAAAAGGGGTCATGGGGATTTCTTAGGGGTCCTAGTACACCTTATCACATGTTAGGGCCCCTAGGAAGTCCCCATGACCCCTTTTGACACATTTCAACCCTCAAGTGTGTCTGAAGGGGTCATAGGACCCCTTTAGACACACTTGAGGGTTTAAATGTGTCAAAAGGGGTCATGGGGACTTCATAGGGGTCCTAGTACACCTTATCATGCGTTAGGGCCCCTAGGAAGTCCCCATGACCCCTTTTGACACATTAGAACCCTCAAGTGTGTCCTAAGGGGTCCAAGTGATTTGTGATAAAATGAGTTAAAACCATTTGAGAATCCTTTTTCTAGCTTCAGTTTAACCTTAGAAAGCCATGATGGATTATGGGAGGTAACCCTGCTGAAGGCTTGTTGAATCCTGAAATTTGGCTAAGTCTGGAATTTTTCAAAATCCCCCAAAATCTAGAATTTGCATCTTAACTCCTATGAAGCTGAAACCTATCTCAAACATCTTGGAATGCATTTAACTTGTATTTATACAAATATAAATTAAAGTATAAGAAATTAAATAAATCAAACTTATACTTAAATGTTATATTTGTATAAATCCTTCTAATTTGAAATTGGAAAAAGTGGGACAATTCAAATTTCAAATTCCTTCTAACTTGAAATTGGAAAAAGTGGGGCAATTCAAATTTCAAAATAGGTAGGCTTTTTCAGATATCTGATATTATTAGTTATTCAATTGTGTTGTAACTTGAAATTGGAAAAAGTGGGGCAATTGAAAATTTAAAATAGGCAGGCTTTTTCAGATATCTGATATTATCGGATATCCAAAAATATCGGACATCCGATTGTATTGGATATCTGATTAGGCTTGGTATTTTCTTGGGCATGTGTACTGACACCCAGGCCTACTAAAAAGTCAACACACTTTTTAGCGCATTTTTGGACGAGTGAAAAGAGGATTTTTTCACATCACCATTTTTTGGCATACCATGATCCTGCACATACCCTTCTATCTGACAGGGATGTAAAGTTTATGAGTCACTTATGGAAGACTCTATGGAGGACACTAGGCACAAACTTTTCCTTTGGGTCAGCTTACCATCCCCAAATAGATGGACAAACTAAGGTGATAAATAGAGTGTTAGGCAACCTACTTAGATACCTCACCAAAGAATATGGACAGACATGGGACATGATCCTTCCTCAAGATGAATATGCCTACAATGACAACATAAATAGGACCATAGGAAGAAGCCCATTTGAGGTTGTGTATGGGATGCATCCAAGATGGGTGTGTAAGCTCAGAGATCTAGGAGCTATGGAGAATAGAAGTGGCCATGCAAAGGATTTCTCTTAGATTATGAAGAACGTGCAAGAAAAAGTAAATAAGACTATCACTAAGGCAACC
The DNA here is from genome assembly GCA_027943335.1 of Chamaecyparis obtusa. Classification (NCBI taxonomy): domain Eukaryota; kingdom Viridiplantae; phylum Streptophyta; class Pinopsida; order Cupressales; family Cupressaceae; genus Chamaecyparis; species Chamaecyparis obtusa. The sequence goes on from BSBK01009755.1 coordinate 84,361, forward strand.
CAAAAGTTGAATACTAAGGTAGATATGTCAAGGAAAGACATACAATTTATAGCTGGAGACCATGTCATGGTGCATCTCAACAAATCAAGGTTACAAAAAGGAATGCCAACCAAATTGCAGATGAAGAGAGTGGGACCTTGTAAGGTGTTAGCTAAATATGGGAACAATGCATACAAGGTTGAATTACTAGAAGACTTGAACATTTCATGAGTGTTCAATGTATCATATTTGACTAGATTCAAGGGGCCATTATCAGAGATCAGTCAGAACAGTGAGGAGATACTAAATGACATCAGTTCTACAGTTCTACCTCCCAAAGCGAAGCCATAAGATAAGAGAGTTCTTGAATCCAGTGTGAAGAAACAAACTAGAAATAGGGTGTACATGGAGCACCTCATCAAATGGAAGGGACACCCTGAATCTGTATCAACATGGGTGGAAGAAGCTGACTTTAAAAAGTCTGACATAAATTCTTCTATCCTCTCCTCTTCTATGTCTTGAAGTCCTTTTGTGTAGAGGGGGAGTATGATGCAGGAGCAACTTTATTTTGTTTTGATTGTAATAATTTTTGGAATGTAAGGATTTCCCTAAGGTCATGTTGAACAAGTCTTGGAATCCACTAGGGATTTGAAGTCCTTCTAGGTCCTTAGGTTCTATGCGGAAGGCTATAGTATTTTAGCCCTTCTCTTTGCAAATGAAGAAAGGTGATGTCAGGGTGATTTCATTAGGTTTTGAGCATGTGGAATTAGTTTTGGAGTCTAGGTGTGGTCTAGTACTCTATGGGAGCTTCCCAAATCCACTAGGAAGCAAGAATAAAAAAGTTGTCACATTTGTTGTAAAAGTTGCTTAGCAGCTTTTGCAACTTTGAAAAGTTGCTCGGTGCATAAAAGCCCTAAGGCCTTAATCAATTTTTAAGAGCTCTAAACCTCCCCTAGACCTAACCTACAGCTATATATGAAAACCTTGGCTCAAATCCCAAGGTTAGAAGGACTACTGTATGGAGAATCAATTCTAGAAGTGTGCATAGTATTGGCATTTGCTTGTATTTCAGTGATCAGTTAATTAATGCATGGAATTATGAAGTAGATTTGGATCTATGATGGATGTTGGATGAATGTGTGTGTATCTAATTTGAGATTCTGCAACTAGTTTATATTTTCTCTTTCATTTCTTTATTTTAGTTTTAATCTTCCCAAAGTCTCTTCTCATTGGTTCATACTAGGAGAGTTGTAGACATGAGGGTCTAACTCACTATCCCACTGTCCATTCTGTATGAACTTTTGGGGATAGTGAGTAGACTCCATGAGTGTACCATATGTAGAAGGAGGGGCCTTAGAATGCATGCAAGGTGTTTTTATAGTCAAGCCCTAGGTGAGCCATGGTGAGCCTGGCTAGGAAGGACTAAACCAAGAGAAGAAATAGGTTGCAAAGGTGAATGGGAAGGTGGGATTTACTGATTGGAGATCTATTGGAGATTTGCTAGCAAGCCAGTACTGACTGTATGTTTGTCATTGATGACAACATATGGAAAGTAGCATGGGTGGATGACTTATGTAGTAAGCTTTCAGTATATATAGCATGGACATGATATCAACATGATATCATGGGCGCAGAGGTTAACTATTAGTACAAATAGTTATATAGTAGCTGGTGTCAGCAGTGTTCTTGACAGAGTAACATGCAGTGTTCTATGTATGGTTGTCCATACAGTTATCATGGAGCCTTGCACACTTGGATATATGATGAAGATATATTATTGATGTTACATTCATGGACGTAGAGTTTGATGATCAGTAGAAGTGAAGATATGTAGTCACTACTCACTAGTAGCAGTTTCCTGTGTTTGTTCAGAAGAGCCAACATATATTATATTGGTTTTGGAGTTGCGCCTATCATTATGGTATGTGCCCTTGGAGTTAAGCTTAGAGAAAAGTTAGTGATGTTTGGTTAAGAGTGCATAAAGTAATTTAGCTTGAGGAGAAAGATCCAGTTGTTTTGGTAGAGCTGATAGTGTGTAGCGTGCTTCTACAATTATCTTATTGGACATGTCCCAAAATGTGTTGTGTGCTTAGTAGAGTCAATTGAATTGTTATTGAAGTTTGTTATGGTTTCTCTAATATGATTTCAAGGTGGTTGTAATAGGCCGAATTGATTATATCATTTAAAGGAAATATATTTATAGGCAGTCATTTGTGATTACTTGAGTGTGGTTCATAGTTGATAAGAAGAGTAGAGAAGAGTGTGTGAAGTGTTGAGCCATCAGAAGAAGGTCTATGTGACCAAGTAAAGTATTTGTGCTATTCATTAGAACTGATCCAGATAGAAGGTCTAAGCACAGTTCACCAAGATCCAGATATAGTGTATACTTGTCATTCAGAAGGTTGTAGCCTTCGCCCCTTTGAGTAGTGAGCTCTCAGATAGTGCATCCTCTCCCCTAACAGGGACTATTGTAAAAGACTCCTAATAGGGTCCAACTCTTGAATAGGTCTACTATACTAAATATATTGTAAAACAACTCCTAATAGGGTTAAGGATCTTCTAACAAGGATCATAATACACTAGTGTAGAATATTAGTGGGTGTCAATTCCCACCGGGGTTTTTACCTATTTGGGTTTCCCTGTAACCAAAATATTGAGTTGTGTTCAAGTGTTCTTTCATTGTGTTTATGCTTTATGTTTAAGTATACTTAATTGGATAAAGAATTGAAACTTTTAGATAACTGATTCAACCCCCCCTCTTAATTATCTCTTGGGAGTATTCCTAACAATTGGTATCAGAGCTTGGTGCCTCGAAGAGAAAGTTTAACAGCTTGAGGTTGATCAGATGACATACTTTAGAAAAGAAAGTCCTAAGTTTGATGGAGAGAATTATCTTGATTGGAAGAACAAGATGGTGACTCATTTGCAATGCATTGCTTTTGAAGTTTTTGATGTAACTATCAAAGAAGTCAAGATCCCTACCTTGGAAGACCTTGCTAAGGATGATGCTGTTGATAAGAAAAAGGAACTATTTCATCAGAATGCTCTAGCCAAAGAAGCCCTTATCAGTGCCCTTTCTGATAGTGAATTTTCAAAAATAAAGAAGGTAGACACAACCCACAAAATATGGAAGTACCTAGAAGACATATTTGAAGGAGACAAACAAGCAAAAGATGCACACAGAAAGACATGGAAGAAAAGCTAAAATGCATTAGAAATGTTACCTGAAGAAAATATTAGAGCCTACAATCAATGGATCAATGAAGCAGTTGTTGGAATTAGAAACAATGGTGGAGAGATTTCAGAGGAGGACACTATGGACAAGTTAATGACTACTCTCAGTCTAGAATATGAAAGCAAGATCAACATCCTTGATGAGACCATGTAGCTTACATCAAATTTCAAGAGAGAGATATTGATCAGTAAAATCTCAGCTTTTGAGATTTCAAGATTGAAGACAAAACCTAAAAGTGAGACAACCTTCAAAGCAAAAGTTCATGGTAAGAAATTTGCAAACACTTCTGGTAATTTTGATGATAATGATGAAGAGAAAACACTAGATGAATTCATTTCTATGATTGCCAAGAGAGAAAAGAAAGGAAAAGGAAAATATGACTTGGTGAATTGCCATTTAAATGCTTTTCATGTTATAAGATTGGTCACTTTGCATCTAAATGTCCCCTAAGAGATAGAAAGTTCAAAAATGACTACAAGCCTAAATTCTCTAAGGAATGTTATTATGATGGAGATGGAGTTTCAAATGATGATTTAGCTGAAGAAGAAATTGGATTTTTTGCTATCATAGAGAAAATGAACAATAAGACAGATCATGAAGATAAGAAAGAGAAACAAGAGTTAGCATTGATTTCCCAAGCTGATATAAGGACAGACTGGATTATAGACAGTGGTTGTTCACATCACATGATAGGTGATAAAAATAGATTTGTTCATCTAGACAAATACAATGGTGGCATGGTTAGATTTGGATATAACACTCCTAAACCCATAGTTGGTAGAGGAGCCATCACCTTGGATGGAAAGAATAGTACTGATGATGTTCTCTATGTAGATGGTTTGAAACACAACCTTCTTAGTGTTGGATAGTTATTTGGAAAAGGTTATCAGTTGGAGTTCAAAGATGAAAAATGCATCATTAACAACAAGGATGGTGTTATGATTGCTTCAGGCTCAAAGACTAGAGGTAATGTTTTCCAACTCAATTCAGAAGCAAGTTTTTTTGTTGCTAAAGTTGATGACAATTGGTTATGGCATAAAAGACTATGTCATATCAATTTTGATAACCTAGTAAAGATAAGCAATGTAAAGGCAATAAGAGATCTACCCAACATAGCAAAGCGAGTTGATACTATATGTAGGGAATGTGCGATGGGAAAGCATGTGAGAAATTCATTCAGGAGCAAGCACAATTCAGTAGAGAACAAGTTGGATCTGATTCATACAGACCTATGTGGTCCAACTCAAACAAGATCATACTATGGTGAAAGATATTTCATTTTATTTTTTGATGATTATACTAGGATGATGTGGGTTGCATTCTTGAAAGATAAGTCAGAAGCATTTGAGAAGTTTAAAATATTCAAAGCTAAGGTTGAGAATGAATCTAGACTAAAGATAAAATGTTTGAGATCAGATAGAGGAGGAGAATTCACCTCTGACAGATTCTATGAGTACTGCAAAGAACATGGAATAAAAAGATAGTTGAGTGCACCTAGAACCCCTCAATAGAATGGAATTACAGAGAGAAGGAATATAATCATCCTTGATACAATGTGCACCATCATGATTGAAGGAAAAGTTGCACACAACTATTGGAGAGATGCGGTCAATACAATAGTCTACACCATCAATAGAATTCAATTGAGGCCTGACACTGACAAAAAACCATATGAGCTATTGTTTGGTAATGTTCCCACAGTGAAATGCTTCAGAATCTTTGGAAGCAAGTGCTACATCAAGAGGGATGAAGCAGTAGGCAAGTTTGATGCAAGAAGTGATGAAGGTATTCTCCTTGGTTACTCTCCTAAAAGTAAAGCTTCTAGATGTTTCAATTTAAGATTGAAAAATATAATTGAAAGTGTTCATGTTAAGATTGATGAAAAGTTTACGGTTTAAAAAAGATATCATGATTAATCACCCATGATTGAAGAAGAACCTAGACCCTCCACTAGTGAAATAGTTATTGAAGAAATGTTTGATAGTATTGATGTGTTATTCAATGACCCTGAGACAAGTGAAGAAGAAACTCCTAAAGATGATGAGTCAGCATCACCTAAAGTTCCAAAGTTTACATCCAAAAACCATTCTAAGAAAGATATCATTGGAGATCAAAGTGGCAAAGTCTTAATAAGATCACAAGCAAAGAACTTAGCTAGCAGTAAAGCGATATGTTTACTATCTCAAATTGAACCTTTAAGTGTTGAAGATGCTTGTAATGATTCATATTGGCATGATGCTATGAAAGAAGAACTTGATTAGATCATTAAGAATGACACTTGGGAACTAGTCCCAAGACCTAGTGATAAGAATGTGATTGGAACAAAATGGATATTTAGAAACAAGATGAATGAAGATGGAACAATAGTAAGAAATAAAGCAAGGTTAGTAGGTGAAGGATATGCGCAAAGAGAAGGCATTGATTATTCAGACACATTTGTACCTATGAGTAGATTAGAAGCTATTAAGTTGTTTCTAGCTTATGCTATAGTCAAAAACTTCAAAGTTTATTAGATGGATGTCAAGTCAGCATTCTTGAATGGAGATTTGAAATAAAAAGTATAGATTGAGCAGCCAGAAGGATTCACTTTATCAGATAGACCTGATATGGTATGCAAATTGAAGAAGGCCCTCTATGGACTTAAGCAAGCCCCTAGAGCTTGGTATGAAAGACTTGATGGATATCTAACTAAGATTAGATTCAAGAAAGGTGCAGAAGATTGTAATCTATTCATTACAGAGACATCTGAAGGTCTATTACTTGTAGCTATATTTGTTGATGACATTATCTTTGGAGGTAATGATAAACTAAGTGCATAATTTGCCAAAGAAATGTAGAATGAGTTTGAGATGAGTATGATTGGTCCTATCAAATACTTTTTGGGACTAAATGTGCAATAGACAAAAAAAAGAATTTTTATTAATTAGTCCAAGTATGTGAAAGAGATACTAAAGAAATTCAAGATGGATCATTGCAAGCCAGTAGGAACACCTATGATCACTGGATTCAAGCTTACAAAAGAAGATGACTCACTAGTAGTGGATACAACATTGTACAAGTCTATGATTGGTAAACTCATATATTTTACTCAGACTAGACCTGATATTTCCAACATAGTTGGCATAATTAGAAGATTTGTAATAGAACCTAAGCAAAGTCACCTCATGGTAGTAAAGAGAATATTCAGATACTTGCAGGGCACTATAGATTATGGTCCATGGTATCCTAATTCATAAAATGTTGAGCTTCATGTATACACTAATGCTGATTGGGTAGGATGCATACATGATAGAAAGAGTACATCAAGTGGAGCAATGTTTCTTGGTGATAGACTTGTCACTTGGACAAGAAAGAAACAAAATTGTATTTCTTAGTCAACAACAGAAGTAGAGTATGTTGCAGCAGCCCTGAATTGTTCCACAATTGTTTGGATCAAGAAAATGATAAAGGATTTTGGTATTTAGATTGATTATCCTATAGTTATTCATTGTGATAGCACTAGCACTATCAATATGTCAAAGAACCCTATGATGCATGCAAAGACAAAGCACATTGAGATCAAGTATCACTTCCTAAGAGAGAAAGTGGCAGAGAAAGAAGTCAAGTTGGACTATGTGAGCACTAAAGATCAGTTGGTAGATATATTCACAAAGCCCTTGCCTAAGGATACTTTTGAGTATCTCAAGGAGAAGTTGGGAGTAATTCCCTTCCCTAATTCTACTTAAAAGAAAGAAGAAAAGGCACCAGTCCTCAGGGACTGATGGAAGGTTGACTACTCTACCTTAGGAGTAGTACTAGTGCTTAAAATGAATGGTGCCCTTTTCCATTGATGTCAAAGGGGGAGTAATATACAGAGTCATGAAAAACAAAAGCAAAGAAGGAGAAGTATACTAAGGGGGAGTAGTATTCAGTCTTGAAAGCAGTTCAGTTGAGGAAATGGAGAATATTGAAGATTAGTGCAACAAAAGGAGGATTCATCTTTGGGGGAGTTTTTGATGAGGAAATGGAGAATGTGATAAAATTATTTCTCATTGGGTTGGTGGTGGTTTTTCATTCCACATGTTGCCATCAATGCCAAAGGGGGAGATTGTTGGAGATTTGCTAGGAAGCCAGTACTGACTGTATGTTTGTCATTGATGACAACATATGGAAAGTAGCATACGTGGATGACTTATGTAGTAAGATTTCAGTATATATAGCATGGACATGATATCAACATGATATCATGGGTGCAAAGGTTAACTATTAGTACATATAGTTATATAGCAGCTGGGGTCAGCAGTGTTCTTGACATAGTAATAGACAGTGTTCTGTGTATGGTTGTCCGTACAATTATCATGGAGCCTTATGTGCTTGGATATATAATGAAGACATAGGATTGATGTTACATTCATGGACACAGAGTTTGATGATCAGTAGAAGTGAAGATATGCAGTCACTACTCACCAGTAGCAGTTTCCTGTGTTTGTTTAGAAGAGCCAACATAGATTATATTGGTTATGGAGTTGCGCCTATCATTATGGTATGCACCATTGGATTTAAGCTTAGAGAAGAGTTAGTGATGTTCGGTTAAGAGTGCATAAAGTAATTTAGCTTGAGGAGAAAGATCCAATTGTTTTGGTAGAGTCGACAGTGTGTAGCGTGCATCTACAATCATCTTATTGGACATGTCCCAGAACGTGTTGTGTGCTTAGTAGAGCTGATTGAACTATTATTGGATTTTGTTATGGTTTCTCTAATATGATTTCAAGGTGGTTCTAATAGGCTGACTTGATTATATCATTTAGAGGAAATATATTTATAGGCAGTCATTTGTGATTGCTTGAGTGTGGTTCATAGTTGATAAGAAGAGTAGAGAAGAGTGTGCGAAGTGTTAAGCCATCAGAAGAAGGTCTATGTGACCAAGTAAAGTATTTGTGCTATACATTAGAACTGATCTAGATGGCAGGTCTAAGTGTAGTTCACCAAGATCCAGATATAGTGTATATTTGTCATTCAGAAGGTTGTAGCCTTCGACCCTTTGAGAAGTGAGCTCTCGGACAGTGCGTGCTCTCCCCTAATAGGGGGGTATGTGCAAGATCATGAGGGGCCAAAAAGTGGCGATGTGAAAAGTATTCACTTTTCACTCATCCAAAAGTGCATGAAAATGCTTGTTGACTTTTTAGTAGGCCTGGGTGTCAGTACACCTGGGCAAACTTGACACCAAAGCATAGGCCTAATCAGGTACCTGATAATATCAAGTACCCGATATTATTGGGTACCCGATAACTGTGGCATAAATCTAAAACCTGCGAGCCCTTTTCTTCATTTCTTTCTACATTTTTCTTTGCCAAAATGGCTTGATATATCATATACCCGATATATTTTTGGATACTTGATTTTGGAAACAACAAATTCGACTCCCGAGCATATTCGATAAGTAATTATTTGTATATTTTTATTATTTTATTTCATTTTCATGCTAAATGTAGCATTTTTTTTAAAAATAGGGTTTTGTATTGATATTTGTCATAATATATGAAATTAGATTGAAATTTAGATTTGTTTTTTATTTAATCAGGCATGGCTGACAACAATGAAGAAAATAACCCTCCCACACCAAATAATGATCCCGAAAATAATCCCCCATATCTAAACCCTAAATCTTTACAAGATTTGATACAAGAAAATTTCAACACAATACGAGGTTTCCAAAACACGTATCAAAATATACTTACATTAGGTCCCATGCTTGCCACACTAAATATAATTTTTGGAAATATTGACACACTCACGTAGCAACATAATGCTTCTCTTCATTGGCGTGATGATATGCACACCCAATTTGATGACGGGCTTGAAAATGATGTGATTGCAGCCCTTAATATAACTAAGGAAGATATAGCCACCCTTTTTGTCAATCCTAAAATCGGAATACCAATTGACCCCAAAAAACCCAAATTATCAATAAAATGGTGCATAAATGAAGCAATGCGCACAAAATTTTCGGATTGTTGGTGGATGGTTTTTGATAAACCACCCCATAACAATTTGGAGGTCCCATTTTATTTCATTAAAAAATTGTATGCTGAGTTTGTGCTTGGTCACCATGTTGATTATTGGAGTATGAGGCCCAACATGGGCATAGGCGGAGGAGCTCCTTAGACTAGGCCATTTGCCCAGTGCCGAAAGGCCACTACCTTTGTCCCCCCCACTGATGTCGCACCCCCTCCTCCAGTGTAGTATCCCGATATCATTGCAGAGGCTGCCTCATAGACTATTAGAGCCATTCATTTACTGAGTGATCAGTTGATCACGCAGAACAAGTCAGTGTTGCCTCCTTGTGTGGATGATGCTAGCGCATCGACATCTCATCAGAGTTCACATGTATGCGAGCCCCATATGTGCATTATGTGTAGGCATATGTGCCTCAGACCGCTTATTGATTTTGATACATATCAGTTTTATGTTATTGATGAGGAGGATATAGGAGACATAGCTGCAGAGGCTGCAACACCTCATGGAACATCTACATCTCATGAGAGTGCTCAGGAGGTGCATGCAGAGCTATTGACTCATGTTGATATAGTAAGAGTAAACATTATAAATAAATTTATCACATGACTTATTTAATTTAAAAATAATTTATTTATTTAGATTAGTTTTAATGATTTCATGCACTTATGTATATATATTTTTTCCATTTATGTTCAGGCGATGACATAGGAGGAGGTGAGATAGGTGGATGAGTCCACACTTTTGGCCATTTCATTTGGCCTTGATGACTATATGGTATATTATAAATTATGTACCCATTAGTTTTTTTTATATCATTTGGTGTACATGCTTAAATCTCTATCAATTAGAGCAATAAAATTCATACATTTACTTATATATTGTCATTTGATTGTGTTCTTGCAGGGTACATCCGATATCAGTGGGGGGCACGAGGGGGTTCCTTCATCAGGTGTCGACAAAGGAAAGGTAGTTAATTGTTTAAGATTAATTATGCATGCACATCTATGCCACTTGTGTGTAGTAATAAATATTTTACTTGCACTTTATTGTATAGGGTGTGGCTATTGATGATGTCCTGATAGCTGTTCGACAGCGTAGGGTTACAGGCATCTCAATTTGGAGTGATAGCCTGATTATACATAGACTTTTACATATTTTTATTTATATTTTTTAACCAAGGTTGCTATGATGAAGTAAATTTATATATAATTGACAATCTTTTTACTCTCATAGGTTACTCTGAGTGTGAGGGAGGGCCCATGAGAATCTTTCGTATCTTTGTTGACCCAGCCCACCATTCCAGAGGAGGGATCATTAGATGTAAGTTTTAATTTTAGTTCAATCAATTTGTAATTTTATTATGCTATCATCCTATTTTGTAGATTTATTACTCTATGTTGCACCACTCTACTAATCTCATTATTGCAAATATATATTTATAGGTCACAGTTGGTATTGTTGGCATGGTCCCTTCGCTACCTAGGACTTATGCTAGGACACCTGATTGTGGTAGGCGACCGAGAGACTAGGTACAAATATTTGTATTCAGTTATAATTTTAATTAAATTAGTGTTTGAATTATGAACTATATATATATATGTACAAATCATATAAAATAAGCAATCTAACTTGGGTTTGAACTCATTTTTTTATGCATGATCAATCAGAGCCCAACACTTCTTCAAAGAGGCTACATTTTGATGATCTCCCTATGACATAGGATGTAGTTTTAGTTTTGTGGTCATTTAGAGATGCCACTTCACACATTTTGAGATGGCATATATGCCACATTGTACACCTTAAAACATTGATTTTGTAGACATTTTGAAATGGCATGTGCCATATTTGTATACGGAGATACTTTTGATACATTTGATACTTTGTATATATAGAACATGTTCATTTATATGTTATATTTGCGTCATCTTTTGTATATACATATTTATTATTCATGTTTATGGAATTGAATGGTGAAGTTATATCTTGACTATGATTATCATTATGATTGAAATTATATCTTGTTGAAATTACATTTATTTTTCTTTACTCTGGAATACCCTGTTCATGGAGCTTATTATGTTTGAGGTTTAACTTCTATAGATTTCCTATGTTCTTATGTTTCATACCATTATATATACTCACTTGAGCCACTTAGTACTACATTGTTTGAATACTATGTATATACTCACTGTGTATATAACTCATCATATTGGGGTCACTTGAGTCACGGAAGATCGCTGCCCAATCGTGCTTAGTGCACCTTGGGGTCACTTAGATCGAGCATTGTCACGAGTGTTCCAGTGACTCTGTGGGTGAAACAAGGTTGTCACTGGTGTTTACCTGGCCAACCGGAGCCGATGGAGCAGATAGTTTGATGTAATGTCAGACAGTTTGAAAGATACGCTGCTGAGCCGCTTTCAACTGACCCTCATTGCAAGTTTTGGCATTGACTGAGATCGCCTTGCCAAATGCAAATAAAGTCAAATCACCCAAAACTAAGAGAGGTTATAGTAGACCTCGGAAACACGATCTTGTAGCACCTAATGGTTTGTCGATACCTCTCATGAGATCTGAGATATGAGCCTTGGAAGATTGTTGCCCAATCATGCTTAGTGCACCTTGGGGTCACTTGGGTCGAGCGTGGTCATGAGTGTTCCCGTGACTCCGTGGGTAGAACGGGGTTGTCACTTGCATTTAATCAGCCAACCGGAGCTGATGGAGCAGATGGTTTGATGCCAGGTTGGACGGTTTGAAAGATATGCTGCTGAGCCACTTTCAACTGACCCTCACTACAAGTTTTAGCATCGACTGAGATCGCCTTGCCAAATGCAAATGAAGTCAAATCGCCCAAAATCAAGAGAGGTTATTGTAGACCTTAGAAACATGATCTCGTATCCCTTGATGGTTTTTTGATACCTCTCAAGAGCTCTGAGATACAAGCCCTGGAAGATCGCTGCCCAATCATGCTTAGTGCACCTTGGGGTCACTTGGGTCGAGCATGGTCGCGAGCTTTCTCGTGACTCCGTGGGTGGAACGGGGTTGTCACTAGCATTTACCCGACCAACTAGAGCTGATGGAGTAGATAGTTTAATGCCAAATTGGACGGTTTGAAAGATATGCTGCTGAGCTGCTTTCAATTGACCCTTACTATAAGTTTTGGCATCAATTGAGATCGCCTTGCCAAATGCAAACGAAGTCAAATCGCCCAAAAATGAGAGAGGTTATAGTAGAACTAAAAAACATGATCTTGTAGCACCTGAAAATTTGTCAATACCTCTCATGAGCTCTGAGATATGAGCCCCGAAAGATCACTACCCAATCGTGCTTAGTGCACCTTGGGGTCACTTGGGTCAAGCGTGGTCGCGAGCTTTCCCGTGACTCCGTGGGTGGAACGGGGTTGTCACTAGCATTTACCTAGCCAACCAGAGTTGATGGAGTAGATGGTTTGATGCCAGGTTAGATGGTTTGAAAGATATGTTGCTGAGCTGCTTTCAACTGACCCTCACTGCAAGTTTTGGCATCGACTAAGATCGCCTTGCCAAATGCAAATGAAGTCAAAATGACAAAAAATGAGAGAGGTTATAGTTGTATGCACCCTAAAATGGTCGCCTAGACTTTGGGCCCCATTTATTTGATTTATCAATCCTAAATCAGTTTTATCAATAATCAACATTTTATCAATTATATCAATTTCCTTGATCAAATCCTATTTCATCATTTTCAATTATTTGCCTTGGGCTAACCATTTTATCCTAAGTCTTTATTTATTCAAAAGGAATATTTCCTCCCCTTTTAATAAATAAAAGCCCTCACTTTTCCTCTTATCCTAAGTTGCACAAATAAAGCATCATTCTTATTTTATAAAAAGAGAAAAAGTACTTTTTGTCTCATATGGACATAAAGTCAACTCTTATTTTTCTATTGGAGGATACTTGTGCACATGGATTGCTCCTCTCTCAAGCTCCACCATTGATTAAGTCTTTTGCCTCTTAATCTCCATGGTCCATTCCTTTTCATTCCCTATAAAAGGAGAGCTCTCTCCTTCATTTTCATATCTTAGGTTTTTTTGCTAATGTTATGCTGCAGGTTTTCTAGGTCATTTGGAGATCTTTGAGGACATTCTTGCATTCAAGCTTTGAAGAAATTGTTGTTACATTTCATTTAGCTTATTTTATTATATCATAGTTGCATGATAATGACATTTTTAGTATAGATTTCCTTTATGCAATAGATTAATCTCACGTAGCTTAATAGGAGGATTTGTAACACTTGTATTTTCCTTTCATAGCATAGTTTGCATCTTTCATTCTCATGGATTAGTTTGCATTGCATTGCATCCATATTGATTTCATTGGAGATATTGACATTGTTGCCCTTGTCTTTGATTTGGAATCTCTCATTGTGTGGTTGACTAGCAAGGTCATGAGTTTATAGCTCTAGTTGAGAGCAATTTTACAAATCTTGCAACTCCATGCATAAAGAGCTATGGATCGATTTGCGAGGGCTCATTGTTGAGTTTTCTTACATGTAAGGATTCATAGAAGTGTGGTCACATTTTCACCATACATTTTTTGGTGCCCACCGTGGGGCAGAGTAGCTTAACTTTGTCCTTTATTTTCTGCATTTCCGCAAAAATTTTCATCAATTTTTGGTCTCTAGTTTTTCTATCTCAGAGTGTCATGCGACATTTTTCCAGTGTCATGCAACAATTCTTTGTATAGAGATGCGACACTTTACCAATTAAAAGTGTCACCCTGTTTCATAGAAAGTGTTGCACTTGAGTGTTCAGATGTGTGAAAAGGGGTCATGGGGACTCCCTAGGGGTCCTAGTGCATGATAAGGCATAGTAGGACCCTTAGGGAGTCCCCATGACCCCTTTTGACATATTTGAACACTCAAATGTATCCAAAGGGGTCCTTAGGTCCCTTAAGATACACTTGAGCATTACAATATGTCAAAAGGAGTCCTAAGACCCCTTAAGACACACTTGAGCATTCAAATGTGTCAAAAAGGGTCATGGGGACTCCCTAGGGGTCCTAGCCCATGATAAGGTGTAGTAGGACCCCTAGGGAGTCCCCATGACCCCTTTTGACACATTTGAATGCTCAAGTGTGTCTGAAAGGGTCCCAAGACCCCTTAACACACACTTGAGCATTCAAATGTGTCAAAAGGGGTGATGGGGACTGCCTAGGGGTCCTAGTAAACCTTATCACGCGTTAAGACCACTAGAAAGTCCCCATGACCCCTTTTGACACATTTGAATGCTCAAGTGTGTCTGAAGGGGTCCTAAGACCCCTTAAGACACACTTGAGAATTCAACTATGTCAAAAGGTGTCATGGGGACTCCCTGGGGGTCCTAACACATGATAAGGTGTACTAGGACCCTTCGGGAGTCCCCATGACCCCTTTTGACACATTTGAATGGTCAAGTGTGTCCAAAGGAGTCCTAAGACCCCTTAAGACACACTTGAGACTTCCAATGTGTCAAAAGGGGTCCTAAGACCCCTTAAGACACACTTGAGCATTGAAATGTGTCAAAAGGGGTCATGGGGACTCCCTAGGGGTCCTAACGCATGATAAGGTGTAGTAGGACCCTTAGGGAGTCCCCATGAAATGTTTTGACACATTTTAATGCTCAAGTGTGTTCGAAAGGGTCCTAAGACCCCTTAAGATTCACTTGACCATTCAAATGTGTCAAAAGGGGTCATGGGGACTCCGTAGGAGTCCTAGTATGCCGTATCACATGTTAGGACCCCTAGGGAGTCCCCATGACCCCTTTTGACATAGTTGAATGATCAAGTACGTCCAAAGAGGTCTTAGGACCCCTTTAGATGCACTTGAGCATTCAAATATGTCAAAAGGGGTCATGGGGACTCCCTAGGGGTCCTAATGCGTGATAAGGCATACTATGACCCCTAGGGAGTCCCCATTACCCCTTTTGACACATTTGAATGATCAAGTGTGTCTTAAGGGGTCCTAACACCCTTTAAGACACACTTAAGGATTAAAATGTGTCAAAAGGGGTCCAAAGACCACTTAAGACACACTTGAGTGTTCAAATGTGTCAAAATGGGTCATGGGGACTCCCTAGGGGTCCTAGCACATGATAAGGTGTAGTAGGACCTCTAGGGAGTCCCCATGACCCCTTTTGGCACATTTGAAAGCTCAAGTGTGTTTGAAGGGGTCCTAATACCCCTTAAGACACACTTGAGCATTCAAATGTGTCAAAAGGGGTCATGGGGACTTCCTAGGGGTCATAGTACACCTTATCATGCCTTCAGACTTGTAGGGAGTCCCCATGACCCTTTTTGACACATTTGAATGCTCAAGTGTGTCCAAAGGGGTCCTAAGACCCCTTAAGACACACTTGAGCATTCAAATGTGTCAAAATGGGTCATGGGGACTCCCTAGGGGTCCTAACGCATGATAAGGTGTAGTTGGACTGCTAGGGAGTCCCCTTGACCCCTTTTGACACATTTGAATGCTCAAGTGTGTCCGAAGGGTTCCTAAGACCCCTTAAGACACACTTGAGTGTTCCAATGTGTCAAAAGGGGTCCAAAGACCCCTTAAGACACACTTGAGCATTCAAATGTGTCAAAAGGGGTCATGGGGACTCCCTAGGGGTCCTAACATGTGATAAGGCTTAGTAGGACCCTTAGGGAGTCCCCATGACCCCTTTTGACACATTTGAATGCTCAAGTGTGTCTGAAGGGGTTTTAAGACCCCTTAAGACACACTTGAACGTTCAAATGTGTCAAAAGGGGTCCTAGTACACCTTATCACGTGTACTAGAAATGCTCAAGTGTGTCTGAAGTGGGTCTTAGGACCCCTTCAGACACACTTGAGCATTCAAATGTGTCAAAAGGGGTCATGGGGACTCCGTAGGGGTCCTAGTATGCCTTATCACGCATTAGGACCCCTAGGGAGTCCCCATGACCCTTTTTGACACATTTGAAAGCTCAAGTGTGTCCGAAGGGGTCCTAAGACCCCTTAAGACACACTTGAGCATTCAAAAGTGTCAAAAGGGATCATGGAGATTCCCTAGGGGTCCTAACATGTGATAAGGCATACTAGGACCCCTAGGGAGTCCCCATGACCCCTTTTGACAAATTTGAATGCTCAAGTGTGTCTGAAGGGGTCCTAAGACCCCTTAAGACATACTTGAGCATTCAAATATTTTAAAAGGGATCATGGGGACTCCCTAGGGGTCCTAACATGTGATAAGGTGTAGTAGGACCCCTAGGGAGTCCCCATGAACCCTTTTGACACATTTGAACACTCAAGTGTTTCTTAAGGGGTCTTAGGACCCCTTCGGACACACTTGAGCATTCAAATGTGTCAAAAGGGGTCATGGAGACTCCCTAGGGGTCTTAACACATGATAAGGCATACTAGGACCCCTAGGAAGTCCTGATGACCCCTTTTGAGACATTTGAATGCTCAAGTGTGTCCGAAGGGGTCCTAAGACCCCTTAAGAAACACTTGAGTGTTCAAATGTGTCAAAAGGAATCATGAGGACTCCCTAGGGGTCCTAGCATGTGATAAGGCGTAGTAGGACCTCTAGGGAGTCCCCATCACCCCTTTTCACATGTTTGAATGCTCAAGTGTGTTCGAAGGGGTCCTAAGACCCCTTCAGACATACTTGAGCATTCAAATGTGTCAAAAGGGGTCATGGGGATGCCTTAGGGGTCCTAAATCATGATAAGGTGTAGTAGGACCCCTAGGGAGTCCCCATGACCCCTTTTGACACTTTTGAATGCTCAAGTGTGTCTAAAGGGGTCCTAAGACATCTTAAGACACACTTGAGCATTCAAATGTGTCAAAAGGGGTCATGGGGACTCCCTAAGGGTCCTAACATGTGATAAGGTGTACTAGGACCCCTACAGAGTCCCCATGACCCCTTTTGATACATTTGAACACTCAAGTGTGTGTTAAGGGGTCTTAGGACCCCTTCGGACACACTTGAGAATTCAAATGTGTCAAAAGGCATCATGGGGACTCCCTCAGGGTCCTATCACATGATAATGTGTAGTAGGACTCCTAGGGAGTCCCCATGACCCCTTTTGACACTTTTCAACACTCAAGTGTGTCTTAAGGGGTCTTCCCCATGTCCCTTTTTGACACAGTTGAATGCTAAGTGTGTACGAAGGGGTCCTAAGACCCCTTAAGACACACTTGAGCATTCAAATGTGTCAAAAGGGGTCATGGGGACTCCTTAGTGGTCCTAGCGCGTGATAAGGTGTAGTAGGACCCCTAGGGAGTCCCCATGACCCCTTTTGACATATTTGAACACTCAAGAGTGTTTGAAGGGGTCGTAAGACCCCTTAAGACACACTTGAGCATTATAATGTGTTAGAAGGGGTCCTAAGACCCCTTAGGACACACTTGAGCATTACAATGTGTCAAAAGGGGTCCTAAGACCTATTAAGACACACTTGAGTGTTCAAATGTGTCAAGAGGGGTCATGGGGACTCCCTAGGGATTGTAGTGCATGATAATGCGTAGTAGGACCCCTAGGGAGTCCGCATGACCCCTTTTGACACATTTGAATGCTCAAGTGTGTTTGAAGGGGTCCTAGGACCCCTTAAGACATACTTGAGCATTCAAATGTGTCAAAAGGGGTCATGGGGACTCCCTAGGGGTCCTAACACGTGATAAGACATACTAGGACCCCTAGGGAGTCTGCATGACCCCTTTTGACACATTTGAATGCTCAAGTGTGTTTGAAGGGGTTCTAAGACCCCTTAAGACACACTTGAGCATTCAAATGTGTCAAAAGGGGTCATGGGGACTCCCTAGGGGTCCTAGCGTGTGATAAGGTGTAGTAGGACCCCTAGGGAGTCCCAATGACCCCTTTTGACACATTTGAATGCTTAAGTGTGTTCGAATGGGTACTAAGACCCCTTAAGACACACTTGAGTGTTCAAATGTGTCAAAAGGGGTTATGGAGCCTCCATAGGGGTCCTAATGCGTGATAAGGCATAGTAGGACCCCTAGGGAGTCCCCATCACCCCTTTTGACACATTTGAACGCTCAAGTGTGTCTGAAGGGGTCCTAAGACCCCTTAAGAGACACTTGAGCATTAAAATGTGTCAAAAGGGGTCATGGGGACTCCCTATGGGTCCTAACGCATGATAAGGAATATTAGGACCCCTAGGGAGTTCCCATGACCCCTTTTGACACATTTGAACACTCAAGTGTGTTTGAAGGGGTCCTAAGACCCCTTAAGACACACTTGATCATTTAAATGTGTTAAAAGGGGTCATGTGGACTCCCAAGGGGTCCTAACGTGTGATAAGGTGTACTAGGACCTGTAGGAAGTTACCATGACCCCTTTTGACACATTTGAATGCTCAAGTGTGTTTGAAGTGTCTTAAGACCCCTTAAGACACACTTGAGCATTCAAATGTGTCAAAAAGGGTCGTGGGGATTCCCTAGGGGTTGTAATGCATGATAAGGCATACTAGGACCCCTAGGAAGTCCCCATGACCTCTTTTGACACACTTGAATGCTCAAGGGTGTCCGAAAGGGTCCTAAGACCCCTTAAGACACACTTGAGCATTCCAATGTTTCAAAAGGGGTCCTAAGACCCCTTAAGACACACTTGAGCGTTGAAATGTGTCAAAAGGGGTCATGGGGACTCCCTAGGGGTCCTAGTGCATGATAAGGTGTAGTAGGACCCTTGTGGAGTCCGCATGACCCCTTTTGACACATTTGAATGCTCAAGTGTGTCCGAAGGGGTCCTAAGACCCCTTAAGACACACTTGAGCTTTCAAATGTGTCAAAAGTGGTCATGGGGACTCCCTAGGGGTCCTAGTACACCTTATCACGTGTTAGGATCCCAAGGGAGTCCCCATGACCCCTTTTGACACATTTGAATGCTCAAGTGTGTCCGAAAGGGTCCTAAGACCCCTTAAGACACACTTGAGCATTCAAATGTGTCAAAAGGGGTCATGGGGACTCTTTAGGGGTCCTAGTACACCTTATCACGTGTTAGGACCCCTAGGGAGTCCCCATGACCCCTTTTGACACATTTGAATGCTCAAGTGTGTCTGAAGGGGTCCTAAGACCTCTTAAGACACACTTGAGCATTTAAATGTGTCAAAAGGGGTCATGGGGACTCCCTAGGGGTCCTAAGACGTGATAAAGCATACTAGGACCCCTAGGGAGCCCCCATGACCCTTTTTAACACATTTGAATGCTCAAGTGTGTCCGAAGGGGTCCTAAAATCCCTTAAGACACACTTGAGGGTTCCAATGTGTCAAAAGGGGTCATGGGGACTCCCTAGGGGTCCTAACGCGTGATAAGACACACTAGGACCCCTAGGGAGTCCCCATGACCCCTTTTGTTACATTTGAATGCTCAAGTGTGTCCAAAGGGGTCCTAAGACCCCTTAAGACACACTTGAGTGTTCCAATGTGTCAAAAGGGGTCATGGGGACTTCCTAGGGGTCCTAATGCATGATAAGGCATACTAGGACCCCTAGGGAGTCCCCATGACCCCTTTGGCCACATTTGAACGCTCAAGTGTGTCTGAAAGGGTCCTAAAACCCCTTAAGACACACTTGAGTGTTCCAATGTGTCAAAAGGGGTCATGGGCACTTCCTAGGGGTCCTAACACATGATAAGGCATACTAGGACCCCTAAAGAGTCCCTATGACCCCTTTTGACACATTTGAACACTCGAGTGTGTCCGAAGGGGTCCTAAGACCCCTTAAGACACACTTGAGTGTTAGAATGTGTCAAAAGGGGTCATGGGGATTTCCTAGGGGTCCTAACGTGTGATAAGGTGTACTAGGACCCCTAGGGAGTCCCCATGACCTCTTTTGACACATTCGAATGCTCAAGTGTGTCCGAAGGGGTCCTAGTACCTCTTAAGACATACTTGAGCATTCCAATGTGTCAAAAGGGGTCATGGGGACTTCCTAGGGGTCCTAACGTGTGATAAAGCATACTAGGACCCCTTTTGACACATTTGAATGCTCAAGTGTGTCAGAATGGGTCTTGAGACCCCTTAAGACACACTTGAGCGTTCGAATGTGTCAAAAGGGGTCATTCCAGATTCTTTAGTGCTTCTAGTGAATCCAAATTTAGTTCTTATAAAGATGAGATGTTAGTGAATGACTTCTTGCTAATACTACTCTTCCACCAGATCTAGATTTCAATCCTTTTGTGGATCTATAGGCTCAATCGTGAGCCCATAGGATTGGCCAAGAGAAAAATGTGATTGTATATCAACTGATTACAAAATGTTCAGTTGAGGAGAAAATATTGCAACGATCAAGAAGAAAATTGACTATGGAAAATCTAGTTATGAATTTTGTTAAGAATGAAACTTTTAAGGAATTGCATGAATCACAAACCATGAAAATAACCTTCTGCAACAAAGAACATTCAAGCTATAGAATTTATTAACTCAGAATTTAAATTTCTTATCAGCATTCATGGAAGAGATTTCATTAGCATCCATGGAAGAAATTTCATTAACTTCAGAAAAAATCATCTAAAAAAATTCATTAACTTCAGGCGAAATCATTTAAGATGGACAAAAACAAAATCGTATTACTCAGAAATGGCAGAGAAAGAAAATGAGATAAACCAAATTTATCAAATTCTTGCAATCCACAGCTTCTCTCCGAGCGCAAAATGACAATCCATGGAGCCAAAATTATGGTGAAAATTAAATTCTTCGAGTAAGTCATTCAAAAACACGTAGAATACTGTAACGCATGTTGATTTATAGAGAATTTATGATGGACTATGTTGTGCAAAAGCCCGCAATCCCTACCATATCTCAGAGTACTGATGAGAAGCAATGGCGAAAGTCTGAGATAGAGGCGACGTCGACATTGAAGCGGCAAGACATTATTCATAATATCGGGGCGGCGCCATCGAAACGGCAAGGCTTTCGTCATAATATCGCGCTGCCGCTGATCTCTTCTTTAAATTTATTAATGCGGTCGGTTCTATGACGCTTGCATAATTTCCAGTACAGTTGCTCATTTTACCAAACCCTTCCCCGCTCTCCATAATCTTCGACCGGTTCAAAGATCCGTCCAGTTGTTCTTGTTTAACCTCCCAATGACTCTGTTGAGCTGCCAGATTATCAACAAGCATGGTACAATTGTCCGGTTCAACCAGAATCTATTTTTGATATTAATATATAATTAAATAATATTTAATGTAAATGTATATTATATATAATATATAATATATATAATATATAATCTAATATATAGTTTTTAATATTAATATATATTAAATAATATTTAATGTAAAATGTATATTATATAATATTTAATATATAATTGATATTATAAATATTTAATATATCTAATATATAGTTTTTTATATATAATATATCATATGAAGGATGTAGAAATGGGAGGGAGAAAGTGGAGGGAAGGGAAAGTGAAAATTAAAAATTCTGCCGTCATTTTCGGGTACCCGAAAATATCGGGTACCCGATTAGGCTCAGTATTGCCTTGTGCACCAAACCTACATGGTCAACTATTGAAATGTCTCAAATACATGTTTTTCCCTTGTTTCTTTGAGTTCCAGACTTCGACAATGTAGCTGATGACTTTTTTTTCACCCGAATTTGATAAAATGAAAAGGGTATTTTAAGGATATTATCAGCTTTCTATCGATATAATTGCTATCAAATTTTGAATTCAGTAAGTAATTATTAGTTATTTTCTAATTGAGCTATCTCTAAAGTGCTGATTTATATACTGATTGAAAAATGACTATAACTTTCAAACGGTATAACATTTTTGAAATCCGAAAAATGTGTCACATTTTATGCTTCGCCTACTATAAGAATTTTTTTTTTTTGAATTTTGTAAAGTTTTGAATGAGTTAAGGTGGTCAGACATGGAAGTTTTTTTATTCTAAAAATGTTGTAGCAGAAAATTCATAATTAATTATTTTTTTGGAATAAAATTACAAAAAAATATGTGTCACATCTGGGCATGAGTCTACTACTTATATATTAAATCTTATAAAAAAATATTATCATTTTATCATGATTAAGGTGGTCAGACATACACCTACTTCTTATTTTTTTCCTAAAATTTTTGTACTGTTGTATTGAAATCTATACTTTTCACCAATTATATTAATTTTTTTTTAGAAAAGACCATGTAGTTTAGAAACTACATTCAATTTCCTACAGATTCTATTCTTACATCTTTTTGGTATTAGGCTGATAGCTAGTTCAAATTTTTACGTCAAGTTGACTAACCCTGATTTGCTGATTTTTCATTGCCACTTTTGGGCATAGTTTGGCCCCTCATGATCTTGCACATACCCAGGGACTATTGTAAAAGACTCCTAATAGGGTCCGACTCTTGACTAGGTCTACTATACTAAATATATTGTAAAGCAACTCCTAACAGGGTTAAGGATCTTCTAACAAGGATCATAATACACTAGTGTAGAATATTACTGGGTGTCAATTCCCACCAGGGTTTTTACCTATTTGGGTTTCCCCATAACCAAAATATTGTGTTGTGTTCAAGTGTTCTTTCATTGTGTTTATGCTTTATGTTTAAGTATACTTAATTGGATAAATAATTGAAACTTGTAGATAACTGATTCACCCCCCCCCCCCCCCCCCCCCTCTCAGTTATCTCTTGGGAATATTCCTAACAAGATCTTGGATATGAGCATTGACAAGATCTATATGCAAGGAGAAGGTGTGATCAATCCATCTGATCACCCAAAAACATGAGATACTTCATGTAATCAGAGAAGGCCCTAAAACCTACCAAAAGAACCTATTTTTGGCTAGGGAGCTGTGTGGCCTGGGAGGAACCTAAAACCTCCAAAATCCTTGAGAGGTTACCTTACATTGCAAGAATCCACAATTTTTTTGTAGCATTATTTGAAGGAAAATAGGTGAAAATCCCTATTTTCTCGGAGAGGAGGCCTAATTAGGGCTCTTCCTTGCAGCCCTAGATAACAAAGGAAGAATGAGATTGGTAAGAGGGATTGATGAATTAAGAGTTGAAACATGTCTAATAGGATCATATAAGATACTTTACAACACCTCCTCACCTTTGCAAGTTCCCAAGTTCATTTGGAGGTGTTAAGCCCTTATCCTAGCTTAAGAGTCATTATGTGCATGGAAGTGATAAGCACCAAGAATGGATGTTGTCTTGGTTGATCAATGTTGGTAGTTTGGTTGGGGTGGAAGACCAGGGGATTGAGCCATTGTAGGCATCCTATAGGTTAGTGGTGTCAGTGAGAACCTAAGGGTCACTAGGTGGACCTAAGCGTGAAACACTTGTGACTAGCTATTCCCAACCTCCCTATCAGCTACATTACATTCTTTTGTAACCAACTCACATCTAGATTCTTCACCTCCATTTTTCAATGTATATTTAATGGTTTCATATACCTTTTTGTGGACAATTGTCTTTCCAAAATCGTGTTCACAACCCTCATGAAAATATTCAACAAACTTCACTAGCGCACCACACTCTGAGCACTTGTCATTTAAGAAATCTTTTCTATAAAATAAACATCCATCATCTCTAGGACATAAAAAATGATCTATCAAGTCTCTTGATGATTTTGGAAGAGCACTTGAACCACACTCCTCCAACATTTCACTAGTATGCAAAGTAGAATGAAGAGATCGTAACAGTTCATGGTCCATTGAAAACCCCCACATGATATTTGGAACAAGTATTTTGAATCTTAAGAGGGAGACAAAAAAAAGGCTTGAGGGCTTCGAAAGATCTTTTTGATATTTGCAATGTTGGATGTGTCTCACAATTTATTTTAAACAACATTGTTTGAATCACCTCCAAATAATGTTTGGGATGTGGGGTGCGGTCTCAAATGCCAAATCTCAACTTCAAGACATCCTTCACATTTGGTGACACACTTGATTTAGATTTCCAAAATAGTTGAATTTGATCCTTTACACCATCGGTAAGCTTCTTATCACAACATGGAAGTCTCCCACCATAAGCCCATGTATCATGTTGAAAAGGATCATCAAGTCTTTCTCTTCTTGCAAGTGCTCTATCCAAATTTTTTACGATTTAGGTTCAAGTCAACACAAGTTTGTCTCATCAAATGAGCCTTTCTCAAATGATGACTTACTAAGGAGGTTGTAATAACCCTCCTAGCGGCTCTCTTATCTTTTTCCTTGGTAGTCTTCCCAATGGAATTGAGAGCACTAAAAATATTTCTCACAATAATAGCATTCCTCTCAGGTTTTTTTTGTTCACACTAATCTTCAATTTGAGTAGTATATGTCTCATCTTCTGCATCTTTAACAATTGCACAAATATTTAACATTGCTCAATCAATGTCTTTTGGCTAAAAAATTGATCAAAAAATTTTGAAACCCACAACCGAACGGTTCTTTATGATCTCTTGCCATCAAAATTGCATATTATGTTCTCATCAATTTCAAGTAACCATTTTGTTGTTCTTGAAGGTCTCAATTTTGAAGTTTTTCTTTCTTCCTCCCAAGGGACTTCATTTATCATATAATTTGGAGATGTGTTACATTGATTTGGTTCTTGTGTACCATTATCATTGTCAATTCCTTCATATTCAATCGGTGGATTGTTATTGTCAATGTCCACACTTTTATTATCCACATCTACATGTTCATTTTCAAAACTTACATTTTTATCTTCAATCCCTACATTTTCATTTTCAATATTATTGTCATAAATCATTTCAAATTCATATTCTTCTTCACTTGAAACCACATTTAAGGGTGGGCCTATGCCCATATCTTCATTAATATTTAACATACCTTGTCTCTTATTCCGATGGGAAACCCTATCCATTTCTCTATACACTTCAATCTCTTTATTTGTAAGTTTCCTCTTCCTTTTATGCTTTCGATGACTACTACTCTCCATAGTGAGAACAAAAAGGTGATGCAAAAACCTTTGATAATAGATAAATTCTAACCAAGAAGGGGGAAAAAGTGGATTTTTGTCTTCTATGTAACTGCAATCCCATGATTCTTTGTTGAAAAATGTGCTTCTCAGGCTGAGGGACCTAGAGAATAACTTTTTCTTTTAAATACTAGTAAAAATAATCGAATATCTGAAATCTCCTGCTCAAATTTTACCAAAATCTCTCTCTCTCTCTTTCTCTCTCTCCCTTAGGTATTATTGAACATATAATATAAATATTTAATTCTAATATTATACTATTATATAATAGAGAAATAAATAATAATAATATAATACAATATAATATATAAAAATTTATACAATACTAATGCTATGCTATTATCATTAATATTAATATAAAAAAATTGTAATATATAACTTAAAATTGAAAAAAACACTCAACTCATTTAATATTAAAATAATTTTTTTTTTTTTAATATGTAACTTGAAATTGAAAAAAGCAGTCAAAATGAAATGTTGAATTAGGCGGGAGATTTCAGATATCTGAAATTATCGGATATCCGATTAGGCTTGGTATTTGCCTTGGGCAATGCCAAACATGAATGGTCAACCCATAAGGCGTGTTCACTAGATTTATTTTGATCTCAAGACTTTGACCATGTAGCTGACGACCTTTTTTTCATCCGAAATTGATGAAACAAAAAGGGTTTCTTAAAGACATTATCAGCTTTCCATCAATATAATTGCTATCAAATTTTGAGTTTAGTAAGAAATTATTACTTATTTTTTAATTGAATTTTCTTTAAAGTCCTAATTGACATACTGATTGAAAAAAACTATAACTTTCAAATTGTTTAACCTTTTTGAAATCCGAAACATGCATCACATTCTATGCTTCGCCTACTATAAGATTTTTTTTTTGAATTTTGTAAAGTTTAGAATTAGTTAATGTGGTTAGACACGAGAGATTTTTTATTCTAAATGAGTTGTAGCAAAAAATTCATAATTAATTATTTATTTGAGAAAAAATTACACAAAATATGTGTCACATGCAGGCATGAGTCTACTACTTATATCTAGAATCTTGTCAAAATATATCATCATTTGATTGTTATTAAGGTGGTCAGACATACATGTACTTTTTATCTTTTCTCTAAAATTTTCGTACTACTCTGCATTGAAATCTAAAATTTTGAACAATTAGATTAATTTTTTTTCAGACAAGGGCTAGTAGTTTAGAAACTACATTCAATTTCCTACATATTCTATTCTTACAACTTTTTCACATAAGGTTGATAAGATGTTCAACTTTTTACATCAAGTTGACTAACGCCGATTTTATGATTTTTCATTGCCACTTAGGGCCCGTTTGGTAGCGCACCATTTCCAACATTTGCCTGGAATTGGCATTTGGTATTTGCCCATTTCATCGAATCCCTCAGTTTGGTAGTGCAATATGAAAATGGAATAGGAATGTGTTAATGCTCATTTTGGTTCAAAATGAGCATTAACATCTTCCATCTAAAAAGGTGGAATTGGCATTTGAAATTGGAATTTGAATGGAGGGAAAGCAAATTTTTAAATTTTTCATCTCTACACTTAATTTTTTAATTTTTTATTTGTGTGGGGGGGATTTTATTTATTTATTTATTTATTTGGGTGGTTTGTAACTTTGTTGTTTATTCAATTTTTTTCGAAAAAAAAGTCAAATTTTTTGCCGAATTTTTTTTCGAATTTTTTGACGATTTTTTTTCAAATTTTTTGATGATTTTTTTTTCGATTTTTTTGACGAATTTTTTTGTCAATTTATTTTTCAAATTTTTTTTTTAAAATGATTTTTATTTTTTTGAATTTTTTCTCAAATTTATTTTCTAAATTTTTAATTGAATTTTTTTCAAATTTTGGTTGCAGTGATTGTAACTTGGTTGCCTGCCACCAACTTTAGCTACCTAAAATAGTCGATTACATTTTAAATTCAATTCCATTAATAAAAATGAATTATTAAATTTAAAAATATTAAAACAATTAAATAAAAAATAAAATAAAAATCATACTCAAATTCCAATTCCAGTTTTAAAAAGTGGAACCAAACGGTCGAGACATAATCCAGAAATGAAAAACCAGATTATCAAATCCATGATTTGACCATTTTCAACATTTGATCAAATTCATCATTTCCTAATTCCCGCTACCAAACGGGCCCTTAAGGCCATAGTTTGGTATACCATGATCTTGCACATACTCGAAATAGACCATGTATCTAAACAACTATTTGTAATAAGTTATCTAGTATAAATATTCATTTAAAATTAAATGCACTATGAAATTAAAAGTTTAGTATTACCACAACATGAGGAATGAATGATGGATGTGTTTCCTTGTCTTGTATGAGAGGACTCTCTAGGGTACACTCTAGTACTTGTCATGAAATTTGGTGCACCACCCATATCATGCACCTCAAACTTTGATGTGTCTATAGGGTCCTCAACAGACTGATCGAGGAGACCTAAGAATATATAGCTTACACATTGTTAAAGTATGGGGAACACAAATATGTGCACCGAAGGAGGATGTGTCAACACCACCCAGATCTAATTCCAACATCATCAACATGTAGTTGCACTAGAGTGACATAGTCGATGTAATCAAATGGTCACTCAAAGAGTAAATGACCCTCATAGTATCTAAGGTAGCCTATGCAATAATGTATGGATGTTGCATTGTAGGAGGGTGAGCAATGAGAGGAGGGGGGACAAATAGGCTTTGTACTACTCAACGTGCCCTTGGTCTATCTTGGGGCATGCCTCTTCCTATAGCCATTAATTGTCTCATACTCTAGTAGTTCACATGATGAACCAACATAAATTTACCATATATATATTATTTTTTATTTTTATGAATTGTATATAGAAGAAAATGGTGAGCAATGCAAAGAGGTAGATCACTCACTAAGTTATATAAAATATACTTTGGAATAAAAACCCACCCTTAAACAAATTTGATTAACACAACCAAAAAAGATGAAGAGTGCTAATGCAAGATCTATGTTCAAAGGGGTTTTGGTATTCCTTATAGTAGGATGATAAAATTAATATGATAAATGATATGATAAAAAATCTGATCTATGAAGTAAGCACAAGGGAAAAAGAGATAGAATGAATGTACCTTGAAACAAGATGAAGAGAGGTAGACTTTGGATCTGAATTTCCTAATTGTTAGAATATCATAATTTATAGTACCTTTGGATGTAGGAAATTGAGACCAACTTCTTGTTTTGTATTTTTTAGCCAAAAAGTGCAAGGACAAGTCAATTTTTGAGGACAAGTCGAGAAGTCAACTTGTTCTTGGTAGTGCCAAATCTGATGAAACTTTCCCAAATCCTAGAATTTTACCTATACTTCTCAGATCTAAATGCACAACTTTGCAAATTATTCTTGCACATAGAAAAAAAGGTAAAAATATTATAGAAAGGGGTTTTCTTTGGTTCCTGTGATCAAGAATAACAAACATTTAGACTTCAAAATCACCAAAATGGGGTCTAATAGGTCCCAGAGCCTCCAATTATGGATGCTAACTTTTTAGGATGATATAGAAATAAATGGAACATCCATATTATTGTTGGGTGGTTTATCAAAAACCACCCCCCAATGATCCCATAAGTTATCTCACATAGCAACATGTATGCACATCTCTTAGACAACTTATATTTTTTGGGATCACAAGGTTGTCCAGTATGAGGATTCAAAAATAGGACAGTTCTATTTTTTCTTTCATGATTCCAAGGCCCTCATGTCGTCATAACCCATCACATCATTAAACTGGGCACACATGATATCTCTCCATTGAAGTGAAATATTATGTTGCATGGTGAGGGTCTCTGTATTCTATATTATTGAATCCAATGTATTAAGAATTGAGACTAACCTAGGTATCCTATTATACACATTTTTGATACTACTCAATTGATTCAAATTATCAGTTACAAGGTCTTCTATAGGTTGAGGGTTTATAACTAGAGGGTTTTGTGCTTGTGGGCCCACAGATGTGGGTTTTCGGGGAGTGGGTTCCCAAGCTCAAGATTATCAATATTATCTGCCATACTTGATTAATTTGTAAATTTATATAATTACATGTATTTTAAACAAATTATATAATTTCAAAATGAAATAATCTAATTTAAACTAAAAAATAAATAATCTCATTAAAAAATGCAAATAACTAATAAAAAGTGGATAAAAAAGCAAGAAAAACCATACTAGGATGTTGATTTCACAAAGAATTACCCTCAACCAGATAGGATATCAAAGAAGTTCCAGATATTAGATGTATTTTTGACCCAAGGCTGTTGTAAATCTGAAATTTATATCTATAGTTATTGGATATTTGATACCAAAAGTAACATTTTTAAAAATATATCCCCCACCAACGTTGGACGGGGGGTTTAAAATATAATATATATATATATATATATATATATATTACATATTATTATATATATTACATATTGTTATATATATGTAATATATATAATAATCTTAATATATACATATATATACATATATACATATACATATACATATATATATACATATACATATATATATAAATATACATATATATATATACATATACATACATACATACATACATACATACATATATATATATATATATATATATATATATATATACATATATACATACATATATATATACATACATATACATATACATATACATATACATATACACACACACACACACACACACACACACATATATATATATGTTATATATATATATATATGTATATGTATATATATATGTATATGTATATATATATATATATGTATGTATATATATTATATATATATA